>CAJNAR010000172.1:0-430133 GCA_905220665.1 Albugo candida
AGATGTTACATAAAACACATGGTTCTGTATTCCACGAGCATGTGAATTTGGACCAACAAATAAGCTGACCTGACATTATCAGAACAGCGCGAAAAACATCTCAATCGAATCTGTTAAAACCGCCTTTTCTTAGAGTCAATAAGATATGTGTGCTAAACCACCTAACATTGTCACTCCTACTCAAAAATAATGTTTATTCCTGTCCACCGTTATCGAGTTCAAACGCTATGCAAAGCGAACTTCTGCATCCTACTCAGTATTTACCTGATAGTCGGACTGGATATTTACTATTGTCCCGTCTACTGAAGTAGATTTTTCTAGTTCTTCTCACTGCCCCAAATCGATGTTACATAAAACACATGGTTCTGTATTCCACGAGCATGTGAATTTGGAGCAACAAATTAGTGGAAAGCCAGACATTATCAGAACAGCGCGAAAACCATCTCGATCGAATCTGCTAAAACCGCGTTTTCTTAAAACTCAATAAGATATGTGTGCTAAACCACCTAACATTGTCACTCCTACTCAAAAGTAATGTTTATTCCTGTCCACCGTTATCGAGTTCAAACGCTATGCGAAGTGAACTTCTGCATCCTAATTTGTATTTACCTGATAGTTGGACTAGATATGTACTATTGTCCCGTCTACTGAAGAAGATGTTTCTAGTTCTTCTCACTGCCCCAAATCGATGTTACATAAAACACATGGTTCTGTATTCCACGAGCATGTGAATTTGCACCAACAAATTAGTGGAAAGCCAGACATTATCAGAACAGCGCGAAAACCATCTCGATCGAATCTGCTAAAACCGCCTTTTCTTAAAATTCAATGAGATATGTGTGCTAAACCACCTAACATTGTCACCTTTATTCAAAAATAATGTTTTTTTCTGTCCACCGTTATCGAGTTCAAACGCTATGCGAAGCGAACTCTGCATCCTACTTTGTATTTACCTGATAGTCGGACTGGATATGTACTAAATTCCCGTCTACTGAAGAAGATGTTTCTAGTTCTTCTCACTGCCCCAAATCGATGTTACATAAAACACATGGTTCTGTATTCCACGAGCATGTGAATTTGGAGCAACAAATTAGTGGAAAGCCAGACATTATCAGAACAGCGCTAAAACCGTCTTTTCTTAAAAGTCAATAAGATATGTGTGCTAAACCACCTAACATTGTCACTCCTACTCAAAAATAATGTTTTTTCCTGTCCAGCGTTATCGAGTTCAAACGCTATGCAAAGCGAACTTCTGCATCCTACTCAGTATTTACCTGATAGTCGGACTGGATATTTACTATTGTCCCGTCTACTGAAGTAGATTTTTCTAGTTCTTCTCACTGCCCCAAATCGATGTTACATAAAACACATGGTTCTGTATTCCACGAGCATGTGAATTTGGACCAACAAATTAGTGGAAAGCCAGACATTATCAGAACAGCGCGAAAACTATCTCGATCGAATCTGCTAAAACCGCCTTTTCTTAAAATTCAATGAGATATGTGTGCTAAACCACCTAACATTGTCACCTTTATTCAAAAAAAATGTTGTTTCCTGTCCACCGTTATCGAGTTCAAACGCTATGCGAAGCGAACTCTGCATCCTACTCAGTATTTACCTGATAGTTGGACTAGATATGTACTATTGTCCCGTCTACTGAAGAGATGTTTCTAGTTCTTCTCACTGCCCCAAATCGATGTTACATAAAACACATGGTTCTGTATTCCACGAGCATGTGAATTTGGACCAACAAATTAGTGGAAAGCCAGACATTATCAGAACAGCGCGAAAACCATCTCGATCGAATCTGCTAAAACCGCCTTTTCTTAAAAGTCAATAAGATATGTGTGCTAAACCACCTAACATTGTCACTCCTACTCAAAAATAATGTTTTTTCCTGTCCACCGTTATCGAGTTCAAACGCTATGCGAAGCGAACTTCTGCATCCTAATTTGTATTTACCTGATATCGGACTGGATATTTACTATTGTCCCGTCTACTGAAGTAGATTTTTCTAGTTCTTCTCACTGCCCCAAATCGATGTTACAAAAAACACATGAGCCTGTACTCCACGAGCATGCGAATTTGGACCAACAAATTAGTGGAAAGCCAGACATTATCAGAACAGCGCGAAAACCATCTCGATCGAATCTGCTAAAACCGCCTTTTCTTAAAAGTCAATAAGATATGTGTGCTAAACCACCTAACATTGTCACTCCTACTCAAAAATAATGTTTTTTCCTGTCCAGCGTTATCAAGTTCAAACGCTATGCGAAGCGAACTCTGCATCCTACTTTGTATTTACCTGATAGTTGGACTAGATATGTACTATTGTCCCGTCTACTGAAGAAGATGTTTCTAGTTCTTCTCACTGCCCCAAATCGATGTTACAAAAAACACATGGTTCTGTATTCCACGAGCATGTGAATTTGGACCAACAAATTAGTGGAAAGCCAGACATTATCAGAACAGCGCGAAAACTATCTCGATCGAATCTGCTAAAACCGCCTTTTCTTAAAAGTCAATAGATATGTGTGCTAAACCACCTAACATTGTCACTCCTACTCAAAAATAATGTTTTTTCCTGTCCAGCGTTATCAAGTTCAAACGCTATGCGAAGCGAACTCTGCATCCTACTTTGTATTTACCTGATAGTTGGACTAGATATGTACTATTGTCCCGTCTACTGAAGTAGATTTTTCTAGTTCTTCTCACTGCCCCAAATCGATGTTACATAAAACACATGGTTCTGTATTCCACGAGCATGTGAATTTGGACCAACAAATTAGTGAAAGCCAGACATTATCAGAACAGCGCGAAAACCATCTCGATCGAATCTGCTAAAACCGCCTTTTCTTAAAACTCAATAAGATATGTGTGCTAAACCACCTAACATTGTCACTCCTACTCAAAAATAATGTTTATTCCTGTCCACCGTTATCGAGTTCAAACGCTATGCGAAGCGAACTTCTGCATCCTACTCAGTATTTACCTGATAGTCGGACTGGATATGTACTATTGTCCCGTCTACTGAAGAAGATGTTTCTAGTTCTTCTCACTGCCCCAAATCGATGTTACAAAAAACACATGGTTCTGTAATCCACGAGCATGTGAATTTGGAGAACAAATTAGTGGAAAGCCAGACATTATCAGAACAGCGCGAAAACATCTCGATCGAATCTGCTAAAACCGCCTTTTCTTAAAAGTCAATGAAGATATGTGTGCTAAACCACCTAACATTGTCACTCCTACTCAAAAATAATGTTTATTCCTGTCCACCGTTATCGAGTTCAAACGCTATGCGAAGCGAACTTCTGCATCCTACTCAGTATTTACCTGATAGTCGGACTGGATATGTACTATTGTCCCGTCTACTGAAGAAGATGTTTCTAGTTCTTCTCACTGCCCCAAATCGATGTTACAAAAAACACATGAGCCTGTAATCCACGAGCATGTGAATTTGGAGCAACAAATTTGTTGAAAGCCAGACATTATCAGAACAGCGCGAAAAACATCTCGATCGAATCTGCTCAAACCGCCTTTTCTTAAAATCCAATGAGATATGTGTGCTAAACCACCTAACATTGTCACCTTTATTCAAAAATAATGTTTTTTTCTGTCCACCGTTATCGAGTTCAAACGCTGTGCGAAGCGAACTTCTGCATCCTAATTTGTATTTACCTGATATTCGGACTGGATATGTACTATTGTCCCGTCTACTGAAGTAGATTTTTCTAGTTCTTCTCACTGCCCCAAATCGATGTTACAAAAAACACATGAGCCTGTATTCCACGAGCATGCGAATTTGGACCAACAAATTAGTGGAAAGCCAGACATTATCAGAACAGCGCGAAAACCATCTCGATCGAATCTGCTAAAACCGCCTTTTCTTAAAAGTCAATAAGATATGTGTGCTAAACCACCTAACATTGTCACTCCTACTCAAAAATAATGTTTTTTCCTGTCCAGCGTTATCAAGTTCAAACGCTATGCGAAGCGAACTCTGCATCCTACTTTGTATTTACCTGATAGTTGGACTAGATATGTACTATTGTCCCGTCTACTGAAGAAGATGTTTCTAGTTCTTCTCACTGCCCCAAATCGATGTTACAAAAAACACATGAGCCTGTATTCCACGAGCATGCGAATTTGGACCAACAAATTAGTGGAAAGCCAGACATTATCAGAACAGCGCGAAAACTATCTCGATCGAATCTGCTAAAACCGCCTTTTCTTAAAATTCAATGAGATATGTGTGCTAAACCACCTAACATTGTCACTCCTACTCAAAAATAATGTTTTTTCCTGTCCAGCGTTATCAAGTTCAAACGCTATGCGAAGCGAACTCTGCATCCTACTTTGTATTTACCTGATAGTTGGACTAGATATGTACTATTGTCCCGTCTACTGAAGAAGATGTTTCTAGTTCTTCTCACTGCCCCAAATCGATGTTACATAAAACACATGGTTCTGTATTCCACGAGCATGTGAATTTGGACCAGCAAATTAGTGGTAAGCCAGACATTATCAGAACAGCGCGAAAACCATCTCGATCGAATCTGCTAAAACCGCCTTTTCTTAAAACTCAATAAGATATGTGTGCTAAACCACCTAACATTGTCACTCCTACTCAAAAATAATGTTTATTCCTGTCCACCGTTATCGAGTTCAAACGCTATGCGAAGCGAACTTCTGCATCCTACTCAGTATTTACCTGATAGTTGGACTGGATATGTACTATTGTCCCGTCTACTGAAGAAGATGTTTCTAGTTCTTCTCACTGCCCCAAATCGATGTTACAAAAAACACATGAGCCTGTAATCCACGAGCATGTGAATTTGGACCAACAAATTAGTGGAAAGCCAGACATTATCAGAACAGCGCGAAAACCATCTCGATCGAATCTGCTAAAACCGCCTTTTCTTAAAGTCAATAAGATATGTGTGCTAAACCACCTAACATTGTCACTCCTACTCAAAAATAATGTTTATTCCTGTCCACCGTTATCGAGTTCAAACGCTATGCGAAGCGAACTTCTGCATCCTACTCAGTATTTACCTGATAGTCGGACTGGATATGTACTATTGTCCCGTCTACTGAAGAAGATGTTTCTAGTTCTTCTCACTGCCCCAAATCGATGTTACAAAAAACACATGAGCCTGTAATCCACGAGCATGTGAATTTGGAGCAACAAATTTGTTGAAAGCCAGACATTATCAGAACAGCGCGAAAAACATCTCGATCGAATCTGCTCAAACCGCCTTTTCTTAAAATCCAATGAGATATGTGTGCTAAACCACCTAACATTGTCACCTTTATTCAAAAATAATGTTTTTTTCTGTCCACCGTTATCGAGTTCAAACGCTGTGCGAAGCGAACTCTGCATCCTACTTTGTATTTACCTGATAGTCGGACTGGATATGTATTATTGTCCCGTCTACTGAAGTAGATTTTTCTAGTTCTTCTCACTACCGCAAATCGATGTTACACAAAACACATGATCCTGTATCCTACGAGCATGTGAACTTGGAGCAACAAGTAAACGAAATCCAGACATCATCAGCACAGCGCAAAAACATCTCAATCGAGTCTGCTAAGACCGCCTTTTTTCAAAAGTCAATAAGAGAAGGGAATTGTTGCGGATACCCCGAATTGTAGCTACGGACACACCCCTAAAAACAAACATCTTCGACATAACCCTTCTTTCGTACCGTCAATTGAGTAAATAAGGAGTCTTTTTATCCCTAAAAATAGAAATTACAAACATGGGTGCGACTATGGTGTGACTCCCCTAAAACCAACACTTTTTTTTGTTTAATTTCGGGCAAATTTTTTCTTAACAAATCCAAGAAGTTTTGTGAATTAACCAAAGCTTTTTTTCGAATATGTTCATTTGATTTAAATGTTATTATTTCAAGTACTATTTAAAGTAAGTTTTTAAAAATAAGAATGTAGATTTGAGTAAAGTTGGTAAGGTTCTGCGCGTAATATCAAATTAAACCATTAAAGAAGAAATTTAAAAAAAAATTATAATGGCTCCTCCCAAAAAAAGAAGGCTGGCCCTATTAGCCAACTTGCACCAAGCCAACAACAACAAGAGGCAGCTTCAGGCACAGAAACCATAGCAGGAAGAGGTGGAGGCAGCAGAGGATCTCGACTGTCAGAGCCTCATGTCAGACTGGAGTGGAGACGATGAAGAGGAAGAGGAAGGTGGAGAGGAAGAAGACTGGCTGGAATCAGACACATCTCAGCTACAAAAGAGAATTGCTGCTGTCCAGGCTCAGCTGGAGAAGGAAAAGAAGGGGGAGAAGAAGAGATATTCTACCTTTAAAAGCCAGCCGGCTTCTTTTGCCAAAAACGTTCTTTACTTTCTATCTCTTTACATACCTTGGCAGAGAACTCAAGTACTACCAAGTGGAGGAGGGAGAAGTATGTCAAGGAGAATAACCTGTAGAGGCTGGACATCTACTTCAAACCAGCAGGTCAGCAGGTCAGCAGCCATCAGCAACTAAAAGAAAGGGTCTTTTCATTGCATCATAAGCTGAGAGTAGTGAGCAGTAGGGAGAAGAGGGAGAAGAAGGCAGGATGGAAGAGGCCATTAACGGTTTTAAGGAAGGGCTGAAAGGCATACAGAACCAGAAAAGCAGCTGGGGAAAATTCACACCTTATCTTGTTTTAAGACTTATGGTCATCCTCCAGTATCTGGAAGGACGGCTTTACCAGGGCATGAGAAAGAAGGAAGTGTCAGCTACTGCGGCCAACGACAAACTGCACAAGACGTCAGACTGGGCCTGCAGGAACGTTGGGCTTTGGGCAGATCGGTACTTGGTCAGCAAAGCCCTTCCAACACATCAGCAAGGCCGACATTCAAAAAGGAGAGAGATCCTAGCAGACCTTGATATCAAGACGGAGTGCCTGTCATGGATGAGGGGGAGGAAGCTCAATGAAGATCGCCCAAAGAGCTCCAGATGGTCCTTCAAAACAGCATTTCCCCAAAGGTCCTGGGAGAGAAGGAGCAGAAGATCTGCTTTTTGACAGTGATCAAGTACCTTAAGATCTGGGGATTCAAAGAAAGAAAATGGGAAAGCAATTGTATAGGGACGGTCATGAAAGGGAGGATGTGGTAAAGTATAGAGGGTTGGTCAATGAGGATTATGGAGTACAAAAGAAGATGGATGAGTGGACTGAAGAGGAAATGGATGTGTTGGTGGAGGGCAAGGTGGAAGTGTGGGGCAACAAGTGTGTGCATGTGACGCACGATGAGTCCACCTTCTACAGTAACGATGGAAAAGAGGGGTTCGGGGTAGAAGAAGGCGATAGCTGGATTAGGAAGAAAGGACCAGGAGGGTCAATCATGATCAGTGACTTTCTGTGCCCGTACAATGGGCCCGTGAAAGTCACTAATCAGCAAGCGAGGGAGAAAGGGCTCACTTCACCATTATCTAGAGAGATGATCATGGCAGGCAACAACAGAGATGGTTGGTGGAAAAGGGGAGATATGGTGAGGCAACTCAAGGAGAAGGCCATCCCCATTTTCAACAATCTCCATAAAGGATGTATTGGTGAGTTTTATTCAATTTCTTGTTTCACATTTCAAGTTGGAACTGAAGATTGATTTTTTCTTCCCAGGACTGTTTTCTTTCGACCAATCCTCCAATCATCAGTCTTTGCTCTCAACGCTCTGGTGGCTGGCAGGATGACTCTCAAGCCCAAGAAGGAGAAAACATACCAGTACAAAGATGGATGGTACATCATCGATTACAAACAAATCTGGCAATCCATGTGGTTTACCCACATGGGAGAGATTTACTTTAAGAGCATCGAAAGGGTAAGCTTTCTTCTCTGTGCTTTCAAGATCTCACTGATGCGATCTCACCACTGACGTTGCTCTCTCACAGGTGCTAAAGGAAAGAGGGCTCGGTCCTCCTACCAACGTAAATTGGAATCTGGATTGCCATTCCAAGGCATTGCCTCCAACAAATGGCTGCTGCTGGAGGCATGCCTTGATGGCCTAGACCGATTTTGCTGAACAGGAGTCAGTCCTGGAGATGGAGGTGAAGCAGACAGTAAAAATTATTGAATATTACTCCAAATTCCACTGTGAGTGCAACTTCATCGAGAGTTACTGGGGAGCCGTCAAGAGAGCATCGCGGAAGCAATGTAATTATAAATTCACCTCGCTTTGAAAGAGGCTTCCTGTTATCCGCAATGGAGTGAGCATGACGGATAGTCGGAAGCACGCTCAAACATCCTGGCGATACATCGAAACGTAAAGCAAAGTCAAGGATGGGGTTGAGGCGAAGAAGGTTGATCTGGAAAGACGGAAGATGAAATCGCACCGACGTCTACGTTGATTTCTACCGGCATATCGATGTGCTGACAGGTGTTTGTGCTTTTTTTAGATTTTCTTATAACTCTGCCATATATACATCGTCATTCCTCGTTTATACCTCCCATGCCCTATTTCCTCTTATCCCAGGCCAAAAACTGTGCATAGACATTCCCTTTTTTTTACCTTGCCTGCCTTTTTTCCTTTTATTTCAGCCACGAAAAAAAAATACACAGCTTACGACCTTTCACACGGGGTGTTTCAAATCCTGCCGATCTTAGGAAGACATGCAAGAAGTCAACCTTTCAGGAGTATCAGCACCATAAAAAAAATATATGCACGATCTGCTTGAAACAAAATGTTCATCACTGCAAAAGCTGTCGTTTGGTGCAAGAAAACTTGACAAAACTTTCCAATCCAGGTGTCTGATAGACTTTGAACTTGGTCAAAAAAATGTTGGTTCTAGAGGACTTGCACCATATTGCCACAGACGTTATGACTTTAGCCACAGACGTTTTAGCTTATGCCACAGAAAAAAACAACTCTGATTGGCTAATTTGTGTACATTAATAAGATTGGTCGATAAGGTAGCTATATTACTGCTTCAACGTAAGATATAGTATACAATGCAATGTTCTCTAGATCCGAAATCTGTTACACAAACAAAAGTCGGTGACTGTTCAAAAGATAACATCTTGGACCTGAAGTGAAAATAAAACATGGTCCGGTTATTATTCTCTGCACCTTTGATTCAGGTCTTCTTCAAAAAATTGCTAATAAAACTCCTTTTTAAGTTGTGCATTTGTTGCTGCATGCCTTCTAACTGCTTTGTTGACTCCGCGGCAGCACATTTCAGAATCCTTCTAAAAAAGCTCACTTGTTGTCGCTCACATGATATACATGGGCTGTTTACATAACGTTCCCCGGCAGACAAGGTCAAGGAGTATATCAAAAATCGCGAGAAATTGGATCGGAATTGCCACATGCGCATTAATGAGTAAGGTATTACCGTTGACGTATCTAGTTAGGAAATGGTTACGTCTCTAACGTATCGGGTTCGGAACTGGGCTCGTATCTTTCTAGATATCGGTCGAAAGGTATCTTTCTAGATTTTACGTAAGGAGAGAACCTTGAAGAAAAAAACACACGTACTTTACGTCGGAATAGGAAAGATCGAGCAATCGACGAAGCTGTCGTCTGGATTGCTCTGTGAAAGATATGTTGAAGAGAAATAACGACGAAGACCGAACACGCATCGCGAAAGGTTATCACGCAATTTCGCATAAAGTCGAGAAAATAGCACAATATTCGTGTGCAGTTTCTCCAATCGACGTATAAGCACGACGACGAAATGAAAAATTGGTGCGAGGGGACAGAATGAAGAATATGTGGTAGTTCATCTTCAAACGACATGAAAATTGAGTTCAGGAACGCGAAATCTCCTATTTTTTTCCTCACATAAACTTTAACGAATGCGAACTTTGAGGACTAAAGCTGCGAAAGCTCTATCAGCGACCAGTTTTTTTATGGCGCTTCGTCGCAACGCATGTATGGCGCGATGCCTAGGCTATTTTGAGTAACAAAATATACATACTGGAAATCTCTATTACGAACATTCAAATATTTATGCAAATAAGAAAAGAAATGATATTTACGTGAGCATATTCAGCGCCAGCATTCTATTGATTTTCACTTTATAGAATGGGGAAGCTTCAAAATATATCTTATGTTGAAGCAGTGATATAGCTACCTTATCGATCAATCAAATTAGTGTTACACAAATTAGTTAATGAAAGGTGTTTTGTCTGTGGCACTAGGCACACTCATCTTTGCAAATTCTATTTTTAGGGATACTTAGACTCCTTAATTTACTTATTTGACGGTATGAAAGTAGGGTTATGTTTGTAAGTTTTATTTTTAGGGGGGTGTTCGTAGCAAATATTGGGTGTGTCCGCAGCAATTTCTTATTTTTTTTATGTTTTCACACAAAAGTAAGTTTGGCATTTGATGTGCTTTCAAGCGGCAGCTATCAGATATTAGTTGATTTTTCGTGGCTGGCGATACTCTATATCAACCTCTAAATGATGGCGTTGTATATACACAACTCTGAGTGGTGATAATGCTACATGGCAAAACCCTGTCCCAAACTCGGTGGAAACAACTTTTTGGTGTTGAACTTCTTCTTGAAGAAGTATGCTGATATAAGACTCGAGCCACCAATGATGCCAAGACACCCATTTTGAATTAGGCTTCACTAACAGCCACACACTATCAGGCCAATGGTTAGTCATTTCGGGTGCTCTTTTTCAACGCCTATACGAAACTGTTCGGAGGTAGGCACTGCATAGCTGTTCTTTGAATTGATGATATACAGTTGTACATCTCTTGTACACATTACCTTATATCATATAATAGAATGCATGTTAATCCGTCAGATATACTGATGATTCATATTTATTATTGCTAGATTATTTCACGGAGTAGTGTTGGAGTTGTCTCTTATGCCGTGTTAATGGCAAGTTACCCGAGTCTTCTTGGGACGAGGTTGTGCTGATACTGTTCAATTCAATATAAAATCTCTTGAATAAATCATGCTAGGTGCAGTTTCAGCTTGTTCCATTACGCTGTATAGCGTCTGAGTATATTTCACGGCATCCATATAGCTCTTCCAGTGACATAAAATAAACATACTGACGTAATTAGGAAGTGGAGATTAACACGATCGTCTTTGTCCTTACTCGATTCTCTCTGATTCGATTGAAACTGTTCCTAAACTTCAGCGACTTTTTCTTGGCCGTGTGGTGTAAATTCATCTCGCTGCTTGACCACCATTCTTAGAGCTTCAAATATTTTGATCGACATAATTGCCTTTTTACACTGCTCTTAACGGAATATGCTGAATTACGATAGCACATTATATGTTGTAATTGTGGGGAATGACGCCGGCTTTATCTTCGAGGCGATTCATAACGAATTACATTACTTTACGGTCTCGTAATCCGTAAGGTACATCTATTTAATATGGACCGCAACAAAGCTCGTGTGTTTAGCTTGATTTTTCCGGATGATGTCAGAATGCCTCTCTTTTTTTTGCTTCAACCTTTAGGTGCAAATATTTATCGCGTCTTATTTTTAATTCTCATCGTGTTGAGCTTCCTCATCGATGATGGAATTTGTATAGTGCTGCCGCTTTGATTTTCACATCGGTGTCTTTATCTCGGGGAAGTTACTACTGCATTGCGTGATGAATCCTACTATAGTAGTAGCAAGAACAGTATACTAGAAAAAGCAGACATGGAGCTTGTCGTGCCGATGATGGCAAAGGCTATGATGATAATCATTGCCTTGAAGCGCTAAGCAGCCGTGCAAAGTGTCTATGCAAAAGGTCGGAATACTGTGATACGTTTCAATTACATGGTCCATATCTTTTTTTTTTCAACATTTTTCGGCTCCATCGATTTTCCCCAGTAGTTTGTATTTGATACGGCCAGGAATTCTCGTTCACGAGGGTTCAACGTTTTGCTGCAAGATGGAGATAATAGAAATAGAAATGTGTGGAAAATGGTATACTGGTTAGCTACATCGGCATGTCATGAAAAGCCGATAAAAAGGTCAAATTTATCATAGTTCTTCCAGGATTACAGCTAAGCAATTGAAAAGTCGGGCTTCACAACCACTATATCCTGAGGCCCGATATAAGTTGGTTGTCTATCAAGCTATTCTTAAACTGGACCGGTAACGGTATCTACTGTTTGAAAACACATGGACTTCACTTAGATTCCGCATAGAGGACAGTTTCAACCTTTGCAGCGCAAGGTGCTTTCGGCTGCTCGTGTGACGAATGACTAGGAGTTAGTGAGCATGATCATATGAAAACTGATCTGCTCTGCTTTTAACGTAGCTGTAGCTCCAAATCAACCATAAAGCAATTCTGAGCAACTCCAAGCAAGTCATAACCTTTATGTGTGTATCATTCCAGCGATGAAGAGGCATATCATTTATCTTGGCGTTCTGAAGTATCGTTGCCACTGGAGTAGTGGTGCTTTTTGCGGCTATGTTTATCGAATAAAATCCAGTCGAATCTTTGTCTATATTGTTGAGAACTTCATTTATAAAATATAATGGTTGGAAAACATAAAAGAAATTAAAAGTTGCATAATCTTATGAGAGTGCTGAACATACGTCGAGTCTAATGGGGTGGGTGCCATTATTCCAGTCTTGATTTCTTTCTCTATCATACAAGTATGGACATTAATGAGGGGACTCATCGATAGCACGAAGTGTGCGAACTTTTGTACTAAATCGCGCATGATAGCGAGGGTACCGCCAAATGTACAATATACTCACGTTTGTTAAAGGATTCATCGTCGTACTGTACATCGAATTTGAATTTAGCGACTGCCAATGGTCTAAAAACGGCATATACTCACACTACCAAAATGAATCTCGCTTGGACTTCAGAAGCCTTAGCAATCATCTTTGGAAGTTGCATATGCGTCATCAAATCTAATATATAATCAAATCTCTCGCTCTTGAGATGGTTTGAAAAACATACAGCCGAAATCTGAAACCAAAATACTTGGAGTCGCTTGCTTCGGAATACTTGGATAGATGTTTCATGTCATTGGTTGGGATCAAGCGAATGCATGATCTTTCTGGTATGCTTCATGGTAAGTGAGTGGACAGCATCAAGATATTTTGAAAAACTTACAAGCATCAAACAGATTATTTTAGGTCATTTACGACAGAGTGGCTGTGGTATGCATCAATGTGAAAGCGCAATCAATCGATAAAGCTTATTTTTGAAGCTACGCGATATGCATGTGATTGCTTGGTTTTCGAATCGACCGCAACACATATCGTATTTGGTGATTTCAACACACCACTCGATCCAGCTATCGATGCTTCGAGTGCAACAATTCGACACGAACCAAGTCGATTAGCGTGTTTGTAATGGCTTTCACAGCTGGGTGTGGTCGACGCTTGGAGAATTTAACATCCGACTGAAAAAGTATTTACAGGACCATTACCGCGCAAAAATCGACTTCATTAAATCTGCATGTCGGAAGAGCTATTCAATATGGTATAAAAACCCTCTGAGTATTTTCGTCCACGACATGCGGGAGATCATCTGGCACAAAAAGTAACTTTTGCAAATCCAACTCAATCTCCGGGTCGAGGAGATTGGAATATTCATTACGACTATTTGAATATCCTAAACTTGTCGAACCAATCAAATTGGAAGCGATTTTGCTGCTCGAAAAGGTGCGGACAACTTCGAATCCCGGAAAAGTGTGGGAAAGTTGGAAGACAAAAATTAAGAAACAGCTTCAAAGCATTGAAAAAAAGGTTGCAAAAGATAGCCGACGTGATGTTGAGTCTAGCCAGCGTGTCTTTGAAGTCGCCGCAGATCGATATCGCATTCAAGACACCAATGAGTCACGGTATTTTTACGAATCGAGTCTCCAACATTTAGAATTTCAGTCGAAAACAATGCGAAATACAACCAAGATACAAGTTTCGACCATCACGTGAAGCATATGGAGAACTCTTCCAAGCATTTTTTTTGCCCTCTGGATAGTTCTTGTCGTCGCGTGCCGATAGAAAATGTCATCAAAAAGTGTGGTACCGTGACATCGACCCGAGGGAGATTATTGACGAATTCAGAGATCATTGGGGTGGTGTCATGGGCTCTCTTTATAGCTCAGAGACCGACTCAAATGTTCCATGTGAAAGAAAGCAAAAAAAGTTACTCGATTCGATTCAAGTTTTCCTTGTCTCAGAAGAGCAAGACCGTCTCTCAACTCCCTTAAGTACGACAGAGATGGCAGAAGCGATCAAGCACATCCGGAGTAGTTCTTCCCCAGGTATGGATGGACTACCAGCTGCATTTTATCAGCTTAATCCGGAAACGTTTGGAGAGTGTCTGAAGATGGAAAGAGGAATTTTACTTCGATCACAATGTCACTCAGCAATCACACTTTTATACAAGAAAGGGTCACGAAGTGATCCTGGAAGCTATCGACCGATCGCACTGCTTTGTGTCGATGTGAAAGTACTTTCAAAAGTGTTGGCGTATCGATCGAAACGTTTTTTGCCAAAATTGATCCATCAAGATCAAAAAGCATTTGTGCGAGGAGGGTCGATGCATCACCATATTCGCCATCTCACCGACATTCAAGACTTGGTCACTCATCGTGGGGAGGAAGCTTATGCGACTTTTCTCGACTTTGAGAAAGCTTATGATCGAGTCAATTGGACGTACATGTTTCGCGTTTTGGAAAAGATGGGCGTTGGAAAAGGTTTCATCGACTGGGTTCGTCTTTTGTACGATAACACAAAGGCGCAGTTGATGATTAATGGAAATATCTGACCGTCCATTACACCACAACGTGGGGTGAAACAAGGTGATCCTCTCTCAGCATTACTTTTTCTGATGACGATCAAACCTGTGGGAAACTTACTTCGCCAACATGAAGAACATGGCATTGGATTAATGGCACGACTGTCGCAACGGGATTAGTTTTCGCAGACGATTTGACATTGCTTTCAGAGACACCAAATGGTGCTTTGGCGCAACTCGAACTCGTCCAAGTCTATTGCGATGAATCGGGTGCGAAACTCAACTTGAGTAAATCATCTTTTCTCTCGTTGAATCGGACCATGCCGTGTCCACGTATTCCCAACTTGACCATAATGGGTCCGGAAGATTCGGTCAAGTATTTGGGTATTCCGTTCGGCCAGAAACCAACTCACTCGATGGTTATTTCAACTCTCGACAAGCGTTTTTACGATGGATTTGGTGTATGGTTTCGACGAGCAAGAACTGTTCGTGGTCGACTACTGGTTGCGCAGACGATGATTTTATCACGTTTGTGGCATTACACGATGCACGTTGATATACCACCAGAGACTATTCGACAGTGGCAGTCAATGTTAAATCGATTTGTGCTTGGTCGGAAACACAAAAAAGATTCAAAACATGTTCACCTACTCAGCAAAGAGTTTTTATATCTTCGCCGACAAGATGGTGGACTACAAGTTCCTTTTTTGGTGGGACGATTAAAGCAACAACGTATTCAATTCCTTCAGCAGTTCGCATCCGATGCGTCAACAAGTATTCCTGCGAATTGGACAACTGCTTCGACGGAATTATTACAACTTATCCAACCTTCCTTTGGACCACACAGGCCGATGGATATGTTCACCATCGCACCACATCGACATGGAAAAATGGGTCAATGGTACAGCATATCGTCATGGTGGAAACACGCATTTAGAATATGGCATCAGATGGATTGGAGCATTACAATTTCAGATTTGAATGTTTCACAACGCCGTCAGTACTACATGGAACAACCGATGTGGCTTCACTGCGACCAAAACTTACAATACGAAGCTACTACTCGTAATCCGAGTACGCAAAACGTTTGGTACAATCTTGGTATGTTGGACGAACCACATTGAACATTTCGAAAAACGTTTGCTACACTTTTCGACGTTCGAAGTCTGCAAGACTTTTTTCGGGGAAGCGACACATGGCCAACGATGGAAGATTTTGTCGCCAACTATTACAACGACGAAGAGCTAAACACATCGGATATGGCTGAAGAAAAGTTGCTGAATTGACTTTACAATGAAGTCACTCAGATTCTCCAGCGTATCCACTCGACGATTGGTCTCATCACTTGGATTACACCAACCACAAGTGGCAGATCATTTCATGTGGGAGTAAAAAGCAAGGAAAGGAGAAATTATTTTTCATCTATTCCACGCTCACAACTCTCACGAATCGTCTGGAAATTCCCGAACCTACCAAGAGTCATCCGATGTCGACATATTGGTCATCACGGGAGAGATCGGACGCACTGGAATCAGAACGAGTAAGAACATTTATGGCTACATCACGGCATCTTCGGAAACGTGTACTACCAATTTTCGAAGATTTACAGTTTAGTCTAGCTCTTCGAATGTTGCCAGTCCGATCTCGATTCTGGTTCTTAAAGGATATTCAGCCCGACATTATATTGTGCACGCAGCCTTCGTGTGGGACAGTGGAATCCGATCAACATCTCTTTTTGAATTGCGATCACACGGCACAATTATGGAGGAAGTTACTATCGAGTTGGAATCAATTCTTCTCATCCCGACCACGTTGGACGCATATTGCATGTGCAATTGTGCCAGCATTACGGCCAGCATGGAAAGAGTATCAGCATATTCTATCAGATGTATGGCTTGCATTGCAAGCGGTGACACTGCATTTCGTCTGGACAGATCGGACTCGTCGTTTGTTCAATCAGCGATCAGCAACTCCGACAGTTCCAGCACTTTCCGTGATCTACACCACGTTTATGGCGCACGTTCGGTACTTTCGAAGACAGTGTTACGATCAAGACGAACGCATTCGGCTTGCAAAGGTGCTGGATCAACTCTTAACACAAGCGTCATTTGGTGGATTTTTCAGAAGCCGAAGATCATTACTGCGGGTCTGGCACAGGCGACTGGAAAGGCAAGTGCAACTCGGATCCTAGTCCCAGTTGGCTGGTTATGCTCACTGTAGTGTCGCGTACACCAATTTGCAAACCACTGTACTTTTGGACAATTTTTACAACCTTACAGCATTTACAAGCTGGATATAGTCTCGTATTAAGGGTGCTGAGTCTACTGCGATACGGGATTATCAACGAGACGACATATTATCAGCTCTCAAAGGTATTTCACGAACCGTTTTTATATGTATATATATATTATTTAAGATAGCCTAGGCAACTAGAGAAGTCAGTTAGTCTAATTCTAGTAATATAGACTCCTTCAACTGATTGCTTGATTACTGGTGAGGCTAAAACTACAGATTTGCCATATACACGGTTGAAATTGATGGGATTATTGGATGACGTAAAATACTTGAGAGTTAGTATGAAAATTGCTCACTATCATCGCCGTCTAAGCAATTCATCCTGACCCTGCATATATAATTCCGGTAAAAACGCATGGATCTTTAAAAGAATTGACGAAGCAATGTGATTTTTGGTACAACGTATACATTAAAGCATGGATCTTCGGATGTGTTCGTTGTAACATTCGGGAAGAGATTAAACATGAATATTGTAATTGAAGGCAGTTATGCATACATCGTGCATCATAAGTAACGGAGAAAACATACGATACGGTGATGCTCTGACCAGGTGATTATCGTCACAAATTTCGTGATACTATCGGTGGGCTCAACATAAAATGGCTCGCACACCAAGCTATCGACATCAAAACAGGAGGCAGCGATAGATTCATCGAAATCAGAAAGAAACTGGGCGCACGAGATGAACCTATCGACAGGGTTCACTCGTCGGCATGTTCACTAGCTTGTATACAAGGTGTTGGTGTTTGAATTTGTAAGTGTAATTGGATCAAGAAGCATAAGCTTCAAATATTGACATTCATCTTCTTAAAGTCGTAAGAATCAAATAGCCGAAAGCGGAAAACAATTCTATGTCTCAACAGAATTGTGAGAAAAATATAATAGCTAGCCACAATGAGCAATGGAAGCAACGAAATTGTCCAGTCGAGGGTGTTCATTATGCTAGAATTCGAGATGTCCACTTATTTAAATTTTAGGCTATGCCAAATCATATATATAGCTGAGCACTTTGCGTGCATAACGCTATCTTCAATGTATTGCAAATTTGCTACCTGCTTCATAGGTATAAATGTACAAGCAAGTCATATCTTTGTTTCTGAGAATACTTAGTGACAGTCCTTCAGTGGAGCTGCCTTACTCCTCCTCAACACGAGACTGTATCCAAATTCTAGATATTTATTGTATCAAAATACAAGTTCCCCAAATTGCTGCCCAATACACTAGTATGAACACAGCTTTCCAACTAGGACCATGTTTGGGGTGACACTTGCTAATCTAGTTTCCAGTGTGACACCCACAGCTAAACAACTGGTGCTAGAGAGCATCAGAAATACTTTAACTGGCCCAGCTGATCCATAAGCTATGCAAGCTGACTTCACTCGTCCTGATTGTGATACTGCCCTCAAAACAATCTTATATGCTTACTAAAGGTGATGTAGATAAGGACACACCATTGCAAAATTACAGCGCTGGTATCCATTATAATAATAACGAGCCGAAGAGCACAGTTGCGATATTGCGGAAGCAATAAACGTCTCAACAGATCTAGTATACAGATCAGGGTTAACACGTGCTTCCAATTCCGCATAATTACAGCTGGACCCGATTATCTTCCCACTACTGCACGGCTCTTTTCAATGAACAACTCCGAAAGATATAATGGAAATTTCAACACCAATTTCTGACATCGCAACTCAAATGTACAAAGGAGAAAATGGCCTATCCATGACCGACTGATTCGACAATTTTAATTTTTGTGGAAGATAATGCAGCATTGAAGTAACGTATTATATGTTCAAGAAATAATTATGGTGGGACTAACATGAAATAAGATGTGACTGGTTCCATAAGAAAGTGCTTTCCTCGCTCGAGAAGCGATCCAAAGCATGCGGTAGACCTCTGGGAGAATCTCTTCATGCAACTGAATCGCTGGAGTAATTAATTTCGAGTGCATGTACATGGTTAGAAGTGATCAAGGAAACGAATATCATTTTGCCAAAAATGGCGATGTTACCAAGTACATTGGCTGCTACCACACTGCCAACATAACAGAGGAAAGTAGCAGAAAATAGCAGATTGCTTGCTAGAATGGTATGCAATTTTGTATATGTCACACATGGGTTTAAGACCAAGTTACCTATCTGGAGAAAGAGCTGTTCCGAGAAATACAGCGAGTGCTTGAATCAGTACAGTAATATACCAGGCCCAGATGCCCGTGGGGAAATAAAACGGTTGATAGAGCGATCAGTGAGGTCCTAAGGGATTACATGAGCGTATAAAGCATGCAACAAGATGAGTGGGATCATATTATTTGAAATAATCCCATCACACATCAATTAAAGCTTTCAGCCTTTGACGCTAGTCCCACCGATGCCACCCTTAAATGAAACACCTTATGAATGGTACACTTCCGGAAATATGAGCAACTCTCCAGGAGGTAAGCGTATGAATACAGATAAAGTACAGAAAACGCAGTATCATTATGATGCGGTAGAAGCGAGTATCAGACAAAGTTATCCGAGCAATTTAACTCGCTTTTGAGGAGATGAGATCTGTTCACTTGAGTTACACGTGGGGTACACTCGTCCTGGTTGCAGTTTTGTGCTAAAAAAGCGATTTGAGACTATTGCTTAAAAAAGGGAGGGCATTTTATTGCGCGAATACGAACTCATCAGTTTTACAAGCCGTCATAGCAATACGAAGTGCTATTAAAACGCAAATGGTTTTACAATACAGAAGCAATACTGTAATATGTAGGGAAGTTATGAAGATGTACATGTGATATCATAATACTGGAAATAACCTTGCGAAGAGAGCTGTAGCCGTTGCTGAATTTGCTTAAGCTGAAGCTCATTCCAGCTGGACTACCAGCTACGTAATTAGGTGAACGGATAATGTAGCTAATAAGAGACGTTATTTTGCCATCCAATCTTTATGGAGACTTTATGCGGGCAACGTAGAGACCTTCGAAAGTCCCTACCGAAACTTTTTAGCCATCTCATTTGGAATGTGACAGCCTGTAGATGGAATGGACGATCATTTGATTTTATAGCGTAAATTAGTTCATCTTCTCAAAGATGTCGACAATAGAAATATATAGAGTGCAAGTAAACGCATAAAGTCCAGCGCACGTTATGAGCTGAAGAATAGTGCACCAGGCCATCTAATTGAAGATGATAACCAATCTCGATCGATATTTTTCTCCAAGAAAGAAGACGCATGAAATTGTTGCACGATTCCGATCCATGATACATAGATCAGTTGAGGCGCAAGGCGTAATCGATGGCTCTTGAATAGATGTCAGAATTTTTTCAGCATGATCAAATCAAGACTGATGTATATTCTCATCCCTACATACAATTTTATGATAATTTGGAAGCTTAGCCCCAAATTGGTCATAATATTTCATCTTACATGAAATCAATGACAAATAAGAGCAGAAACAAGTCGGATGCCATCTATGACAATCCTAACGGCCTAAATTCTTCGTATGACTGACGAAATTGTGCTTCTTGTATCTGCCTTTATGTACAAGAAGAAAGGTTGCTGCAAAGTATTCATGTAAGAGTCTTGCCTATAATTTGTGGAAAAATCATGTAGATTTTAATGGCTTCAACATGCGATACATCTTGGCATTTGCTAAATGTGCACTTGTGGTGGATTCACGTACAGTCTTGTGAGGTGCGCGCCATTTTACCCTCCATGCACTGTTCATGTAAGATAATCAAACAGATTGACAAGAATCGTCCAGAAAACTTGATGTTTAATCTTCTGAAAGAAAGCACGTATCAGGATATCGATAACGACATGTCTGAAATGGAATCAGAGTTACTATAGAGATCAAAATCTTATACTAGCTTTTGAATGCAGTTCCGTAAGTTTGGATGACATGCGACAGATAACACCGACTATCGTCAAGAATCTTACGAAGGATATTCATCCTAATGGCTGGAGCCAATTTGATGTTTGATCATGGTTTTTATTTTTATAATTTGAAACGTTGAGAATGTGGTAGAGGGACTGAGCGCATCAAAGGCAGTTTGTGGTTATTGTTAGAACGAATATCTGGTATGTGGAGCCATGTAGCGACGTATCAGACTTCCAAGAACGACTATAGACTTGCTTCTCTGCCATAAAAAGAGCTCTTTGTAACTACAAAAAAATTCATACATTTGGTTGATAAATGAATCCTTTCTATCACAAAAATCAAAATAGTGAGTAAAAGAATGTCTATTAGTATCGTCTTCTTGACATGTATTGCTGCTGCCACAATCCATCGAGTAATTCGCTTATTTGGGAGACATGTGTTGTTGATTGTATGTTTAAAGGGGCTCTGTTGCAGACCCGTAAACATAGATGTGTAGGGTATCAACTTTAAATGCTTCATGATCATCAATGATCTCAAGTAGATGTACTTCCATGTTCAACATGCTTCATAAAAATTATAACATTCGTCTGCGTCTTTGACAAGATGACTGTTGATGGGACTTCCGTGATAGAATGGTGATCTAAACATAAAATGGCTACTTCTCCTGGCTATAGAAGTCAAGATGGTCAAAATGACGCAATAATCAAACTTGGACAGGAACTGTATGCAAGAGATGTAGTGATCGACATTTGTGTACACGTTTTCAAATTCATTATCTTGGAAAAAGCATATTTAGAGCCTACTTTTGGCAGTGGGATGCCGGTGCGTCAAGGTCTTGATTGGTTGAACACATTTGTATAATATCATGCAGTAATGTCTACATTAAAACTCAAGCATCATAAGCTATTTTATCAACATGAATGCCCTTTCGTGTTGTAATTATCAAAGCGTCCGAACGCTACCAAAGAATAATCTCAGCGTAGAACAGGTCGTTACAGCAGTAAAATCTTCTTCTGCAAGATTGATGAAATGGATGGTACCGTTCCGTTGAAGTCCTGTACAAGCAAAACTAGATTGATTCACGTCTACAGGCACCTAGGCTACAATAAAAAAAACATTAAAAGAAGATTACTTTGATATTTGTGACAGTTGACATTATTTTTTACGTTACAGTCCATCAATTCGATTACTGCTCTTGCGTCACCCATGAAAACGTGAGACTATAAACAAGTTTAAAGTATAGTCTTTCGCAAATATTGCCAAACTGATCAAGTATTTCTATATTCTTCGAAATAGTCGGTTCTGGCTGATTCAGATCCGTCCAAATACTTGTCCGCGTCCTCTAAATTCAATATGGTTAAATTAAAAAATAGAGAACAAGGTATGGTGCAATTAGGCCAGCACAAAGACTTTCGCTCTCTTTGAGCTTCATACGTAATCGAGCTGAGTAGACCTGAACAATTTCGAGTCTTTTTTTGAACTCAATGCGTTGTTTTACAAAGCAATATCGAAGCGCTCGCACAAAAGACTTGCAATAGCTTTCCCATTCCAGATTTAGTATTTGCATAGGCTCGAGCGTCACTGATATAATTAATGCTGATAAAGAAATAATCTGCTCCACAGTGTGGTGTAATGGATGCGTGAAATTTCCACTGATTTCCAGCCACCTATAGCCCACAATCTCGGTCACAGTTGAGCGATGCGAGAAATGATCTGGACTTCCTGTCTCCGGAATGAACTTGAGTGGAGTTAGTGGAAGTTTTAATTGTTACCATATTGATCAAACGATACGACCTAGGAGTCTCCTATTGAACCCATACACCGACCGCAAGATTCCTGCATCCACAATACTTTGCTTAGGGTCGATGTCATGGTGACAAATTATTCGGTAGCTATGTATATCGCACGCGTCGACAAGAATCAACCAAAGGCAAAAATGATTTAGGAATCGTTCATGTGCTGAACGTAATGTAATGATGGAAGCTTATAATCTTGATTCTACCTGGCATTTTTTTACCAAAACTTCACATTGCTGGAGACTCGATCCAAAGAATTGCCGTGACTGACCTATGTACGATGTTCAGCTACTACAGCTCTAGAAGACTGAGTCAAAAAACATGTCGGATTTCTTGGGCACTACTTTTACATTACTTGTAGCTATTCTCATTCTCATCGTTCAAGTTTCTCGCATTTTTCTGGCAGCAAAGTTTCCCATGTTTTTTCTAGAAACAGTATCGCTTACGATTTGATTTCTTTGACAAGTAGCGCATGACGAATGCTTGTCAAACCATTCTCTACGTCCTCTTCGGTTGATTAAAGTTGGACAGAAAATATTACTTTTTGTACAGAGGATTTCATGCATTTTCTAAACGAAAATCTCCAGTCTTTAAGCGTCATATTCAAGCGATCTAGAAACCTGCAAATTTAGTGGGCCGATTATGCGCTGTTTTGGTCGTGTAATACTTTTTATCTGGATTTTGCATTTTACAAACGTTCACCACACGCTATTATAGAATTCATTCAAATATGATACTGGAGTAGACTGCTGTCAAATGCAATGCGTTGGCAGTTGGATCCGGTGGTGTGTTAGATTCACCAGATAAGAGACCTTTCGAGGCCGATCCGTACTTGTTATAGAAAATTTGATGGGAAAAGAACACCTTTCTCTCGGCCTTCACAGGTGCGGGCCCACTGCACACTGCGAAAATACAATGTACATCGGTAATGTGACGAACACGAAAACCACACTAGATTTTAAGAAAAAAAATTCAATGAGCTTCCTATTTGCTGTATGATCAGAATGTTGGAATAAAGAATTGTCGTCACACCACCACCAAGATTTGACTTGGACGCAAAAAAGAAATGCTGGCTTTATGGACAGAAACTTGAGTTGCGTGTTGGAAGGTGAGAGAAAGTGAAACGATCCCAGTCGATTGAAGTATAATGTTCGGATAAAAGGTGGGCGATGGTATGATGGCGTTGTTGTGAAATTTCATTTTCGTTCAATGTGAGTGCTGCCGCGGTGATTAAACCGAGGATATCTTAGCATCCGCGCTGACGCTAGCCAGATATCATCTCTTTTCACCCATCTTGAATTGAGCGCTGTGTAGTTGACATGTTTTTGGGTTGCTACATGTAGTTAAGAATATTTTTTCAATAACATCGAAAGGGCTCCCCACCATTTGGCTCGAAACCAATTCGATCAGCGCTTACGCTGATCTCCGTGTGTTACAATGATAGTAGCCATTGGTGTGCAATAAACGGCGTTACTAACCTGAATTCTAAATCAGCGGAAATCAGTGATAAAATAGATCTAGCAATCATTATAGTAAAGAGTGGAAAAAGAACACATAAGAAGTCGCTGCATCAGGCAATGGTTGGTTTGCTTGATTTCAAACGAGTGCGATCACAGCACTGAATTTCACCAAAACATTGCATTATTACCCATTGAATCACGTTTACAACGAGCTATTTCAACAATGTGGCGACTCCATCGCGTAGAATGTAGCGTTCGCACCAAACCTGTAAGCATCGAATACTAGAGGAATCAGAAGTCGATGATCCAATACTTCGAAACACACCATTTTTGGTAATGGTATGATTTTCCTTGACTTCATCGCTGCCAACCTGGTGCAAAGAAATTTATGTTGGATGATGGTGCAAAAGAATGATTCGCTTTGTATAACTATAATGGTTTCCAATCTTGAGACCGTAATAACTGTAACAACCTCCATTGCACATGCATACATAATTCTACATAGTTGAAGAACTGGATTAGCCAATCAGATAGGTGAACCAGGATTCCTTGATCAAAATCTCACTTTTCATTTTTTACCAAATACAGCTCCGCCAGCAAGTATCTTTCTTTGCTTCTTCTCACTTCCTCCTGCCGGCGTTATAACTGGTAGCACTTGTTGGTCACATAACTCAAAGGTCGTTGGTCGTCCGGACGGGGTTTTTCTTTCGCGCTGTTTAGCGTCACGAGATTGGGAAAGCCGCTCGCCAAGTGTTTGTCGTTTGTTCCGGCTCTATTTGTTTGGACTTTCTTTTTGTTGTTTTGGTTATCATTACGTCATGGAACCCCCAAGGATGGTACCCGACGCCATCACGAAAATATTGATCGTATTGGTCGAAAAACAGCAGCAATTGCTTGAAGCTATGACCAATCGTGAAATAAATGTTGAAGGGATCATCTTACCTCAATTCCGTGGTAAAATGGGCGAGTCCGTAGATCTGTACTTTGAGCAACTGGCTCAGTACTTCGAAGCAAAGAGTATCGACTGGCGCGATGTCAGTCATAGCGCTCGTAATTTGGCAATCACGACCGCCGATCTCAAACGGAATGCCGCAGCTTGGCACAAGTTGAACAAGCCATGTGTCAAAGACATGCAAGACCTCATCGTTCAAGTAAATGAAGAATTTGTACGCCCAAATCTGCAAGAAACGCTTGCGTGATTAATCGTAAACAGAAAAGTTGTCCAAACCTAAAAGTTTATATCTCACGTTTCCGCGAAGCTATCATGCAAATTACGGAAATGAGCGAGTTGGATAAAATCACCTACTTTAGCGAGGACTAGTAAGTCCCACATGGGAAGAAGTGCAATACCGCCGGTGTGCCACAGTTTTACAAGCCATGAAGATTGCGTTGGAGTATGATCGATCTTACCGTGGTCCGTGGGAAGAACTACCGTCCACCGATATACTCGCAAGACCGATCACGTGCAACTCTCAATCAACATTATCACCATCAACAACCTGCATCCTCGCGCGTGCAAGAAAATGACCCGGAACCAATGTAGATTGACTCAGAGTTTACCAAACATCGTCGCTCCTCATCATCATCAGCTTCTTCGTCGAAGAAATGTCGCTACTGTAAGAAGCCCGGTCACGTCATCGAACACTGTTACAAGCTGGCGAATAAGGAGAAGCAAGCTCATAACGCTCGACATGAACACGTCTCCAAGAGCGACTTACTCGTTACCTTCTATTACAAGTTCCGGAAACGAAGTGGAAATTGTCGAAATGGAAGAGATTTCGACGTCGACTCGGTGCTTCCAGAGAATAAACTTATTCGTAAAAAAGGAACTTGTGATGGAACACCTGTCACTATTATGTTTGATAGCGGTGCAACCTGTAATGTTGTTCGTCCCGGCTTGGTGAAGAAACTGACACAATCTGGTGTCTCCCAAGTTACACGATTCTATAAAACTTTCACTAGAGCCCGTTCCATCAAAAAGGGTGCTGCGACTATCGTATTTGATCGATACAGATTTCGCAATTTACAAGTCATGGAATGGCCATTGGGTTCTGCTCATGATGTTATCTTGGGAAACCCATGGTTCACCAACATTCAACCTCAGCTTGATTGGTGTTCTCATGAAATTTCATTTCCACATCAGTGCGTGCCTTCGACATGCGATAACAGGGATAAAAGCAATGATCGATATGGAAATTGCTGCAGTTGACTTCAAACGCAAAGTCAAGAAGCATCAGTACGACGAAGTGTATCGCGTAAAGATATGCGCTGTTATGACGGAGAGTGATATAATACCTCAATCAATTACTACTCTTTTGAACGAGTTCAAAGATGTCTTTCCAGAGACACTTCCGGAAGGACTTCCACCTTCACGTCGTGTGGGCTCTGATCTTATTATAAAACCGGATGCTGTATCTAGCAACCGTGCACCGTTTTGCCTATCTAAGGTCGAACAAGATGCACTTGACATGTTTGTAGCGGAAAATCTCAAGAAAGCATGGATCGAGACTTCTAACTCTCCATGGGTATCAAATACATTCGGTGTACCTAAGAAGGACCCCATTACTGGTCAAAACATATCACGATCCGAGTGGGTACGCTCGGACAACGCACATCTACCTCTTCGATAGGTCATTGATTACCGTCACGTCAATTCGCAGACGATCACTCCGAAGATACCACCTCCTCGCATCGACGAACTCTTTGATCAGATGTGTGGTTGTGTCATCTTTTCAGTTCTAGATCTGGTTCAAGGCTATCATCAAATGCGGATCGCATTCAAAAGCCGCAAGTATACCGCCTTTCGCACACATGCTGAAACCTATCAGTGGTGCGTGGATTCTATGGGATTAGCTGGTATGCCTGGTGTTTGGTCTCGTCTCATGCGAGTACTTTTTGAGAAAAACAACTTCATTGTTGTCTATCTAGATGACATTTGTGTTTTCTCCACTAGTCTGGACGAAGACGTTGGACATCTTCGCATTCTGTTTGGAGTTCTTCGGCGGGAGAAATTATTCTGGAATCAGTCCAAATGTCATTTTGGCCAGTAAGAAGTGAAGTTTCTAGGTCATACAATTTCGGCTAAGAGACTTACAGTGGATACTCGGAAGACAGAAGCTATGGCGAAGTTGCCGACTCCAACAAATCAGAAACAACTATTAAGTTTCTTGGGTTTGGCTGGTTACTATCGTCGTTTCATTTGTGACTACGCAACTCTTGCGTTACCACTTGGCCCTCCAGTCAAGAAAGAACATGTTTGGGAATGGAAGGATGGCCAGATTCATGCTTTTGCGCAACGCAAGTCAGCTCTTCAAGACGTACCTGTGTTGAAATTACCAGATCATGCCAAACGATCCATCGTGACAACGGACGCCTCTGGCTATTGTGTTGGTGGTGTTCTTTCTCAACTTCATTCTTGTTGCTACCATCCCATTGCATTCTTTTCCATGGAGCTGGGGATTCATGAGCTTAATTGGCCAGCACATGAAAAGGAACTAACTTTATGTAATCAAGCTTGCGTTGGAAAAGCGGCGTCATTATATTTATGGTCGCGAATTTGACATACACACGGACAACACTGCATGCAAACGGTTTTTGCATCATCCAAAAAGTTCGCCAAAGCTGGCTCGATATTTGACGTTCTTTTCGCAATTTACATTCAAGCTGCATCACGTTCAAGGTCATTTGAATGTGGTAGCCGATGCTTTATCACGTCAAGGTTCCGAATTGTCAACGGCACGGGATGCTATCAGCGACTTTGATGTTGGTGATTTAACGCTTACTAATGGCGATATAAATGGAAAGTCCAGTACGTTGCGTTCTATAAGCGCTACCGAGCCTTCTTCTGGAACTGTTGATGTGACACAAGAATCTCACAATTGGAGCTCGCTTGGTTCGTCAAATTCGGTTTGTAAGAATTTGCGAGTGGATATCGTACTTGTCCAGATTATGCCGAACACTTCAAACGTCCAGACTCAATATATGTAAAACACGAAGGTTTGCTTTACTTCAAGTCACAAATGATGAATGCGTGTGTGTGTACCAAGCACACAAGATAATTATCGTCGAACTTCTATCAGCTCATGCTTTCATGACTCCAAAATTGCCGCACATCCTGGTGCTCAACGAACATTTTTACGCATCGGTCAATGGTATCATTGGACTACATTGAATCAAGAAGTTCGAGATTACGAACAGAGTTGTGAAACATGCACTCACTGGAAACACAGAAACGCTCGCAAGAATGGAAAATGATTCCAATCCCGACTCCGGAAGAATGTTGGTCAGTTATCTCTATGGATTTCATTACGGGATTACCGAAATCGAACGGATTTGATGCTATCATGGCAGTTGTCGACAAATTGTCCAAACGGTCAAAATATCGGGCGTGCAATCGCAATGATGATGCCCATAAGACAGCGTGTCATTTCTTTGATTGTGTCGTTCGTCATCATGTTCTACCATCGATTATTATCATCGATCGAGATTCCGAGTTTGTTTCGAAGTTTTGGTCCTCTCTTGCTAAGTTGATGGGAATTCGTCTGCATATGGCAACTTCATATCGGGCACAAGCCGACGGACAAACGGAGCGTCAAAATCTGATTTTGGAAGACGCTCTACGCTGTATGATTTCGTATCATGGACGTGGTTGGTCCGATTATTTAGGGACAATTGAATATGCTCATTCCCTTCTCGTCAGTGTATCAACTGGTATGTCACCTTTCGAAATTAATACTGGTGGCAAGGAACGCAATCCGTTGAATCCGCTAAGTACTCCTAGCAGCACAACTCAAATGCAACATGGAATCGCTAAGTATGCAAAACATTTTCAAAACCGTTGTCAAGAAATCATTGATCTAGCTACGAAACATTTTCTTCAAGCTCAGGATCGTCAAAAGAAGTACTACGACAAAAAACGCACTGAGATTACTTTTAAAATTGGAGATTTGGTCATGTTGGATACTCGTCGCATTCCTGCGAAACATGTGACACAAGACATTGATGGAAATCGCGCCAAATTAGCTGCTCGCAAAGTTGGACCATTTCCAATTATTAAAATGGTCAAGTCGAATGTTGCGCAATCGAAGCTTCCGCGGAGTATGAGTCGATTCAATATCGACTTGTTAAGTCACTATGTGAGAAATCTATCGCGATTTTAGACTCGTCCAATTCCGAAATCATCCAGACTTATTTTTGACGAGGACAGTGGCGACACAATGCACATCATAGAACAGCTTCTTCAGAAGCGTCAATTTAATCGTAAACCTGAATGGCTCGTGAAATGGCATGGATTACTCGAGCACGAAGCTACATGGGAGCGGGAGCAAGATATTCGTCATGTTTCTCATTCGAATGTTCTCATCGCCGATTTCAAGAAGTGCCAACGAGAAGTCAAATCCGGGAGGATGTAACAACCTCCATTGCACATGCATTCATAATTCTACATAGTGGAAGAACTGGATTAGCCAATCAGATAGTTGAACCAGGATTATTTAATTAAAAATCTCACTTTCTCTTTTTTATCAAATAGAGCTCCGCCAGCAAATATCTTCGTTTGCTTCCTCCTGCCGGCGTTACAATAACTCAGTTATATCAGTTTTGTGTATCACGTTGTGCTTCGTAATGCAAACCTTCGACTCCAGCTACAAAATCTTTACGCTGACAGTCAGTATATTGAATAAAACTTTATCTTCGCATATTATCTCCCGTCTGAAGCCATTAGACCCCACATTCTTCACTAGGCGTCCATCAAGTTTCGATATTGAAGCTGCACTCGCTGTATAGAACGCCCACTTGCCGTGATCGACTGCCGCATCCATTTTCTATTATTATATCATATAATGAAGCCTCTTGATCGAAAGTCCACTGATTCATATAATGCTTTTCTTTATTGATTCAATCCTTACCCCATGAACAAGTTGTAACTTATGTAATGGTTTCTATACTCCTAACAGCAGATTAGTACTATTGTTGAGATGCTGACATCAATTATCGCTGCATAAGCTCACTGTTGGGACGCCAAGCAATTCCGACAATTTAACTGTCATGGAAACCTTGCAGCGCCTGGGATTATATTCGGGTATTGCTATGATGTATCTTCGAGATCAGCCTTAACGAGTATCCGACGGCTTTGGACTAATGGACTCCCATTTCAATTTCAGGAATCATACTTATTAAGATCTGCAGACAGATAGACCCACATGCATATTCATAGCAGGTAACGTTCATTAGGATGATTCTGATCTATATCAACGTTGCGTTTGCGGAATCGCGACAATTAATCAGCTGGCACACGTATTCTTGTGCTAAAGTTTTTGTGCAATTATGCCTGCACGTGATTCTCGTCACACATACGAAACCCGCTTTGCTTACCCAGTGTATCAATTCGTGGGCGATCGAGACTGTTGGAGGGTCAGACTGCTTGACGTACTAAGAAGTTGTTCACAGAAATTCACTCCTTTATACTCTTGCTTTTACAATAAGCCATGCTAAGCTATGAAAAGTTCCCACTATAAAATTAGGCAGAATAAAAAGTTTTCGCTATTATTCCACGTCGGCACTGCTCTCAATTTTGCTATCGCTTTTTGCCATTAGTGTCCTAGTTGTAAGAAGAAAACAGCTTTGAGGTGAATCAATGTATTGCGCTAACAATAGTGACTTTCTTTCGGATTATTTGATTTTCACATTGCACAATTTCTCGTTGAAAGATGCAGACATGCTTGTAAATTTCTTTTTCATGCAAAACAGCTTCTATTTCTCAAAGCGTATTTTACGTATCGACAGAAGAAGTGGCGTCCAATCCTATGATACGGAGAGAGATCAACATGGTTTTTGTTTCTGTCTTCTTCAGCAGCATGCAGCTCCTCTGGATCCACACTACTTGTCCACGCACCGAATATCTTTGTGAATGAATAGGTAATTCAAGAGCGCGCAGTATATGCTCATTCATAGAGCATACTTAAGATGTGGTTTTGTGGAAATGGTCAAATGTCGCATCATTAGACGCTACTTGGCTTAAAAGGAGATGGGGCGTATGTATGGTGGGGAGGCTCGGAGAGAGAAAGCATTTGCATATATAGATAGGACTGCATCATCATCCTTTTATCGTGCACTGTTCCGCCTTTACATTTTCGTTCTGCTTCTTTCAGATCGGCGTTCGAGAGTGTGCTCACTTACAAGATACTCACTACAGAGAGGTGGTCCTTCCTTCCACATAGAAACAAGTGATCCATTGTCAGCACAATTAGAGGCTTTGGAAGCAGCTTTTTCAGACTATCCTTATATGAGCTTGTAGTTGAGCAATCCAAGTGGACGTAATGTAACTTTTCACAACGCTATTTACCAAGTTACCTTTCTTCTAAAATTCTTGAACTTTAGTTAATAATGCATACACAGATATCTAAAACCTCACATACGATATTAATGACATAATCTGGTGAGATTGGGTAGATACGTGACGACAAAGGGCGGAGCTGATTGACCCGACAGATTCCTCACATTCTCTTAGGCTCGTGGGTTTTTTAAACAGGCATAATGCAACAGCACTAAGATGACGGTGCTTTGATTCGCTGCACGTAGCCAGCCGAATGTTTTATAGGAGAGGAGGAATCTCTCGCGTGCGTGAGGAAGTCAAAATCCTTCATCAGTGTCAAATCGCCGCAGATCAATCTCACCTGAATCAGCGGGTTCGAGCAAATATCCAATGATCAATGGATTATTAAGGGTAAATACATCTCAAGTCTTCTACCAATAATTATTGCATCGAAATAAAATGCTACCAAGTTTATTGCAATAATAAAGACGACGAGATGAAGAAAGATCTTGGGTTTTGCATATAATTCAGACGATAGTGGATAGGAAATCGGTTTTATCTTGAGTCTGCTAATGTATCAGGTGTAGTGATGAACTACTATCCATCTTGTGCAATTGCAGGAGTCAGTGAGTTATCACAAAAATATTAGAAAAAATGGCTGAGTGGTTATAGGCGGCAGACTGTAACTCGGTAGCCCAATTATTTGCATTAAATTGATACTTTACACTTTGCTGATCGTTCAGCTACAAATAGAAGTTGTAATTACAATATTACTTCATTGCAATAGTCTTCAACATCATGCTGTACGTTGTTGTATGAGACAACTATGACTACAAATTACAGCGCAGTCAATCCCTTCAACACTTTGCATCGGATGCTTGAAAAAATATATAGTAGGGGCGAGATCTTGTAACGAGTAAGCTTTCATTATGGATAAAAGTCGAGGACCATATTACTCGTAATCTGCATCTTCTATCCTGCCAGATATAAGTATTTACAGTAGACACCTTTCCCTTGATACTGTCGGCTTTGCGAGAAGCTAAATACTCTTTTATCCAGCCACTACGTTGTAATTCAACTGAATAGCAACCGGGAGCTACACAGAGATAATGTTTCATCATCAACGATGTCGTCAGCCCGTGTTATATATGCTTTGTCAATTCGATTTAAAACCTCCACCAAAACGGTACACTGTGCGCTTCTAATCCTTGCACCATTTTGTATGATCTACTCGTGTAAAATCCGTTATCACTTGGTAAGCGTTTGCTCCTGTTTGGCTAAGCAAACGCCTTATATAAAGTAGTTATGGACAAATTCCAGTAAAGAGCAAACTATCCTATTTCCAAGCTAACAAATAATAAAAGCACAAAATCCGTACTGACTTTTGAAATCTCAAAGCAGACACAAAAAAGTGATACTTTAAGTGCTTCAAGAGGCAAGTCTGAGCCTAATTTTGTGGTGCGATCTAAGCACACTATAAATGCCGGATGCACCATCAGCTATCATTGATGTTGTGTCTGGCGTCACTGCAGGATGTGCTGGTGTTTTTGTAGGGCAACCATTTGATACGGTACGCAGTAATTCCCAGTCCTTAACATAACTCTACGATCCTATCAATCATCTTTACAGATTAAAGTTCGGTTACAAACACACGGCACGTTTTACAAGGGACCAATCGACTGCGCAAAGCAAACTGTACAATGTACACAAAAGACTTCAACTGCTCTGTTATTAATACAATTTCTCTATAGTTCAAACACGAGGGAATACACGGATTCTTTAAAGGCTTATCATCTCCGTTGATTGGTAGTGCATGCACCAATGCAATTGTGTTTTCAATATATGAGAAAGCACTCAAGTATCTCGGAACTGATGAGAAGCATCCATCGCTGGATTCGGTGTTCATTGCAGGTAGTACTGCTCACACACCTTTGTCAATGAATAATATCGCTTACCAATGCACAGGCTGCCTTGGGGGATTCTGCCAAACAATTGCTGTGACACCCACAGATCTTATCAAATGCAGACTACAGGTTTTATTGCAACATTGGCATTGTGCAATAGCTAAGTACGTTCTAGGTGCAAGATGGACACCAGCGTAATCACTATCGCGGTCCTATTGATTGTATTCGTCATGTGTATCAACGGAATGGATCTCGTGGATTTTATCTAGGATTTAACGCAACCATTTTGCGTGAAACTCCATCCTTTGGATTTTACTTTTACACGTATGAAAAGACAAAGCGTGCAATGGTTTCTCATGGATTTAACGACAACACAGCGATGCTTTGCGCTGGTGGATTATCAGGAGTGGGTTCTTGGACTCTATCGTATCCACTCGATGTCGTCAAGTCTTCGATCCAGACACTTCCCATTGATGCTACAAGGAAAGAGAAACAAATGATGTACCAAGTTAAGAGTTTGTACGCAAAAGGAGGCGTTAGGATTTTCGTACGGGGTTTAGAAACAGCAGTTCTTCGTGCATTTCCGGTGAATGCAGTGACGTTTTTCTGTTACGAACAATCATCCCAGTTATTGCGAGATCTGTTAGAAAAATAATCAATTTCACATTTTTCAATTTGAACATTTGAAATTTGTACAGCAGCAAAATTGAGTCATGGAGAAGATTATCGTGCAGCTTTCGCCGTTCGATAAGCAAGCGGAGCATCGTTTAGATGCGATACGCTCAGCGATTCACAGACAATTTCGTAGAGACCAGAGTGTTGATCCAAGTGGCGCTCTACAGGAGCGGATAAAGCGAGCTGCTCGATGTTCAATTGGCGAGCTATTTAATGAGCAATTTGGTTCTTTTGAGCAAATATGTAAATATGAAATACCGATTCCATTTGCGCAAAGTGAAATCTCTGAAAAGATCGGATTCAACGTTGCGATAAAGCGGGAGAACACACAGATTACAGCGCCAAAACCAAACCGAATGTCGAAGCCATCGTGTCTTCGACCTCCAACGCGACTCACTTTGAAGCGCGAAAGAGTGGCTGATGAACGTCACAGAGAGGAGTTGGGTATGCGAAAATCAAAGATCGCTTCAACTTTTTCATTCGATAACGACTGCACACAAATCGACAAGCTCGTAGGCGTAGGCGTAGCTGGTCGTTCAAGCTTGTTTTCAAAAGCATGGAACCCAATAATGAGGAACGGTAGATCGCATGATGCCCTATTAGGCTTTTCCGCATCGAAAAGTGTGATATCTCTTTCGTGAGGCCGCCACACGACAATACAAAAACTTATATTCGTGTTACCTTCCTTCAGACTTTGCCAGAAATACTAGAAAATGATCATCGACTCCATTCGAGTCAATTGCTCGTTCGTTCCTATTGGAAGCCGATATTTGATCATTCCAGCAAATGCAACCACAAGCTCCATTTTTTCTCGCAGAATACCGACACCGACGCGAGCAATGTCTTCTGAGCTGTGTGCTTTGAGACGTTCAGACTCGCGAACGAGACATTCTGCATACCGCAACAGAATGATATCAAAATGTTGACGAACAGAGTCTTCAAATGCCATAAAACGATCCACGCACAGTGTGATCGTATTGATACTATTCCCATTCTCATTTGGCGATGGGAATATATCCAATCCTTCCACAAAACGGATTGCATCGGTACACTTTTCGTCTTGAAAAAGATTGAGGAAAATACAGAAATTGAGCAAAGTTTGGAATGAAATTGTGGTCGAACGCGCGTATCCGCTGGCAATGTTCTGTACCCACGGATGCTGTAGCCATTGATCTGCGAATTCTTTACCAATGCGAAAGACCTGTTCACGCTCGACTCGAGTTGCCGACAAAGACGCTGAAAGCTGTTTGTTCAGAAGCGAAATCACTGCAACGATATCGCCGGCGGTTTGATACAACTGTAAAGCATCAGAGGAAGCACCTTGCTGTTCTGCTTTTCGTGCGGCTGAAATGAGAATTTCTTGGACTTTGGCGTCATCTCTAAGAAGACGATCGTATAAGCCATGTGAACGACATCCATCAGCATTATTCATACGCCCAACAAGTGTCTCAAACTTTCTGGATTCCAGCAGTAATTCAATCAAAAGCTCGTGTCGTGTGATTTCATCGGTAATGCAGCAGTAGTACTCAGTGGCTTCACAAGGATGATTTCGTTGGAACTGATGGACAAATTGACGTAACAAGCGAGTGAGATCCAAATTCGACTCATCTTCTTCTTCTCCAGCTGATACCATTGCACAATGAAGCAAGCCATAATAATTCAACGTGATAGCGAAATGGACAGCTTCCAATATATGTCCTTTGGACGCCAGATATTTGATCGCAGCTTCAAAATCCTGTGTGATTAAAAGAATTTCAAAGAACAGCAGCGGAGCTAAAGCGGGATTTTCGATATTAGATGCTTCGAAATGTGAAGGACCAAATTTTTGAATACTCTGAGCCAATTTATTGACGCTGTAGCGTTGCGATGTGTCGGATGCGGTCGTATTGCCATTGATGAAACACAAACGTTGCCACAGGTAATCCTCAATAGTGACAAGCACACGCGACTCACGCAAGTTCGGGTTCACAAAGCAGAGAATATTGAGCACACATACTTCGTAGGGATCAATTGTGTGAGTATCGTCCATTGAACTGCTCGTGAGTTGTCGGTATTTCTCTAACAAATGCTTGTACTCCACAGGATATCTGATTTCAACCGATGGAATGCCCAAAGCTTCCGACTGAGTATGAGTTTTTTTCAATGCGACACGATATTCCAATAGTTTCAATACAGCTTTATCAACGACACTTTGGTTCGATCGGATGATATTTGCAACATATTCAACGATTTCTTCTTCTGCTCCACAACGTAAGCCGTAATAGATCACAGCCCAAAGCTGTGATTGAGACTCACTTGCCCTCTGTGATAAAAATGGATCATAGGAAGACTTTAACACATGATGGACAAATGCACGCAAATTTGGTAAAAGGCCCGACACTCCGCCTGTTGCTAATTGATATTTTGTGACCGTTTGCTGCACACAAACGCGAAATTGATTTTCTAAAAACAAAAGTGCACCAAATGCCAACTGACGTCGAAGCGATGAGAATTGCGATTCGTTTGCAAGTGCATTGCTGAATGCATTCTCGCCAGGGATTTTTTTGTATTCAACATACTTTGTCATTTGGCTGGTACTATTGCTATCAATTTGACCAGTAAGCATTGTGCCAAGCAGCTGCCAGCATTTCCAAATGAATTCCCATTTTGTACCGGGACCTTCCTGTTGTAATTGTTCCAAACACGCTCTCTCAAACGCATGCACCAAATCGAATTGACAGCGTGTTTCAGGCTGACGATGTATCATGAGCTCCTTAATGACTTTATGATAAACTTTCATTTCTTGACTCATTGACATCTCACTTTGCAAATGTGATATTCGAAGTGGCGTATCGAGTCCATTAAACCTCATACGTTCAGTCTCCAATTTCTGTACGATTTGATTCCTTGTGTGACCATCAGAGCAAGTGACGATCTGTCTCGATCTGCTGCTACTTTTGAGGCTTTCTTTGGTGCAATTGTGAAGGATCTCCTGTTTCATCGTCTCATAATCGTCAATAATCGCCTGATTCATCGCGTCGTGCGTAAACTCGACCGTTCTTCGATTCGTTTGATCGATGGATGCAAACAGAATTCGTTCGTGATGACGCGCCAAATGGCTTTTTAGATTCAAATTTGCCCCAATAAATTTGCTTTTTGGCTCAATGAGAGAATTCTGTAAACTCTCCAAATCGTTAAATATTTTGTGTGTGTCCAATCCTTTGGACGCCAGTAAGAAGCTCGCTTTGTCATTGCGTCTGCTCCCTTCGTGTTGATCGCCACATTGCCGAATGTGGCGCTTGAATGCGTTTTTATGGACCTTTTCGAGCTGATCGAGTCCTTTCACAAGTGGAGGGATCTCTGTCTCGTTGATTGGAGTCGTCAGCTTCAAGGAATTCTCATACAAAGTCTTGAAATCCATTCCGTCGCTGAAATCGTTTGGTTCTCGTTGCAATGTTTACCTCGAATAGAGTGGACCAAGTCAATATCTTCTACCTAGAGTAAGGTATTTCAATCAAGATACTCTATTCCATTTTTCCATCCTCATTACTTGACTCGAATCGAGTTTGGGACGCATACAGAAAGCTGAGGGAATACATCGACACCGAGACAAAAGCAAACGCGATAGCTAATAAAAGTGACTATAGTGTTCTGCAACTTGGTGTAACAAGCTACTGTGTGTGTCTCCCAGTACATAGGAATCGTTGAGTACACAGACGCGCTACTATAAAAGAGGACATCAATATGGCATGGGATTGTCCAATGTGCAATTTCTCTCGAAATGAAGATGATCAGTCACGTTGCGTGGCGTGTGGCGCAGGCGAGAAACCTCAAGTGGATACCTCAAAACCATACACAATCAGTATTGAGTTACCTGCAAAGGAGAAACTTGGTGTGAAGCTAATGCCACCCAAAAATGGGGTCATTCATCACGGGTTAAGTATCGATAACATCGATAATCCATTGTTAGAAAATAAGGTCCAAGCAGGTGATTTGATCGTTGCAATTGGTGGAAAAGCTGTCCATGGATTAGGATTCTCAGATGCAATCGATCTGATTCGAAAATTACCACGTCCATTAGCTATTTCATTCGAAATCGATGAAAAAAGGAGAGAAAAAGCACAACGCGACAAATCCGATTTCGTCATTCAAAATGATTTGGACACACAATTAACGACATACGCTGTCGTATTCGAAGAAGGACCGATGGGATTGAATTTGGAAGAAGCGGTACGATACGGAATTGATGGAGCTGTGGTGAAGGCTTTGAAAGGACAGGCGAAAACGAGCGGAATGATCTCAGTCGGTGATATTGTGTACAAAGTGAATGAGACCGATGTGCTTTGTATGCCATACACTGAAGTAATGAATGTGATCCGAAACACACCAACGCCGAGGACTTTGCAATTCGTGCCGAAAGATAAATTAGCAGACGTACAACGAGTGAATTCACGGCATTCAGAATCGTTCCGAATGAGAGACTCCAATATTGTTAAAGATAAACTGATGAAAAGTCCACGGATTGTCAAAGATGAAGGAAGTGAAGATGCTGATGATCATAAATCCATTGCACGGTTGATTTTGGATAATCAAGCAGCTACCATAAAGAAAGGACGAATGTACAAACAGGGACGTGTGATGCGAACGTGGAAAAGTCGATATTTTATATTGAGTGTGTCGAAATTGGAATACTTTAAAAATCCAAGTGCCACCAATGCACGTGGAGAGATGAGTTTTTTGAGTCATCGATGTACTGTGCGCTCCCTACCTCCAACGCAAGATGTGGTGTGTAAGTCTCCGGCAGTGACCGCTAAATACTTGTTGGAATTGAGAGTGGATGACAGGCGATTAGTAATGGCGTGTACTTCGGATTCCGATAAGAAAGGATGGATGGACGCTCTCAAGTTGGCTATTGATGCATCCAAAACAGTTGGACGCACGCAACCCGACGGATCTCCTGAAGCAGACAGTCGAGCGCTTTTACTGCAACATACCGCTAGTATCCGCGCAGACGCCACATTTCTCGATAAAAACACCAGTGGAAGACTGTCTCAATTCAGCTATGACGCATTTGCTACACCGGTTGTCCATATCACTGTGGTATCAGCGACGAACCTCACAAAGGCGGGAAGCACAGTCAATGCTGTGTGTGAAATCACTCTTGGCGATGAGACATTCCGAACGTCCACAGTGAAGAGCCAACGATCGCCTGTTTGGCAACAAGACAATTCAGCGTCTTTCGAAGTACCGAATCAGGAAATGGTGATAGAAGTTCGAGTTTTTGATGAGCACGTATTTCGATCCACAGAGCTGATGGCGACACTTACAATTCCATTGAGATCTCTACCGAATATGGAAAAAACCAATAGAAAGTATCCTCTTGCAGTCGGAAATCGATCGTCCGGTGCATTTTTATCGTTATCGCTCGAGTATATCAATAAAGCACGAGCATTCCAACAGGATCAAGAGCGTCAGAGGATGGCGGATGATTTAGGACGCTTATCGATGCTGAGATCGGGCGATGAAATGACCAAATTACAAAACGAAGCACAAATGGCTGCAGATGAAGCGACTGATATTGCTGCACGCGCTGAAGCCGAAGCATTAACCCTTCTTGAACAAGCTCGTCAGAAAGCAGAAGCAGCTGTTGCAGCAGCTCGTGCAGAACAAGAGCAAGGTAAAGCGGCTGTTGAGGCTGCGATGGCGGAAGCGGCGTCCGCCAAGGAAGAAGCAGAAAGACAAGCAGAGGAAGCACGAAGGGCACAAGAAGAAGCTCGCAAGTTGATTGAAGCAAATCGAAGAATCCAAGAGCATTCTTCCCAAGCTCAACAATTGCAAGGCAATTCTGTCTTTGCCAATTATCGCAAAATGATTATGGATGGCCAATCTTCCGAAAGTGTTATCGAGACGATGCGTAATGACGGAATCGATGAGATCAATATCACAGCTTTTTTCGACGGAATCAACTCATACGATGAGAAAATACGAGCACTGCAAGCTGAAGTCGAAAAATTGAAGCGGAATCGAAGCACTCGCCAGCGTGAAGAGACCAAAACGGAAGACATGTTTGCGCATATGGACATTTCAAAAGACCAAGTCAAACTTCTCCGACGTTTACTGAAATTGGAGAAACAACTACAACAAGCCGGAATTGCTGTTGCTGCTGATATTCCGTACGAGGAAGCAAAAGCGAAAATTGAAGAGATATCTCGTCGAATGTACGAAATCGGGTCTTCGGATGTCACTCATCCCGATCCGCTGATTCAGAAACAACTTCGTGAAGAATATTATAAATTGGAACAAGATATGGAGAAATACAACACCGCTCTCATGCTTACGGATGAATTTGCAGCAGAAGAAGCTCGTAAAGACAGAGAATGGGAAGAAGAAAATGAAGAGGCAAACGCTCGGGCTTTGATAGCAATTCGTCGTATGATGCCTGTTGACGTGAAGCAGAGATCAGAGGCAGATTTACAAAGTATGGAGACTCCACGCGGTGGAAAGATCCCGCGAGAAGTTGCACGAAAATACAAACGAACGAATGTGTTACAATTACTTCGAATGGATCCCGCGGAGATTGCAAAGAATCATCCGTCGCTGTTGGATAATTTTCGTGTGACGGGTCTGACGGTCACAGAACGTCGGGCTTTGCATCATCATTTACGTGGCATTGCTGATGTGTGGAAGACTCAGCAATCCGATGAAATGACAAAGAAAAAGTATGATTGGTTCAAAAGTCTCAAAGAGACCTCCAAAACAGTTTTGAATGCGTACAACACACATGTGAAGCAATACGGCCCACCAAGCAATCATCCATACGCGACTCGCGATGATCCCGACATTGGATGCCCGTTGATTGGAAAGCAGTGCCCGATCAAAGCCGATATGGCCCCACCGTATGACTTGGATTTGGGCTTCCCGGAAGGAGATGTGTACTTGGAAACAACGATTCAAAAAGGAAGTCCAGACGACTCGGGAGCACGGGCATTACGTGAAGCGCAAGAATTAGCTCGTGCTAAAGTATCGAATTCTCGGACAGATACTTTGAAAAAGCACTACAAGAATGTTCGACTCGTAGCGGAAGCCAAAGGTGCATGCGAACATCTCGATACAATGCTGGACACTATAGAATTACGACAATTACAATTGTTCCAAGCTCGTCTCAAGCATCGACTTGTGCAGTCTGAGACAGCTGCTACAATCAAATTGGAATTGGCTGAATTTGGAGATTTAGTGAATGAAATACGTCTTGCAAGCTTCAAATTCGCAGAGCGATCAGGAATGAGTATGAAAGGCAAACGAACGGCAACATCGGATGGATCCGACACTCGGTCGTCGATAGAGTGTCATTTGTGTATTTTGTACTGTGATGCCGCATTGGATTGTTTCGCAGGGATTCTTGAGCGCATGGATGAAGTGAAAGCTTCCGATAAACGACTTGGTTCAGCAATTCCTTCACTCGAAGAACTGCTCCGAGAAGTACAAGAACGAAGTAGAAAAATGCTGTCTTCTTTATCGGACAAAGGACCTCCAATGAATCGTCGATTGAAGACTCGGGTTGAGATTATGAAAGAAGCCAAAGAGAAGAATGCCGCAGAAAATGGAACTACAGCAACGTCTAGTGAGTCGAGTACTCCACCTGGAGGTGAGCGTCCTCCAAATCCAATGCTTGCAGCACGAGGACGTGGTCGTGGAGGTCGAGGAAGAGGAGACTTATTATCAGCATTGAAAGGCCGTGGAGGAAACACCGATGAGAATGGAGATGGTATGAAAGGAGGACCACCAGGTGCAGGAGGTTTGTTTGCTGCAATCAAAAGTCGTGGTGCTCGTGGTGAAAATGACACTCGAGGTGGTCTGCTTGCTGGTATTCAGGCGCGTGGTCGTGGAGGTCGTGGGAATGATCTTATGGCAGCAATAGCAGCGCGAAGGAAAGAATGAACGGATACTCTCATTAGAAATCGTGTGGCAATCAGATATCAGCTCACAAAGGATCCATTCTCACTGATTGGAAGTCAATTGTCGACAGTTTGATGGCTGACGATCGAATGCTTTTCCATCGAGTACTTTTATTACGACTCAAATGACTTGTTACCATTTCGAAACAGTGAGATACAATGCTACCCGAAAGGAGACAGAGTGACGACTGGCTCTGCATGTATCGTCGTGAGCGCATCAAAAGCAGTGACTTTTGCACAAAGGTCGAAGAAGCATTTTTATAAAATCAAACGCATACAAATATGAAAAGAATTCTTCTTCTATTGAGAGTTATTGATTCGAGTGTGAAGGCAGTGAGTAGCATTTCTGATGTGTGAGTTGGGAATCTGCTTTTACCGAAATCTGTCCAATAAAGCATTCAACGACAACCACCACTTCTGATGGAGCGGCTACTACCATTTGTCAAACAGCCACTTTGATCAGGTCAAGGTTTCCATGATGGAGTGCTTTCAGCGCGTTCGGTGAGTCAGAACAAGCAAAAGTATATTGATATTCTCTGAGAGGATGATCTCTTTATTCACCTTATCCGATCGCTGATCGTTGCGATGCCATTTTGGTCCATTAGTATGCTTGAGCATTTAAGGGATTCACGTCAGTATGGAGCGACCTTACTCCTTTTAGGCTCCGACAATAACTGCAAGTAACGTATGCATGCTTCTCGTACTGCTATTTTGCGACATTTACCTGGCAATGCACTTATCACAATTATAAAAGGCACAGTCGACCAGCAGCTCTTCTATCGTGTAACCAATTGAGTTTTGTTTGTTTGGATGTACATCTATCATTGACTTGCATCAGGGAATTATCCTCCAAGTAATGATGGTATGCTAGCGAAACCATGCTCACACCGGATTTTGAACGTTCGGCAGCGAATGGCACTGAACACCTTGCACTTGAGGACTTCCGCCCCCTTTGAGCCGCATTCTCTGTCGATCTTTTTACTTTGTGCCCTCTGATCAAATGATGAAAATAATTTCTATCTATTGGTAACATCAATCTCATCGACAGAGCTCAGGAGGTAGCGAGCGAGAGGGCGACCACGTGGCGATATGAACCTACTTCATTCACAGTTATCGATCAGACAAAGCGCTCCATGTAAGGAATTGCAGGAAATCCTCAGAGAAGATGGAGCCAAATTCGAAATACTTGAGCTATATAACGTCAATGTGCTACCTATCTTGCTATACAAGTCACGGGCGTGGGATCTTGCAACGAGACATTCGTACTCTTGAGCCTTCCATCGTCGCACCTTGGCCGAATCCTTCGCATTCAACATCCCCCGTACGTAAGCAATGAAGACTTATACAAGCGATGGGTGACAACACCATTTCGATTTCACCTTGATCAATCTAGGTGGGAATTATTTGGTCACATCATCCGCCGCCGTCAGCCGATCCCAGCACAGATGAACATGCTCTGACACTACAACTCGATCGACTTACCTCAATTTCTCAGAGATAAAATGTTCACTTGCCTCCCGACAATCCTGCGAGCCTTCAAAACATCTACGTGTTATCGATTGATGTCGGGCCGTGGTCAATAATATCAGCGACGCCATTGCATAAGTAGAATAACGCCCATGGCGAGCGTAGTTTGAATGCAGAAAAGGTGTCTCATTGAAACACATGTGCACAAAGAGGGAAATAGGTAGACACATCGATCGACGGCAAGCCGAAAGCTCAATAGCAGCACGTAGCAGTAGCTCTGAAGTGGGGTATAATCATCCAGATGAAGGACTTTTGTTCGCCATCGAACATGCAATAAAGCTAAGAATGCAAAGATCACTGTGTAGAAGCTGTCAAGCAATGGCTCTGAGAATAGATACTCATTGTTTACTTACTACTACCGGCGTATGCATTAGCGCGCGTATTCAATAGCCGGCAGACGTTGGGAACATTTATATATCAGAGAAGGTCACTGGATGGAGTAATGCTAGCAGTTGTCTCAAGTGAAGACCGACTGAATCATTTCGCCAATGAAAATTGTAATTTTTCGCAGCGGGTAATCGATTGACGTCGAAGAGCTTCTAATGTCAATGTGCCATGTGAGTAAGTGGCGTGTCTCCGCAGCCACGCGCACGTGGAGCCTTTATCTCACCAAATGCTTATATTTGTGCAAAGAAAGAATGCAAGTGAGATCTCAGTCTCAGATCATTTGTCGTTTGCCTCTTTTCAAAAATACAACAAAGTTTATTGATACGAATACAAAATTTGTAATCGATGCGGCCACGAATCTTTGTGGAAGAAATTGTTGCTATTCATGGCTCTTGGATTGAGAGCATTCCTTATAAGGATGTTTGGTGAAGCTAAACACGACATGTTAACAATTACTCATCAGCATGCGCTAAAAGTACTGCGATATCATCTCCCGGAATGATCGATAGAGATACAAAACAGAATGTGACGCGATGTCAATGTAAGTTTTTTAGATGTTCAAATAGATGAATTAGTCTGTGTTTATGCGTTTTCTTCCAGCAACCATGCACGCCCTGCAGCTTTAGGAACCAATTAGGAACTTGAGCAAGCAGATGTTTTACAAAACACTTTCGAGAACAACTGAGAAAAGAAGTCCCGGACAGGCTTTTCACGTGAAAAATCAGGCAAGCGTACGCACGATATTCAAGTTTTGTTACAAAGAATGTTGGCGACATCCCACTGCATCTTCCGAAGTAAAAATAAGTCCAGACGACTGTGGAGGCACTAGACCCAAAATCAGGAAAGGTTGATGTAATGCAAATTCAAAGATCCGGTCATTACCCATTCGGTCTGCCTTGGCAATGCGTTAGAAAAAGGTGCCTTAAGATCAGCCTATTTGTTCCTGTTTTATCCCCTTTAAGAATGATGCTGCAACATTATCCTCGCTGCCTGTAAATATTGCCTACACATCATAGTATCGAATTCATTGAGATGACATTGGCCGTGAGAAATAAAGAAAATATGATAGGTCAACGCCAATCCATTCAATGAAGAGATCGCTTTAATTTGAATTCGAGCGGTTCTAATGCGCTTTCATTTCCGGAAGCTTTCTGATGGGATACGAATACATTCAAGTCCAAAGTATTGAGAGACCGCACGTTTTCTGATCTGTTTTCAGACACTTTGATACATTAGTTGCAATGTGATGTGAGCGAGACTGCATGACAACAGAGCAAGTTCAGTGCGAGTAAGAGCCGTCTCGTAATAGGACAACGCTTGTTCATATTCTGCTGTAGTCTTTTACAAAGGAAATCGACTCATCGTATCTCTTTACTAATCAAGAAGAGTACACCCCCATGTACACAATGAATCAAGCAAAACATAACGCCACAATCAAACGTACAAATGAGGTTGGCCCACTCAGCCCGTCTAATTCACAGAGGAACTATTGCGTATGTCGGATGGCGAATGTGTCTCTGGGACGATACCACGCTATGATGCTATAAGCTGTCTCAGCCGGCCGAGCTTTTCATAGCTGCCTTTGTCACATACCAACTTGTTCTAGACGCTAAGAGAGCTCACGAATTTGGAGCCGTGTAAATGCAGACAAAAGCATTGATGCAGCCAATCTGAGCATCAAAGTCAGAATTAATTAACAACGAGCACTCGTGAAGAAGAAATTCTGGCGACAATGTCACTTACATTTCATTTGGTGGGTTCGGTGAGACATCGATCTCTGATAGATAAAGTGAGCCCGTACCTTTGTCGAAGTATTGGGAGTCTGGGATGCGTATTGTGACGCGGTTGAATCAGATATGCATAAGAATTTAGCCGCGGCCGTAGAAATAAGCAGGTTGAGAAAACATAAAGCTGGAACTTGCATCGAGTGATAAAAAGAGATGATGAATTCAGTAAAAGGCTTGGACCAATATGGAGAGCGGAGAAAGAAAGATATTGATGGATAAACACTCTTTTCCACAGAATTTTGACTTTTTAACCCTTTGATAATACGTTTCAGTCCTGATCCACGCCAGTAGGATCGCTATGCGCAGCAATCCAACAGCTTAACTTGCTATGCCTTCTTCTAATACATTCATTTATGTCGTCTTTAAGCGGTTATTCAATTGTCCGTCGATAATTCTCCTAAACTAGGCTCACACTCAGTTAGAGTGGTCACAAGTTCCGTAAAATGGTGCGTGGCGCTGTGGTCGCGTTCTCATGATAGCTCACTTTCTATCTCTAGCTCCCTTTATCCCTTTTACGCGCAGCACAAGGGCATCCAATGCTTGTAGAGCTCAAAAATGGCGACACATACAATGGTCACTTCAAAAATTGTGATACCTGGATGAACATTAATCTTTGTGACGTCATTTGCACGTCCAAAGTACGATTTCGCTCTAGCGTTGCGTCTGCTTTATTGACACAATTTCTTTATAGGATGGAGACCGTTTTTGGAAGATGCCTGAATGCTACATTCGCGGGAATACTGTTAAATACGTTCGTGTTCCCAATGAGGTGTGTGCATTTACGAGACCGAAAGGATTAGTGCTTATACAGTCTATTTTCTCTGTAGATTTTGGGCTTGGTTCAGGAAGAAGACACAAATAGAAAAGGTTTGAAACGCGTTCGAGTGTCAAGGATACCACTAATCATGTAATTAAAGATCGACAGGTGATGAGAGGAAGAGGTCGTGGAGCTCGCGGAGGATTCACAGGAAGAGGGTACGGACGAGGACGGGATTCTAAACAATCGATAGGTAACGGAGGTGCAGGAGGCCGTGGACGGAATGGTGGAAGGTATGGCGGACGAGGAAATCCTACGCCTGGTCGATCACACTGAGTCTAGACGCGTTATCGCAAACTAGCCTTTTCATTTTGAGCTATTTGATCGATGTCGATACTAGGATCGTGGACGCTTTCTTCGCATTTCGGCCGCCAAAGTAGCGGTGCTGGATAAAATATCTTTGCTCTCCAATGGTCTTTCAATAAAAAACGGGATGAGATCCGTTGCAAATCGACGAATTTGCCGAGAGATAACGTCAATGTTTTCGTCGCTCGTGAGAGCCGAAATCTCCACCAATAATGCTTCTACACGCAAATTTTCAAGGTCCACCATGCGATATTCCTCATTCGGATCCTCTTTCTCCAGCTATCCGTTAGTATCCGATTAAAAGTGTGAAGGTCTCTTGAGAAGTCGCAAACACAAACCGCTTTGATTCGTGTTGCCTCAATCATGATCCCATCGCCGAGCTGCCAACGCGTTCCAAGGCGCATGAATTGATACGCCTGTCTAAAGCGAAAAAAAGTGACTCATTCGGATGTGTTGAGACTGAACGCACCGAAATCCCATCATTTGGAGAAAAGAGCATACATTCTGACTTGTTGAGACGGCAATTTGACTGCGAAAAGGTACTCCCAACGCTAAATTGGTCGCTTGATCGGAAATTTTCTTTTGTTCCCAGCGACCCAAATAGCGTAGTTCCCTTATTCGTCGATTGTTCAGAAAAATTGAGGGTATACATTACGTATTTATACCATTTTTGAGCCCCATCCAGCGGCATTTCAACTATTTCTCCTTGGCATGTAAGCGAGCCTGAAAACACATGCCGCGCACGTACTTCGTAGTGTGGTACACCTTATCGGAGTCAAACTGTGTCAAAGTTCAACATGAAATAAGGACGACTGACCTTGGATGTAATATGGACACTCTGCATCGAATTTGAAGACGTATTCCTTGTACGCCATGTCTTCCTGCATAATGAGGTTGAGTCGCTCATAATTGATACTTTTGTAGGCGCACCTTGACGACGCTCGCACCGCGCAAACCCTGCACACGCTCTACGAACGACGGGAAATCCTTTAGATTCTACAGAAAGGATGTGCTGTTGAAGAATAGATTCACTGCGCATGCCGATCAATGAGATCCCACCACTTCGCCCTGAAGAACGACTTCAAAACATTTGCTACTGCGCGCCATGATTCCACGCCAATTCAATTGTGGCTGTTTTGGATGAATAACCAATCAGAATCCGTTCTGTTATACCGATTAAGCAAAGAATTATTGATACGTCACGAAGAGCGAATGTAAATGTGATCACCCAGAAAAAAGCTCTGTTCCTAGTAAAAACAATAGGAATTTCACCTAGAATTGAGTAAGTAAATAGCTTTTCCATCCGCAGATGTATAAAGGATGGATACAGACTGCCAATCACGCGCGATAGTGAACGACTCATGAGGAAATAGAAAAGGCTACCACGCAACAGTAGATGAACATTGTCGGATGGAACCTATTAATTTTCGATGAGATGGAATTCCTCGAATAGTTGGGGACTCTCAACACGAAGCATTTTACTAGTGGTAAAGTATGCACATGCTACTTTAGCTGACAGATTATCTTTCTTGTAGAATTCGCACCAGCGATGTGGAGTGTGCGAGTCTCTATACCATTTTGTACATGCCAGATATTTTCGAATTATCGCAGATTCACTTACAAGTGATGACATACTACCATTGGATCCTTCACACTCTGACTCCGAGCCTAGTGATGACAAACGATACATGCGACGAGTTGACACACACTGGGTGAACAAGGACAACAAGGAGCTTTTGATGCTATCAAAGGATACGCTTCATTGATCAAGAGTTTGTGATAAATTCATGATTAGCAACTGGTGGAGTGTCCCGTTCAAAATAAGAATCTAGACATTTTGATGGCTCACTCAGAGTTGGAAAAAAATCTAGCTCTTCCTTGCAAAGGAAAAATGAGAGGGATGAGTAATGTTACGATATTGGGCGCTGTACGTTGCAATTGAATTGAGTTTGTATGAGTGTAACACTTCCTCCTTAGGTGTATAAAACCTTCCAGATAAAAGTCTTATTGGGTACTTTAAGCCATATCAAGCTTTGATATGAGAGACCATTTGTTTCTCCGTGTGATGCCAGTAGAGTTTGATAGTATCAGACAGTACGAAAGCGTGAATGAGATATGTGGGGGATTTTCTCTGAAAGAGTTAGCGTTAGAAGTCTACCGAGGACCAAAGTGAAGTTTTAGTGATAGCGAAACCCAAAGTGAGTGTTTTGATTTCCAGTGCGTTGACATGAAGCACAAGAAGTCTTGCACGTATAGCCGTCTTGAACATCCGTTCAGAAAGATATAGCAAAATAAGTTCACCGGCTTGCGTACACGACCAGAATACAAATAAACTAACTCTGATTAGCAGTGCAAGAAGCTGTAATTTTTTCTTTCCAGCGGAAGACCGCAATATCACCAGACCATTCTCAGACTACTTATCTTGGCTTCTTACACGTCACGACATAGAACATGCAAATGTGCTAAAGAACGAAATGACAACCATTGGAAGAGAATTCATAGTACTGCATACGCATACTCTCGAGTATAATCGTGCACGACAAAAGATTTGTGGGGGTCCAAAAAATATGCGAAGAATGCGCATCCATGTCGCATGAGAAGAAATCACCAACCAAAGAGCTTGTGCTGATTCGTTCGGTACGGTCCAAACTGTTCCTGAAACAAGCGGTGGTATTGCGCAACGTGAAACCCTTCCGATTAAGTGCTCAAAAATCGATCTCACAGAACCCTATCGTCTCATTTTACCTAGCCTACCAATGTATATACTGCCTCGGCATACATTACACTAAATAGGCCATGCTGCGCTCGGCGTACATGCCTTCTACATACCGTGTTGTAGTTGTGGTCTCGTAACTCATTGCCATTTAGCTTTTACGCGGTATTTCTGCAAATGACCACAATGATACTAAATATTCCCTTTCTAGCAACATATGACGTAACGTACACAAATCTTGTCATCCAGGGTTTAATTACTGCTTCCTTATCCTCCTCTACTCATCAAATGGCCGTCGGATGGATAGCACCATTCGTATCACTGGTTTTCGTGTCATCGATAAGCTATCTTGCTGTCATTCTATTAATTCCGCCAATTGCCGCACGTCTTTCATTAAAGCTCGCTGGTAAGGATCTCTGTAAGAAAGGCACACCATCCGGCGATATTGCAATGTACAAAGAGAATTTTCATACCCTTTCTTTACGAAATGTCTAACTTTTTCCCAGTCCGGAAGCTTTAGGTATCGTTTCTGGGGGAGTGTATGTGCTATCCCTGTTATGCCTCGCCTTGTTCGTAGTTGACGACGTAAAGGTGCAAGTAAGTGTGTAAACTCTTTGAGACTCGCAATATGTCAACTCAGCTTGCCAATGAATAGCATATGACATTCTGTGGCATACTCTCAATCACACTGATGATCATTTTGGGAATTTTGGACGATTTCTCCGATCTCCGATGGCGTCACAAGTTACTGTATCCGCCATTGGCGTCTATTCCTCTACTTTTGTACTATCCTGGTGTTACAAGCGTCGTAATACCCAAGCCGTTTCGATTCATTTTCGAGAAAGATGCTTTGATATCTACCCTTCTTTCCAATTTCTTTTCCATCTCCGATCAAGGCGATATTGTGGACTTGGGTTGGTTATTTTATGTGTATATGGCAATGATGGCAGTATTTTGCACAAATGCAATCAATATATATGCCGGTGTCAACGGACTTGAAGCTGGGCAGTCGTGTGTGATAGCGTTCGCCGTTCTGATACAGAATGTTGTTCAACTATATCGTGGTCATGACAATGAGAATAATCACTATCTCTCGCTTATTTTCATGCTTCCGTACCTCGCGACTACTTTGGGTTTAGTAAAGCACAATTGGTATCCAGCTCGAGTGTTTGTTGGCGATACATTTTGCTACTACGCCGGTATGTCGTTTGCCGTCGCGGGTATACTTGGTCATTACAGCAAAACACTCCTTCTGTTTTTCATGCCTCAAGTCATCAATTTTCTGTATTCAATTCCTCAGCTTTGCAACATTGTTCCATGCCCTCGTCATCGTTTACCAAAGTTCAATGCAAAGACGGGTCTACTGGAGCCATCAACGATCACGCCAACCTCAAGTCGTTCCAACTTTACTTTGATCAATGCATTCCTTGTTTGGCTAGGACCTACGCACGAGCGAAACTTGGTGATTTGCTTGCTTCTCTTTCAGGCATTTTGCTGCGTTATCGCGTTCTATATTCGATACGGTCTCAGTCAATACTTGTACGACTTTGTTCATTAAAACGTTAATTCGCTGAATACGACCAATTCGACTATACATTTTTGTGAATGGCACGCCATACGTTGGCTCATCTCATACTCGAGCAAACTTGCACTCCTTTGCAGTGAACGTAGATACACAGTGACTCGATACCATGGGAAAATGCATCTTGAGTTCTCTTCTTCCCAATTCAAACCCGAAAGAACCGCTTGGTCAACTGTGGCTTCGATTTTCCGATGAGAAAATATAGTTGAATGAAAATTGACTGAATCTCCGGCTGTTGATATTTTTCTGGTTCACGCTTGGATCATATAAAGCTGAAGGTGGCCCGTCATCTGTGAATTCGGGATCCACATAGCGTGTATCGGTATCACCCGACAATTTGGGTCGCCAAAAAGCTTTAATTTCGCGTCGTGCGAGACTTTCCCAATTGATGGACGCAAAAAATGGATTCGATTTGATTTTGTCCACGCCGTGTGTTTCGGAGCATCCGAGTCGCTCGGTAGGATCCTTACACAGAAGCCCACGAGCGAGCTCTAATGCATCTTTTGGGAAATCAGCAGGAAACACGACTTGTTCATTTGCAATGCGCTGCAACATTGTGTGCTCGTTTTCGTGATAGAAAGGAGACTCGCCAACTAACATCTCATACTGCCAATATGAACATTCAATGAGACAGAAAAAGTGGAGCAAGTGTACTGTCTTACCAGAACAACGCCGAGACTCCACCAGTCGTATGCTTTACCGTACTCACGTGTTCCATCGATAGCTTGAGCCAATGCTTCCGGCGCAACATACTCGGCTGTACCTGATAGAGTTCGCACACCAGAGCTGCTTCCATGAATGTGCTGCTTTGAAAGCCCAAAGTCGACAACAGCAATATGACCTTCATCATCAATCATGATATTAGATGGCTTCAAGTCTCTATACAGAATGTTCAATTCGTGCAAGTATGATATCGCTAGCACCAATTCAGCAGCGTATAAGCGCGCATCGCGGACACTCAAGTTGCCTCGTAGATTCAGATGATAAAATAAATCTCCAGCTGCGTAATATTTCATCCCAAGATAGAGTCGCTCATTGGTTTGGAAGGCAAATAAGAGTCCACAAATGTACGGATGGTGAATACGTTGCAGAATTTGGCGTTCTTCCATGGCGTTGACCTTGTCAGCTGAATCCATGTTCGTTTTTTTTAATATTTTGATAGCAAATATGCGACCATCTTTTTTGAAACGAACAAGAATTACTGCTGCAAAACTTCCTTTGCCCAAAACACTAAGCATTTCGAAATCTTGAATCGATAAAGCCTCAACTTCGCTCTGTTGCTCGGACGAGTCCGCATCGAAGCGGACTTCACTGGATCTAGAACTGCTCAAAGGTTCACGGTTGGTGTTCATTGCCGTAAGATTACTGGCGTCAGCATCGAGTGAGACTTTCATCTCAAGTTCCTTTGTCTCTTCGTGCACAATAAGTGGCACATCCGAGTGAATCGATTGCTTCTCTCGCGACGTTTCTGTGGTCTGATAGGTTTCCAACTTGAGACTATCGGCTGACATTGACGCTGAGAATGTCTCAGAAATTGAAGGAATGGGTATAAGTAATTCGTTGTGTGGGCGACCAATGTGATTTTCGTGATGTATTTGTGCTGCAATTGCTTCTGCCTTGGCCTTTGCCTGAGTAGCTGCTACTGCACCGGCTTTGGCAAAATCCGTATCACGTTCAGGTGGCGAGAGAGAAGCAATTAATTGCTCGCTTAACTGACTCCCACCAACGTTTTCATCGTTTCGTTCGACATCGCTTGGCTGTGTCATAAAGTAATGTTCCAACGCTACTTGAACATTTCCTCCAGCACCATCTAGATATACGCTGAGCACATCTCGAGACACGTCGGGACCAGTGATGCTTGTCATTTGATCGATTTTTGCATCTATTTCTGATATCATTTCGCTGGTACAGGAATTACGGAGAGCCTACAAAAGGTGTTATTCATTAGAAGATTCCAAATAGGCAAATGCACAGCAAACTCTTACTCTGCTGAGAGATGATCTCGATCGTTTGGGCGAACCGGTCAGGATGACTAACTTTGACGGATCCATCGGATCCCCATCGATTGCGATACTCTCCGATGCATTGTCTGTTAGCTTCACGTACATATACAATCTCTGTGATGGCCTAAGCGGTGATAGAAGAAAGAAATCCTAAGTGCTCTGCGCTAACAATAATCATGAAGCTAAAATTTCACGCACGTTTTGATGCGTTCCATACTCAAAAAGTAGCGATTATGATTGAAAGTTCCAGCGCCACCTGGTCGTTCCGCTCGAAGAACTAGCTCTTTATCCTTCCACTTGTAACTAGTCAGAAAGAAATACTCGCCAGGCCGCAAGTATCGTCCCAGAGGAAGTCCTCGAATGACGAATTTGGATCGATCATCATCGGACGGTTGTTTCCATTGTAACATTCTCCGATTTGAATATAGCTGGCCAATTGGCCGTAGCCATAAACCATCACATTCCAACGTGACAACATCGCCGTTCATAAGATACGGAAAGTGAAAATCTGTAGTTGCAGTGTTTTCCACGTAAGGAGAATTTGGTGCTGCGCGCTTCATGCCACCCATTTTCTTCCATAATCTCTTCCGTAATATAATCGACGAGTTCTTATCATTATTAGGCGTCAAGACTTCGTATACTCCCGACCCAGCAGTGAGATGTGCGTTACATCCTTCTACTTTACTAATCGTTCCGGGAAGATAACGTGCATGCAGATTGACACGTAAGCCCGAGTGTATGAATGTGGAGTAAGATTTCTTCGAGTCGTTGGGATGTCTCGATATGGCTGCAACATTTGCCACATTTTCGCTGACTTGTTGCATCGGTGCAACTTCCATAAAGTAGTAATTGATAGCGTCGCTAACATCAAAAGCACACGTGTGGAGACATGTGAGTATGACACTTTTCGGGACATGTTCTCCAAGAATAGTACGCATCAAGTCAACGTCATTATCAGCTTCGGATATACTTTCATCCACAGATGCAGCTTGGGATTGTGTCTCCTGCATTGGGTGAGTAGAGGTGTCGTGCTCACTCGAAAGCACGACAGAGTGAGACTGGACGATTTTCAGATTGGATAAAGCCTACCCAATCACAGTCATACTATCGAAATGGCGTACAGCGTGACCGATCAGGTTTGTTGGATTGTCTAAATATGGTGTCCAAATAACATTTGCACTTGTGTGAAAGGTAGTATCCGACTTGAGTAAGAATGACGTTCTTGGGGATGAGTGGGTCTTGACGACTTTCACTTTATCCAATAAACATTTTGATATGATTTCTGGCAAATGCAAGACCGAACAAATGGTCTTAAAAAGACGAACTGAACATGGATCAATCCCTATATCCACTGTAGTCTCCATACCGTCTATTTCTACGCGTACTGCATGGATTATCGTGGAAGCAAACAAAACAGGCAGCATCAGTTTTCAATGGTATGATATAGCGATTGCTTCAACTTTTTTGATTAGTATTATGATTTTGTATCTGCAATGACACGCCAAAGTCTGAGTGAATTGTATCAAGTCGCTCGGAAAATGAACAGCTTACATGGGAGGAATTGTCAGGTCTATATTTGTCTCGTGGACTCGGGGTGTATCAGGTACACATGATCAAGTATATTGGGAACTGTCTATCATAGCCTTTTTAGCTACTACGAAATGGGAGAGGGATTTCCCCATGCGAATTGGGTGAACCTTGATGGCCTTGCAATATCAGACATTTGATTCGTATTGTAACGATAAGGGATCTGAAGTTGAATAACTCAATTGTAAAATGAGATGAGACCGGCGTAACAGTTGACATGTTACTTACTGACTCGTAGAGTAATGATAGTCGATGTCCAAGTCGAATTCAACAACTTTCCCGAGTCGATGTCGTAATCATAGCAACGTTAAATGAGTTGTGGAGCACAATCCAATGATGGTGGACATTGTACATTGTCCCATCCTTACATCATGCTCCAAGGTGTACGAAATCTGCAGATAGTGCTGAAATTATCAGAATCGACGACCTTGGATATCAAACAGCCGAAATGTTGAGTCCATAAAGACACAGCATGAAGTTCAAGCCGCTGATCAAGAGCCCTTAGCCTAGGTGACATATCTTCCGCTTTATTTTTCTCGACGACGCTATGACATTAATAAACAAAACCTATTGCCATTTCACGTCTACCCGTTGAGGTTTACCAGCTGATCGAAAGAAATGAACAGGAATATCGCGACTTCTCTGCAGATGATCATCATTCGTGGTCTAAAGGTTTTTTGTATCTACTGAATCAGGAGAAGAGAGCACATTTTATGATAAATTATATTCAAGCAGGATGATCGGTGAAGTAAGGAAAACGAAGAGCTATTAGATCCTCACGCATTTGTCCTCAATACATTAGACATGTTCAACATTAATCATCATAATCATGTCTATCGAAGATGTTCTAGAAACATATCATCAGCTGACAAGTTAAATTATTTTTGCATCACAAATACAGATTTTTGAGAGGCTTATGGTTATATTAAGTCCAGCATAAGACGAGCAGCACGCATTTGTTGAAGCAGAAATTGGTATTGTATCAGGAGCACATCAAATTTTCTAAAGCAGTATGACTTTGCCATTTGGGGTCATACGGATGTATGATCCTCTCTCATCACGGTCCATCGACAATGTCCTTATGGTTGCTAGATTACCTTAGTCATTTCAAATCACTCATTTGAGCATGTGAATACAATCAGAACTAGAAGAAATCACCTCCGCAAAGTTTAAAATTTGCTGAGTACAATACGATCTCTCCCAACTGATAAAAGCGTCTGCTTGTCGTTCAAAATGTCAGGTTGAATTTTAGGTAAATTCCGCAAATTCGCATCTACGATACCTCACAGAAAGTACATACATTAAGGCTTCCTTTGACCCAGAAACACCATCCGAATTGGATTACACTATCCAGGAACTATGAATGGCGACAGACTTTGAGAATTAATCGTGTAGTTTGGTTCGTTCTTCATATGATAGGTCTATGATGCGATCGGATGCGTCTAGGTAGGCTATGCCATAATGAATATTGGGAGCACACCTTTTCTACATACTACTGGAGTTTAGTCTACCTAGACGCATTCCTTTCAGAGTCTTGCATCGAGTTCAACATAAGGAGCAATAATTTGAAGGTTATCGCAAGCTTTCAAGCGTTCCAGATCCCGAAATCTCCCTCCCTTAGCATGGCCAAATTTATTGCTCTGGTGAATGCAGTTCTAGCAGTAGTAGTGGAAAAATCCATCGGGATCCTCTATCATCACAGTACACAATAGATTTTCATACAGACTGGGCGTCCGTTCTGCGTGCCGACGTAAACGATTGGGATTTTTATCTGCTTCTGGGGAATGAACATCTATGCATGCCCAGACAGCCAAATATGGCAGAATTGCTATAATCTGTTTGGGTCTATTGAAAGAACTTATCAACCGTCATCGGATGCAACAAGAATTTTAGCAAATCGTCCATCGAGACGCAACCGATCAAGTTCATCAGCTACAGCGCCCATATGATGTCGCCTTCTTGCGTTTCGGCACGACCCAAGGCCTAAAACCGCAGCTCCCTCGACGTCACGTGAACCCCTACAAGCTATATGACTAAATACAGAATTTCTTCCTCTTGGCCATTTGTTTCCCAGATAATTAGGTTATACTATTCTTCATACAGCTGCGCTGCAATTTCTGATCCCCATTTCTATCTCACGAGTCTCTTCATTCTTTGGTTACACAGAAGTGATTCAGACTAGAACAGGTGCAAACGACGGGAGCGTATTTCATCCATACTCACATGGATCATACGGTTTTTGACTGATGGCCAATAAGTTATGCGATTCCTTCATCGGCCTAGCAGCGACCATTTGAGAATGTAAATGCTTCAGAATTTTTCCGCGTGTAAACGCTCATATGCATTCAGATATCAAAAACACTGTGTGACATAATCTAAATTTTGTCTAATGCTTTCAAAGCACTGAAAGTGTGTTGTCTGCTCTCCTTCGATGTCGAAATGCTCACATGATTTCTTACTACACCAATATAACTGGCACAGAAGTTCAATGAAAGAATGTTTGCCAAATCACTGATCATCCCGTTTTTATAACTTCTAGCATGAGTGATATATTCATACCGCTCTTTCTTCTCTTCACTTGATTTGACTAGAATCAGTACTTTTGTAGTCCGCAAATGATGTACGAACATTTTTAGCACGCAGGGCATATTCTCTTATATGTCTTCTGCTTGTGATTATCTACCTTTGCACCTCCCTTCATTTACTTCAGTAGTGTCGGATGGTCGATTTTGTTATTAATAATCACGTCGTGTACTCCCTGTAGTCAATTTCGAGCCTATAACAAGACAGTTTCCCCAAACAATATAAATTATCATTGACTTTCAACATATGTTATCGACCATAGTCTCTGTGCAGACAAGAAGGCCGGTTTATCTTGTTGAGCAATACCTGACACAAAATCTTTCCGATATCATATCATTGCTACTGGTTTACTTTACAGGGTGAATCGAAATGGTATGCGCTCAAATTTTCACTCGCGATACCAAGATTTTAGAAGATAAAGAGGAAGTCAATGAATATATTGCAACCTGACGAGTTGCAGGCGCTTAGTACTACTTTTACACACATTTGAAAATATCTCCGGTTCGAGATCTCGTTGTATGCACATGATGCTCATCGACTTTGTTCATGTTAGCACAGCCTTCCCCTTTTGTTTATACCAGTCCATCTGTATTAATGCCCGTCGGATTATTTTTGTAACTTCCTTCAGTATTCCATAGAAAGATATATTAGTGGGTGATGCACATACTATGCCAGTCTGCACAAAATTCCTTTCATGCTGCACTTTTGGTATATTCTCTCTTCAAATCCTCGAGAACGTTCTTATATGTATAGACGGACATTGAAAATCAGTGCCACACACAGAAGTAATATGCATATTCTTTCCGGAGAAGACAACTCGTAATCCGTCACAATATAAGTGGTAATAAACCAATCTTCTTGAACGCATTGAATATGCTTCACCACCCAAATGTACCTTGACTGTGTATCTTCAACATAAAGAAGTATCAGAGGGTGATAGATAAATGGGATGATATTACTCACATCGCATATAATCATTTCGATTCTATATTTGTTTTGTGTGTGGATTTAATGAAAATATTTTTGACAAACGTTATCCCAAATACATATTTAGGGAGGTAATGTTTGGTCTGTAAGGTTCATGTTTATCTTACTGACTTGCACTGAAATGCATGTCAATCCTCATCTTTTCTAAGGGTGTCAAGAAGAGCTATTAGTAATTCGAATCCAAACAAAACATGTGTCCATCCGTTTATCAAATTTTATAAATATCTTGTTCGGGTCTGTTCAGATCCTCCCACCTTTTACAATGATGAAAAGCTTGGCTCGCTTAGGTTTCTGAATTATTCTGCTTGCTGGTATGATTTTTCAAGTGTTGAGCCTTAGGGTAAGCTACTATTTGCTCAAATGCAGTCTGATGTGCGCACCGTTGGCGGCATTGACGCTCCATTCATCATCAATTTTTCTTTTTGAAATTGTTAAGCAGGGAAAGGAACTCGTTTGCTGGTTTTATGTAATCGCTGGGGAGGTATATTCCTCCATGTACAGTACACAATCAAAGCCAACTTTCCTCACATTATCGTGACTATATCTTTCTCTTTAGTCCATCAAGTTCGCAAGGGGAGTTTCAGCTGCGTCCTCCTCGAGCTCAATAGAAACAAAACTGAAGTTTGATGAGGTAATTTGAGGCTTAGAGAGAACGGCACTTGGATGTATGTATTGTTATTATTATGCTAGTACACAGCAATAATAAGACTTTCGTCAGTGGGGTCAATATTATCAGAAAATAGATCTGAGCTAAGACCTCGACTTTGTACCGTAGAGTAGTAATCTCTTTCTGAAACATATTTCAACTCAGCGAAACTCCACTACAATTTGACTCTAGCAGGAAGATGATGTCAATGCTTAGTCAGTGACAGGTAGGACGTGACAGTACGTTCTGACGGCTTTCTTAGAGACAGCCACAAACTTCCTAGATAAATTCTGTCTCACCTCAGCGCCACAGACCACTATAATGCGACTCCTATACTTCAAGATGGACGCCAACATCAGTTGCCGCACTCAACTTTGTATGGAAGCGTTACTGCTGTGGGTGGTAAGATTCTGAGCTTGAGAAATGTAGCATAATGAGCACTCGTCTACAGCCAGACCAATTCCGTTAAAACTAGTAGCAGTCCAGGTTTTTCAATCTGGTTTCCGAGTTTGAAGCCAGACTTGAGTGATATTCACACGCTCAGGGGCTTATGATTGGATAAGGAAGGTAGTTGAGAACCAGATAAGAAGTGTTATGGTTTCCTTGACAATCTAAGCTGGTTTCCGAGCCCGTGTCAGGTGACCAATTCTTGTCATGGTCGGAGTTTTGATACAGGCTAGGAAGCTCTCCCAAGAAGTTTTTTTTTGCAGAGTGAGTATATTACCAATATTACAGTTGTACTTACGAGCAACCTGGTTTTTATCCACTCATTCTCCCATACAATTGGCACCTGTATCGTTTCACACCGTACTGCCTCTTCTGTCGCCTGCTGAACTTGAATCATTAAATCCTGTCGGAAGTGGTACCGAGGCAGCCAGAGACCTGGCAACATCCTGCTCGATCAAATACCATCTTCCAACACGGAGCTACTATAGCTCTTTGCCAGAGGAATGCCATTTACTTGACAAGCAATTTCGTTCTTTAAAAGAACTCGACTCAGCGAGTCAACAAGCTTAAGGGCTTAAGGTCCTTGTTAAAGGGACCTAACGATTCAGGTAATCGACAACACAAAGTGTTCAAAAGTCTACACCTTCACAAGGCTTGACTGACTGACTCTTTCAAGATCTGGGACGCCTCAACAAGGCACGTGTCTCTGACAGATCAAAAGGGGGACTGACTTTATTTACTTTTGTTTAAGAATACCTAACTCTATACGTACCTAATCTAGACACTAATGTCCCAAATTAGTACCTTCAAGGTATTCCGATATCTGTATCAATGGGAAAGCGTCCCAAATGTGTACCACACTGTCATAACGGTTACCAACCGACGTGAAATCCCATTACAGAGCCCATATTTTGAGAAAACATGTATGAGCAATCTTCCGCTCACGGTATCATAACTCAGATAGGATCCGAAATTCCGTATCTTAGTAAAGCTGTATTAATATTTGTGCTTGTAAGGAGCTTCTTAGTAAGGATAGGATAGGGTGGGTGGGTAGTCGTAATCATTTTACATCGTATTTTTGATTATTAGCAGGCAATTATACGCTCTTCGAAGATAGTTTTGATGAAAGACAGAGCTATTTGCATCATGGGAGACGATCGTCACCACTTTTTAAGTAGTGTCGCTTATTAGCTTCTAATCGTGGAGATGCGCTGTGCGTTACTCATAAATAAGCATCTTCGCTATTTCTAATTCGACTACCCGTTCAAACTCTCTCTTCGTTCATCAACCGATAAACCAAGTCAACTCAACTCAAAAATGGCTACATCTACCACAAAAATATTTCCTCAAGTACTAAGCAAAAAGCTATTAGTTCGTTTGGGGTCGACTGACTAAAGTAATTCCTTAGCTACTCCCTGCAACAGTATAATTCTAAGGTGAGACTAAAACTCAGCTCTCCATGATTTTGGCATGAGATGTACGTACAACAAAAACTTGAACCTGATTTAGAATGATGAAGCTAGCGTTGATCCTATAAAGCAGAGAAGTCGTCGATCGAAATTTCGGGATCCCTCAATCGAGAAAGAGTCAAGGCTTATTTGGATGGCTCGTATCAACGCATTCAATGTGTTATTGTGACCAGTGTCGATATTGGAGAGTAGAGGCACTCTAGAAGCGATCGGTCTTCAAAACGTTTGAGAAAGGGTGAAGCACCAAATAATCCCTCCTATAATTTGAAGACGTAGAGTGGCCAGTGGGGTACTACAATCTAGAATCTCCAAAGAATTTGACATATTTGGAAGCATGAACATGTGCGGAAAAATGTTCAATCAAAGTTTACAAATTTTCAAACGCCCCGCACATGTCTTCAAAATGCTGAAGATAACTTACTCCAAGACTTGTTACTATAAAGCCAGTAGTAAACGATTTTTCTGCGTTAGACTGACAGAAGGGAAGTCAATAAGCTGAAGATTTAAAAAGTGAGAAAAAAGTTCGTTTCTGACTGGTTGTTGATCTCGACACCACTTGGTAGGTGAATTAGTTGCGTCCACCACACATCCAACTGCTTGTTGTAATAGCTTTTGCGGTGCCACTCAAATAGTGTCCAAGGACGTCAGCTTTGCCTTCTTCGGACCAGGCGAAACCGCACGCGTGCTATGCCATTGTGACCTGTCTCAGGAACGTTCGCTACCAGTCAAGGAATCTGGAGTCGAGGCCATGGTAGAGCTAACTCCCGTCAAACCTCCTGATTGTCTGGTTCCGCTAACCTGATTTTTTTATTTTTTTTTAAATTATTTTTTTTGCAGCTTCGATTTGAAAATTATTTAAACGTGTTTGCACAGGTCCCGCTTCCTGGGGCTCATGCTGATGCCTCTTCTGCGCGAGCCAGCGATGTCGTGGCTCCGTTGCCACGTACTGCGGTCCGAGTGGCTGAACGTGCATTTCTTGTCGCCTCGGCGGCGAGTTCCCAGGCGCGTCTAGGTGGATTGAGCCCGCGTTTCCCATGTTGCGCCCGATTAAATAGCTAAAAAGATAGCTCTCGATCGCGCCTCGCAGTCGCCCCGTTCTCGTCGACCTGCTTCTGTGACGCTTCCATGTGCTCCATGAGACCTTTAAGCCCCATGGGCATCTTGAGGACCCTTTCGTTTACGTCCGCGCCCCTTTCCTGGTCTGGCGGGTCGACGACAATGTCAGGCGCCGACATGGCCTTTTCTTGGCCGGTAGTTGGCGGCGCTTGTGCTGCGTTGCTGGTGTCGTCGTGGTTTGTACTTGGGCTCATAACCTGCTCGATATAGACTTGCACTGTGATAAAAGGATGCTATATTTAGGTTCTTCCTGCCTACAGCCCACACACTTTCGTTCTTTTAAGTGTTTTCTCCCCGTGATTTTCTCACCAATCAATCGTTCAGGATGTAGCCCTAACGCCTTGTCTATACTCTGCAGATACCAAAAACAAAAAAGGTTGTGTCGTCAGTCGCATCCCCAACCGTTTCATGTGCAGGTACTCATTCCCTTTCAGCATACTTTGCACCAACATTTCTTCTAAAAGGAAGATACAGGAAGCAGAGCTGCGTCAGTGATACGACGACTTCGGGCAGTTAGGATTGTCATACATGGCATTTGACTTGTATCTATTCTTATTTGTCATTGGTTTCATGTAAGAAGAAATATTATGATCGATTTTGGGCTAAGCTTTCAGCTTAGGGTATTGATATCCCGACAGCTTTTTTTAAATTATAACATGTCTAGTTGAATTATTAATCTCATAACTTTTTCTTTTTTGCAAAACACATACATGATTTTACATCTCTAACTAAATACATCCATACACACCCTAAATTGTTGCTCCAATCGAGAATATTTTTTGATTGGCTAATACACAGAACGTTTCATCTGTGATAGGCTATTACTTCTGACAATTTCCATCTGACACATAGCATTTGAGCATCGGACACAGGAAAATGCAGGTGCAGCAATTGCGGAAAATTGGCCATAACAAGCGGTCTTGCGGAAGTCCGGGTACAAGGTTAGATTCAGAACAAGCTTTGGTAAAAAAATCGATTTTTTGTTCACAGAATTATTTCTTAACACATTTTACTTTCGGCCGTTAGTGTATAATAACTTTTGCATCTTTACGACGCATTATACCTTAACAGACTGGCAATGAATCGTCTACTAGTGATAAGTCTTTAGCTCAGTTAAAGGTATCTTTCTCTACTAGATTTAGCGTTAGACGTAAATGACTTCAGTTAGTTAAAAATGTAAACATTTATTTTTTTAAAAAGTTGTGGGAGTAATAATCTAAGTAGGCATGATGTAATTTAAAATGAGAAATAAGGGAACCTATGGATTTTATACCACTTTTGTCAAAAAATATGGTTTATGTACCAAAAGTTAAAAAAATATGATTTATATACCAAAATATGGCAAATTATGGTTTTTATACCAAACGTTAAAAAAATATGGATTTTATACCAAAAATTGGAGCAATATGGATTATATACCAAAAGCTGAAAAAATATGGTTTATATACCAAAACGAATATAACACGAGCGAAATTGAAAAAAAAAAGAAAAATACACCAAAAAGTCTGAAGTTTATTTAAAATTATAAAAAATATACCAAAAAGTCTGAAGTTTACACATTCTTGAGTGCCATGTTGTTAGAATATTCACATCTGGCGACTATGACGACTGCCAGCAACGACGTTTACGTTGATGAGACATAAGAGTCAAGTGACGGCTGTTCACCAGGGGACTGAGCATACGGGCGTGCATACTTTTACTCACGCGACTACGCCAGTCGCGACGATATAACAAGTGCAATCATTGAATACAACGAAAAAGTTGGACGAGTGTTTCGTTTCATATCGAACGACCACGAATGCTACAAGGTATTGTGGGTCGATTCAAATTGCAGCTTCGCAGTCGCTTTTGCATATGGCAGGGGATTTGAGCCGCCTCAGACGTTCGTGTCGCACACATACGACGCAACGAGGGTTCACTTGGCTTCATACGAAGCGGGTCGTAAAACAAGTCTTCCTACGTCGCTTTGATTGACTCGGCCCTCCAGTTCGTCGTTAACAAGGGTCGTGACGTTAGTCCAGCAGAGATGCAGAAGAAGCTGATGGCTGATAGGCGTCGATCGATGTACCAGACTTGTGTCGACGCCTGCATTCGCCTCAAATCGCAACTCTTCGATGAAGATCACACGCAATACCAGTTTATCTTGTCATACGTACACGAAATGAATAAGCGCGGACACAAGGCAGATATCACGTTGCGTGAGGAGAAATTTTTCGGGCTATCATCGTATACAAGCTCGGCATTCATGTGCTTCGCGAATTTGCAGATCGCGGTATCAATCTGGATGGCACATTTATGAAGCACAAATATGGTGGAGTCCTTCGTGTTGCTTGCTGTAAAAACAGCAACAATGGGGTCCAAATTGTCGCGGTCGCTTGGGTGTCAGGTGAGACAAAAGGCAATTGGTCATGGTTCCTGTACTTTCTTCTACGCTCTATAGAAGCGCCAGCATTTCGTCATCTCCGACCGTGACAAGGATATCATTCCAGAGATGCAAGTTAGAGCAGGTGACATCCCTCACTTTTTTTGTGTTCGTCACATGCTCGAGAATTTCAACGCCAAGTTTCGCAATGCGACATTGAAGGACCAAGCATGGAATCTGGCCATGTCCTTGACAGTTGCGTCGTTCGAACGGCGATCCAGTGAGTTGAAGAAACACAATGCAAAGGCGCTGCAATGGCTACCCGATGCAGACAAGCTCAAATGGGCTGCCGCGTATATTATACGTTGGGACCATGACTAGCAACAACGTGAAGTCTGTTAATAACGTCCTGCTTGATGCTAGAGAGAAGCCGCTTCTGGGCTGTCTTATGGCCGTGGAAAAGTACATAGGTATCAAGTGGGCTGAATTCGTCGCCAAGTCGGCTTCATGGGGGAGCTCAAAGCTTACCCAAACAAGGAATTCGAGCGCAAGCACTATGTCTCTGTCGTTGACAGGATCGAAATCGTCCCGAGTTGCCTGTCATCCTTCGTGGTCAAGGTGAGGAAGGATGGAGAGATCCCTGTGGAGTATTCTGTGGATCTAGGTAATCCTGAAAATCCGCGTTTTTGTGGCTACTTTGGCGACATGAAAGGGCCATGCTCTCATCTCTATGCGGCCCTTCGATCCATCAACGAGCTCTCGCTACTCAAGACTTTCTGCGATGTGTTGTGGACCAAGGAGATGTACCAGCGTGCTTACGACCCCATGGTAAAGATGAGTCCATGCGTGAAGATGGATGAAGTGACGCGTTTAGAAAAGCACAAACCTCTCACGGTGTCAAAGAAGCGTGGTCGGCCGAAGAAGTCGAAGCGAATCGAGTCTCAGGCTGCCACAGAAGCTTTCAAGAAGAAGCGCAGCAACAAGTGCACTACATGCGGTAACTGCGGCCACAACAAGCGCACCTGCAAGGACCAATCTTTTCCTAGTGATAAAACAATATATTTTTAATAATTTTACATAATGTTTAGACCTTTTCGTGTATTTTTTATAATTTTACGGTTTCGCCCGTGTAATATTCGTTTTGGTATATGAACCATATTTTTTAAACTTTTGGTATAAAGACATATTTTCAATTTTTTGTATATAAACCATATTTTTTTAACTTTTGGTATATAATCCGTATTTTTTTTACTTTTGGTATAAATACCATATTTTCAATTTTTTGTATATAAACCATATTTTTTGAAACAAGTGGTACATATTCTCGAAAAATAAAAATGGAATTTAAAAAAAAGTTGTCGGGATATCAATACCCTTAAATTATTATAAAATCGTATGTAGGGGTTGAAAATATACATCAGTCTTGATTTCATCATGCTAAAAAAATTCTGACATCTATTTAAGAGCTATCGAATACGCCTTGCGCCTCAACTGATCATGGATAAAAATTGTGCGACGATTGCATGCGTCTTTTTGGAGAATATATCGATCGAACTGGCTATTATCTTTATCAACAAAATGGAAAGATAGCCAGCCTGAGCACAAGTGTACTCGTATCAGAGGGACTGGTGAGGTATCCTTGAGCTTAAAAAGTACGCTGGCCTTTATGCGTTTACTTGCACTCTATACATTACTATTGTCGATATCTTTGAGAAGAAGAACTAGCTTGCTCTATAAAATCAAACGCACGTCCATTCCATCTACAGGCTGTCACATTTCAAATGAAATGGCTAAAAGGTTTCGGTAGGGACTTCCGGAGGTCTCTACGTTGTCCGCGTAAAGTCTTCATAAAAATTGGATGGCAAAATAACCGCTCTTATTAGGTACATTATCCGTTCACCTAATTACGTAGCTGGTAGTCCAGCTGGAATGAGCTTCAGCTTAAGCAAATGCAGCAACAGCTACAGCTCTCTTCGCAAAGGTTATTTCCAGTCTTTTGATATCACTTTTATGAGTGGATATTTAGCCTTGGACTTGCTCCAATCAATCACAAGCTCAGGTACATCTTCATAACTTCCCCACAATCTCCAATGTTGCTTTTATATTCGAAAGCCCGTTCCATTTCAACAGCACTTCGTATTGCTATGACGGCTCGTAAAACTGGTGAGTTCGTATTCGCGCAATTACATACCCTCCCTTTTACGAGCAATAGTCTCTAGATATTTGCCAACGTTATTTAAATAGTTTTTCTAGCACAAAAGTGCAAACAGGACAAGTATACCCATGTGTAACTCAAGTGAGCAGATCTCATCTCCTGAAAATTTGCTCGGATTACTTTGGCCAGTACTCACTTCTACCGCATCCTAATGATACGGCGTTTTCTGTACTTTATATGTATTCATACGCCTATCTCCCGGAGAGTTGCTCATGTTTCCGGAGTGTACCATTCACAAGGTGTTTAATTCAAGGGTAGAAGCGGTGGCACTAGCGTCATAGGTTGAAACCTTTAATTTATGTGTAATGGGATTATTTCAAATAATATGATCCCAATCATCTTGTTGCATGCTTTATACGCTCAGGTAATCCCTTAGGATTGACGTAGTAGCTCTTTTGTTAATATCTCTTTGGGATGACGGGGAGGTAATAAAGCAGAATTGAATAATGAGTTATGCATTCCGTTCGCCATGATCAAAATCGTGACATTGTGGTCAATGGTTTTGGAGATGCTCTATCGGTGCTTGAATTTATTTGTTGAGTCAAAGTTCCTAATTATCAGCTCTGTTACAGCTGGAATTTTTCAAACAAGCATAGGAAAAGAATGAAAGCGTCGCTAAGTTCGTTGTGAGCGATTTCGTCGACTTATTGGCGCTTTATTCAGCAACGAGACTGGCAAACGCGCAGAAGTAATTGAACTTACAATGGCACGTGCAATGACCCTGGTGAACCAGCATTATAGCCGACACCATGTATTTACTATCCGACCTTTGCAGTGTCCATAATCCTGCGTATCTCTTGACTTCATTCCCATGATTATAGCTGCCTGCCGGATCAATGGGTCGGTATTTTTGCTTTTAGGGGAAACTAGGATCGTCTCATTGAGCTGTGTGACAGTTTGGCTACAGTTATTGTATATCCCTTTGATTATCCACTTCAGTCGATACCAATCAAATAACTCTGAGTCTCTTGTTATACTCAAAGCCATCATTGAATACTGTGAAGGATTTATCTAAAACCAGCTAATGATCCCAGCTCCTGTGATTTAGAGACCAATAATCACTCATCCTGTATCATATCTCTCGCTATTGATTCGATTCGACGTAATACAAGATCGTCGTTCTGGTTCCATTCAGGACGCATTCGTTTAGTCATCTATTGTTTCCACATCATCCCATTTATTGAGATGTATTCTTTTCTATGACCATTGTAGCATCTTCATGCTTCAGCGCTTATTTATGATATCGTACCATTCAACAGCATTGCACTGCCATGGGCAAAATCTGACGTGCGAGAGCTAATCAAATTATTTGTATTGCATTGAAGACATCGTTGTTTCGGTAACTATTAGTCTCAAAACTGCTATGCTTATACTGATCTCTCGATTTAATCAAACTCACTGTTTCTTGATATACATACGCTAAAAGTTCGAAGCACTCTGATGCCAAGCTCAAGGTAGAAGAATTTATTATCTCAAAGCACCGACAAGACATATTGTATACAAATAGCTACAATAAATATTCCGCTAGATACAGTCAATCGTGTCTTACATACCTGAGATCTTCTAGTCATAATCAGGCTGGCCTATGTCCTATAGTTATTTTGAGTCAGTGGTTGCGCCAAAACCGCACTTCAGGCATGCATCGAGTGATTAGCTACGTCTGAAGGAGGAGAGCACCATTTCAGAGAGGTTGATACCTCCTTGCATGGAAGACATAGCATGAGTACAAGATGAGATATATATAGCCACAAATTTTTTTTATTGCTGCTCTACCTGTAGCGTTGCCAACAGCCATATTTTGCCCATTTTCTGGTTTGCTACTCATCCTTTTCTTTCACGTCTCGATAAAAACTTCTCTTGACAAGACACAAAACATGATTGGGTGGGCCTTTTACCAGATAATATGCTGTCATATTCAAGTATGTCATTGAATGATGTATACATATTGTCGATCAGTTTCAGCTTGGAGTATTTTCCATCAAGCAACAACGAATTTACTTCACTTCGTCCTCATATTTAGCTGCATCGTGTACAAAACGTGCATCGAGAGAAGTTGCGAAAGAGCTACCGTACCTTATATCGCATAAAAGAGACACGGCAAAACGCGTTCCTATTGGTTCATATGATACCACGTGTTCATCATCAACCATCGATACTAGATTTCACGAAACGATTCGAATCATGTTGAGCAGTACTTTCAGGATTCCTTTTCTCACCGCGTTTGTGTCGACGAGTGGGTATCGAAAGGCCAATTTTGTGGTGACATCATCTGGAATCTTGAACGTGACGGCTGAAAATACAAGAAAATTTGCAGCGTGTCACCAGTGTCTCGTTCTTTCCATAGGGATTGAAAGAATCGATTTGATTAAAGCCAGTAAGGCTTATAGACTGTACTGGGTCGATGTACATCATTCGAATATCATCAAAACGGTGATTTCTTATTGCACTGGTAAACGTCAATGTATCATATCAGCTCTTACAACCAAGGGATACATCCTCAATGATCCAACCCGGAGCGATTCTCGGCAGATTACCTTCACAAAATTGCCAAATACACTGGAGAATCATCTTCACCTACTCGCAAAGCAGATGCTGTTTGCAGAGACAGAAGTAAAAGCCGCTGGATGGACCGCAAATATAATACGAAAACAAAATCCAAAAGTATTATTTAAACGCAAACAAGTTTTGGAAATTCCAGTTTTTTTTGATAGAGAATCAAAACCTTCTATAATTTCACATCAAGCTCCAGTAATCTCAAATAAGAAAACTGAGATCAAAATACGTACGAAAGACCGGCAAGGTTTTCTCGCGTCGCTCCGATGCATGATCATCCCATTGAACTTTGAAGAAGCTGTTTGTCGAGAATGTTTGGCTATGCATAGTGAAGCGTTAGCCATTCGAACATATCTTTTATTTTATAGGGAGTTACAAGGCTCAGCTGAGTTGTGCATTTTTCGTAGCATTCACAAATACAAAGACATTATTGCCAACTGTAAGCAAACATTCTGCTCGGCAATTTATGACTGGCCTTTGGACGATTGTGAGAAAATAACTTACCTTTTTCCAATGCATCAAGCGTCTGACGACGAGCACAACCAAAGGAAAGAAACCCATTCGCCGGTAGTTACGCATGAGAAAGCAAAGAGCTTGGAGCAAGTCAGACAAATCTTGAATCATATGGCTTATAAAAGTATGGCAAAGATCATTGAGAGGAAGAAATATTCAGAGGAGGCTTGGACATCAACCCACACAACTAATATATTACGGCTAAAAAATCGCGACTGCATAAAAGTCCAGTCGGAAGAAAACTTTATTCTGAGATGTGTCGGTTGTATTCTCAAATATGTTCGCGAAACGCGTGTGGTGCTCGTTTCGTCAAGAAGTGAAGCACTGCTCCTAACTGATCCTTCTGACATATAACCTCTTTGCCAATCATGCGAATTCCTACAAAGTCTAGAGGAAGCTGCCTGCGACAGATATATTACGAACCACATGACGAGTATAGAAATGGATCAGTTACGATCGGATCGCCAGAAGACTGAAGGGCAGACTCATTATTGTTTTGTGTTGTTCCACCGGTCTCACTCGGTGAATAGATGTCTTACCGTCCTAAACAGGGCTTTTTATGAAGCTAGAAACTTAATGGATATCTACATTATCACGGAGGTTTCACATTTAATTGCCATTTCAAACTTTCTGGGGAGGCTTTCAAGGCGTCAATCCAAGAGGTTATAAGGGGTCACACTAAAGCGTCATGTCAAAGGATTCAAGTTGTCCCTCAAAGGTTTTGTTGCGATCACCAGTACTATCCATCAACAGGCCCAGCTCATTCAACGGACGAAATTTCTATCCACACATTTTCTCGGGATCACTCTTCAGTGGGGGTTTGGCCTCCTCAGAGTCATAAAATGTCTGCGAATATCGATATTTCATCCCAAGCCATCTATTCGGCTCAATTACAATCGGATTCTCCCACACAAATCTGGTCAAGGTATGACAATATCGCGTTTGTCCAGTATGAATGCGAAAAGGCAAAACAATCTGATTGTGTTAACTGTCTACTTCAACACACAGAAGTATTTTTCGCGTACAATGACGAATCAACTACAGAAGGTTATGTTTGGATGCGTCAGACATCATCACTCATTCTAAAATCTTGCGTTGGAAAGGATTGTTTGCGTCTGAAATATGACACGCGTCGAACTCAACTTGAGCGTCCCGTCGGACTTCGGCAACTGACAGGAGACGATATCTCTTCCACAAAAGCGCAGTTCCAGAAATAATCGTGTAGATCAAGGAATACATCAAAGCATTGTATGTCGCAGAGCTGCATTACTCAAACTGAAGCAAAGAAAGGTTTTTCAAGTAATTCTTTTTTGCAGCAATTGCGTTTGTGGTGTGAATACGATAGAATATCCCTGGTATTAAAACCATAGCATGATGTCTCGTAGCGGATGGTTCCTCATGCTGACGTACGAGAAGAACTCTACGCACGGCGATTTGACCGCTACGTTCATCACTTACTATGTCCAATAGTAGATCCATCAGCCGTACAATAAGGCAAAACCCATCGTGAGGAGCATATGAGTATGACGAGGAGCTGCACTCTGTTAGTTATAGACAACTTGTAGAATGAACGTATCGTTGAAATCGGTGGCATTTTGAATGGAGATGTAGGTTGATACAAGCGCACAAGAACAAGCGTGCATTCACTTCGTCCGTCTTTATTGATAAAAAATATGTTGTGTTCGCAGCAAATTATTTCTGTTTCCATGATCATGAATTCAATGAAGCGCAGGTATCGCTTTGTCACCGGCACTGATATGTGACGTAATCATGATTCTATCAAATTATGCGAATTTCATCTACCCAGGATATATACTACTCAGATACGCTTGATACTCGTGGTGATATTTCATCGACAATTTCCATGCGTACGATGGGCTCCTTGCACTCACATTTTGGCTTAACCGACATGTCATGGCGATAGAGAGGCTACATGGATATTGCACTGACTATTGTGATCACGTTTTTTTCTCAATCCACTGTATCTTTCGGGATGAAGCTTGGAGTCGTGACATCTCCTATCCATACTTTATGACGTTAAAAAGTATGGCACTCAGGTAGAAAACAAAATTAAACCCTGCTCCAGGTTTCGTCGACCGAAACAGTTGGCTGTTTTTTGATGTGGCTTTGATCAGCTGAGACATTACTTTTCATATTTGTTCATCTTCTTCAAGTTTCACGAATGACGAAGTTTTGTGCTGAACACACTCGGTGTAATTGGGATGCCGCTTTGACTAGTCATTGTAAAGAATGCAAGCGAGCGAGAGACACCGCGAGAACTTTGATATATTCGATTTAAGATCTTCTACTACAGTGCAATGAGAAATCCTAAAGAATGTGACAAATTTCTTCTAATATGTTGAGAAAGCGACCAAAAATGCACACGTGAGAAGCAATCTAGTGTCCTTCGATTGGAAAATGTATGTCAGGAAGTTGCTTGACTCATCAAGATAAACGCTTGCTGATATGAACAAAGGAGTGACCTATGCTGACCTCTCCTCCTCTTCTTTGACCATACTTCATCTCATGGTTGAATGCCCACACATTCGATGACACACTCGGGGAAGTAGGGCACAAAGCGAAAAATGAAAATCATAATCACCATTAGAGAGTCGTTCTTTAAAATCTACATGTATATTCTTACAAGCATTCGTGAAAGCTTTCGAGCAAGAATAAGCTTCTTGTCGGGAACGGCAATTGGACGCTTGAACCTTCCAAATATAAATGGAAGCAAGCTCAACGAAAGACGCTTTTTTTTGCTTACAATGAGTTTGGTATATAAGTGCCATGCAGATATACCACGGTATCACTTATATGGCACATTCGGGGTGAAGCAATGCGCTGAACGAAATGACCAGTTTCTATAATACATACGCGTTTGATGGCCATTTTACGGGAGCTAGTCCAAAAAAAAGATGCCAATAAGGTGCATGAATAGCGCGTGAAATGGCGGCACTGTCAAGGAGTCGGCACACCTTCACAAAGTGCTACACGGCGTCCACAAAAGAGGATCGAGCAGCAAGATGTGGCGAGATTGAGAGGCTCCACATTACGACCAAATATGCTGCTTTAATAAACGCAGAAAGACACATGTGCGCAGGATGGTCCATCTCTGAACAAAACTGGATTGATACATGAAGGTAGCTTGCTGTCAATATAAGTCATGATCATGAGCAACGTACTCAAGATGTCATGTATGAATTTCCTCTACAAAGACAACCTGCTATGTCACACTACACACTCAGAAACCATCACCACAACACTCGAACACAAAATTCGGGAGCCATTATCTGATCAGTTTTGTTTCAGTGACCATGGTACGCCACTAATTCCTAAGTACTCTTCTGTCACATGGATGAGCTGGTGATCATTTGATTGATGTCCTTCTACAACACCAATTAGAGAGATTACATACTACTACCACGCGTTCCTTTTACTACCCTCTAAATTTTTATGTTTATATATAAAATAACTAGACGATTCCTATCACTGACAGCTTGGCCGAGTGGTTAAGGCGATAGACTTGAAATCTATTGGGGTTACCCGCGTGAGTTCAAATCTCACAGCTGTCGTTTTAGTCTACTGACAGTGCTTTTGACCGCTCCATAACTACTGCATTACTCTGTCACCAGTAATAAATAGCTCGACATTCATTTATTTACTCTTACTGCGTGAATTGGAAGTCGACATTATCGCTTCTAATTCCTCATTAATTAAGACTGCGGCATTGTGCATCCGCACCTGTTGCAGCGAATCTTGGGTATTGTGATCGCGAGCATACTGAATGGATTGTTTGATGCCCCGAATGACCAATTCACTCTTTCCACATACCGATTTGGCAATGCGATAAACTTCTTTGGTCATTTCATCAGTGTTTTCAAAACAAGTTGAAACGAGTCCAATCTTTTCAGCTTCCTGTCCTGAAAAATTACGGCCTGTGTACGCCAACTCTTTGGTTCTTTGCTCCCCAATGAGTTTAGGAAGGCGTTGAAGTGCACCCAGATCAGCAATGATTGCTAGATCGACTTCTTTGATCGAGAAAATTGCCGACATGTCACTATACCTTAAATCGCATGCCGCAACCAAATCCAATCCGGCTCCAATACAACTCCCATGAATGGATGCGATCACGGGTACCCGACATCGTTCTGGAGCTGATGTGATCGACTGGAGTCTTTCGATTAGACAAGTCAGTTGCTCTCGTTTACGTCCTTGACAATTCTCTTCATCGATCTTTTTACGCAAATCGATAAACACCTTCAAGTCCATCCCACTGGAAAACCCTCTTCCTTCTCCAGACAGAATGACGCATTGTACACTCGAATCTTTTTCCACAGCATCAAAGAAAGCATCAATCTCACTCCACAATGATAGTGAAAGTGCATTCACATAGGAAGGACGGTTAAGTTTCACATGAACTAGTCCGGGAAGATCAGGAGTTCGGTTGACTTTTAGCTCTGAGAAGTTTGTACAATTGGAACTTATTTGATTGTAATTCGTAGAAGAGCCTGTCTTAACACCTTTGAGCCATTTGTCGAGCACTTGAGCATTCGAATGCGTTGTGTACGCAAACGGATACCATTTTGATGCTTTACTTCGACTTGAAGACAACAATCTCATCGAACGCACACAGGCGAACATTATTATATGAGATCTTTTATGCTTGCAAGGATATTAAAAGTGAAAGTTTCGTAGTCTGTAAGGAAGCAGTAAAAACAATCAAACCCTACGCTATAAAATGTGACAAGATCTCGAAACACAAGACTGTTATCTGTAATTACCCCAGCCTGTTACTGAGTTGTCCGAGGGGAAAGGGTAAAAAGCATTTATTCTCTGAATCGATGCTCGCATACTTTTCGTTTCGAGGATTGCCATTAGATTACCACATGATTACACACATTTAGCAAATTTGGTGAGCTCTTATCTGTATATAATAAACTATACGTTACAGAGTTACTGTTCCCCGCGGCCGAGTGGTGTAGGAACGCAATTTTCTCGCACGGGTTCGAATCCACGCGGTGTATAGTGCATGTATCGAAGCCTGACGTATCTATTTCATTAGATTAAGGGTCGGGTCAAATCTCATGCCATAATATGAGGTTTTCCTCATGATCGCTAGGGTGTCAGAAAAGAGTCACTCCATCTCCCATTCTGCCAATATGCAATCGAACATTTTGATCCACCAGAAGACAATCTAATAAGATCACTTGAAAATCGTATTACGATATGTCTATTAACTCAATTTGATCTCGTTCCAAGCTTTTTATATCCATCTCATTCATTGGCATGGAATCTCCGCACTCTTCCTTGGTTTCTTCCACTTCCGCAGAAATCAGATTTCTGATACTAATTGAATTGCCGGGGTCTTCTGGTCCAACTTTATATTTCTTGTGCTTCTCAATTACAAGGACTTCCTCTTCACAAATCTCTTTTGTTCCAAGATTGTTTTCTTCATTTTTTGATTCGCTCATTTCTTGATTTCGAAGAAGTAATTCCGAGTCAATACGACAGCTAAATGCAAAACTGATCGGAGCTTTGCTTTGTGATTGTGACTTCCATTCTGATGATAATTGAAGCCGGCTCAGTGCTTTCTGCATAATTTCGTCATCCACAGAGTCGTAAGACCGATGATGTCCCCAGTTGTTTAAGTCTTCTTCGCGTGGCAAGCCGATTTGAGCATGAAAGTACTCGTGAGACACAACTTGAGCAGATGGGGTCTTCTTCACATCTTCATTCGAAGATTGTATCAAAGTCTCATCGCTTTCTTGAAGGCGCCATTTACATCGCGTACAGCGCAGGCGATCATGCGTGTCCGATTCTGTGGCTTCTTGCAGTACAAAAAGCTTCTTCAAGTCCTTTGAAGACAGTGTATTCACTTCATCTTTGTCATCGACAATACTTTGCAGGCCTTCTTTCGATAATTGACGTTGAAATATTTTCTCTTCTAAAGTTCCAGTGGCCAAAAATCGATAAACGTAACACATCTGCTTCTGTCCTTCTCGCCACACTCTTGCGGCAGCTTGTTTATCTGTCGCTGGATTCCAGTCCGGATCGAAAAGGACTAAACGATTTGCTCCAATAAGGTTGAGTCCGCAACCTCCAGCCTTACTTGACAGCAAAAAAGCAAAGGAATGCGTGGTCGGATCATTGAATGTGTCAACCATTTGCTGGCGCTTTTTCGGACTAATTGTACCATCGAGACGAACAAACGGCCAATTTCGTTCGCGGCAAAGTAGTGATACTAGATCAAGAGTCTATTCAGGCATAAATAAACAATCGTCCTAATAATCCATGGTATGCAACAACTGACCTGAGTATAGTTGGAGACCACGACGATACGTTCCTTTGTTTCAATTCTCATCATTTGCATCAAATGATCCAGTAATTGCAATTTTCCAGACCATCGAGGATGACTACTTTGCTTCTGGTTTATTGTACTTGCTCTCTGTCCACTGATAAAATCAACTTTTCGCTCGGAAGCAATGATATGCTGGCAGTCTTCGAATCCAGGCAGCTTGACTAACGGTGTTCCGTCATCTTTGAACAAAAGTAATGGATGATTGCAAAGCTTCTTAAGCGCTGTAATCGACGGTAAAACATTTACATTCTGCTGCTTCATGATGTTGCGCATTGCCTTTGATTCCAAAAAATGCTTATAGAGCTTTCCCTGAAGATCTGATAAGGGGCAGCAGATGACTTGCATCAGCTTTGGTGGAAGGTGTTTGGCATTCAAGGTATTTCCGCGTCTGAGGATAAATTGATTGACGATATTGCATAGAGTCCACGAGCACTCTTGTGCAAGACTTTGTTCCTTCTCCGTAGCGTCTGGTTCTCTTCCGCGTAATATCGGACCCATAAACCGTTTCCGAAACTCAGCAGGAGTTCCAAGAATATCGGGATTCGTAAAATCAACCATCGCATAAAATTCTTCTAAATCGTTTTGCATGGGTGTTCCCGATAACAAAACTCGCCGTCGACAAGCGAGTGCCGCAAGTGCTCGATTGATTTGTGAATGCGAATTCTTTAGACGATGAGCTTCATCGCATATCAAAAGATCGCAGCAGTCCGGAGCAGAGTGGAATTTCGCAGCATGCATTCTGAATGTTTCATACGAAATGATAAGAACCTGTGGGCTAGATGGAGACTTTTGCATATGAGAATGACAGCTCGAGTTGATGAATCGATGAATTTCCTTGATAACGTGTTCTCTATTAGATTCGAATAATGCGATCGTCTTGATGCGATTCTGCAGCCACTTTTGAATTTCGTCATTCCAATTTTTAACAAGTGAGGTTGGACAAACAATGATAACGCGATAAATTGTAGGTGTTGTTGGTTCCTGCATGCTTGTGAGTAATAGGGTGTACATCAAAGTGATGCTCTGCAGTGTCTTCCCTAATCCCATATCATCCGCTAGTATGCAGCCAAATCGTCCAGCATCCTCGACATCAGCCACTGTCATCCAAAACAAAGACTTAGATCAGCGTCAAAATGCTTCAATGAATCATACCGCAATCAAACATAAATTGAACGCCATCGCGTTGATGTGGTCGTAGATATTTTGTGAGGATTTCAGGGACAGCAACACGACGTTCTTTTTCTTCTTCATGTTGCCATAAGACGAGCGGTTCAAAAAATGGTTTCTGTATTTCTGACTCGTTTTCTTCAACTTGTGGAGTGATGGTTGATTCCAAGGTCTCCACATAATTTGACTCGCTCTGTATAGCGCAATTCTGTATTGAACCTGAATGAATGGATACGAGTCGACGGCGAATGCCAAGTGTTTTTATATGTGAGAGACGCTCGCTTTCTATGGATCGAGAATGCTTCCATGGATTTCGGAAGGGCTGGCAAAGTTTTTCGTCGTTTATCTCTTTAGAGGAAATATTCAAAAATGAGAGTATAGGCAGTCGTTTGATAGAATCTGAGGTATAAGTATCAGTAACGTCTCTAGTTAGCACGGATTTGAATGGATTGTGCAGTGAAGAATCAATACAATCATCAGCATTTTTATGCTGAGAATGATTGCGCCGTAAGAGCGGCATGCCATCAGATGATATGATATCGTATGATATAAATGATCGTTATAATTTATCAGTAGTTGCAAAAATGCGCATGCAAATTTATAAAATGACAAAATGCACGTGTGGCTTTCTACCATGCATTTGTACCTTGCAAGTCGATTCTTTAGAGCTTTCGCTGATTGAGAATCGAAATGAGAATAAGTCGCATTTACGTAAATTACTTGACATTGGTTCAATGAGACAATGCATTGGCTGCATGCTCCTTCCCTGTATATGTCCATCCGATGGCATTCACGACGACAATCAATCGAGTGGCTGTAAGGAGGATGAAGAAGAAGAAGAAGAAGAAGAAGAAGAAGAAGAAGAAGAAGATGAGTACGGACGTGTGCGTTTGCTTCCAATAGGAAATGAATCAGAAGAGAAGAAAATGTTTATTGCAAAAGAAATCAAAAAGAGCCTCAAAACTCATCAAATTGAAGGGATCCACTTCCTGCATCGACAAATCTCGCAAGATAAAGGCTGCATACTCGCAGACTATATGGGTCTTGGGAAAACGCTCCAAGTGATAACGGCACTCCACTCGTACATGATAGACACCAAGATGGAAGAAAAGTATAAAGGTCGTAACTCTAAAGTAATGATATTATGCCCGACAATATGCTTAGCTAATTGGAGCAAGGAATTTAAAAAATGGCTCAGTAGGGAGTCTTTGGATCATTACACAATCGTCACTTTGGATGCTTCGAGCAGAACTATCGATGCAAAGGTGCAACTGGTTAAAACTTGGAACAAAGATGGCGGGATCTTACTTGTTGGGTATGAACTTTTTCGAATTCTGCTGAATCCATCAACGTCTGTGCCAATCTCAAAGCGTGAGAAATCTATCCAATTCTGCACAAAAATGGTTCATGAACAGGTAGAAGAACCACAGAAAATGATCACTTGCTCCGCATTGGCTGAGAAAGCGAGCGGTAGGAAAATTGCGAGGGATTTAGAAGCTCTGCTTTGCGATCCAGGATCGGATTTGATCGTTTTGGATGAAGGTCATCGTATGAAAGATCCTACTTCCTTACTGTGTCAGAGTTTGATGAAAGTAAAGACAAACAAAAGAATCATTCTGACGGGATATCCTGTGCAAAATTCGCTAATAGAGTACTGGTGTATGGTGAATTTTGCAAGAGAGGGATTTCTAGACACATACGACAAGTTCAGAGCGTATTACGAGCGTCCCATTTTGGAAGGGGATCACCAGAAAACTGAGGAACTGAGTAATCTGCTCGAAAAAGTTGTCCTAAGGAGAGGAAAGGCGTTATTGGCCGAACAGCTTCCTCCAAAAAAAGAATGGGTTTTGTGCTGTAAGTTCTCTAAGGCGCAGTACATGCTGTACTGCGCCTTCCTCGAGTCTACATATTCAAATATTGGCTCAGGTCGCGATCTATTCACTGCCTATGCGACATTGCTTCACGTCATGAATCACCCGGACCTTATTTACCAGCGATTTTGTCCAGCTAATGAAAAGTCGAATGCTGATTTGGATAAAAGCACAAAAGATGGAGATGGGTGGGGATGGGAGTCGATGGCAAAGCAGGAAGAAAAACGTGCCTTGATGGAAGCCTTAGAACAGAAAAAACAGCAAAAGAAAGCTGAACAAGAACAGAATTACCTTTGGGCTCGTGAGGTGTTAGATGGCACGCACAAGTTCGGGTCCAACGATGCAAAAGGTTACAAAGCTGATGTGATAGAAAACAGCGGGAAAATGGCAATACTGATGCACATAATTGAGAAAAGTATGGTTTGCGGCGATAAAGTGGTCGTGTTTTCGCAAAGTGTTCCGACCTTGTCACTCATTGGGAATTTTTTACGTCACAAAACAGTCGAATGGGCGATAACCGACGGTAAAAGTGTATCAGTAAGTGGTTCAACTTCCAAAAGCAGACCCAAGCAAACTCGGTCACGTGACCCGGCAGGATTATCACGAAAGAAAAAGAATACAAATGCAGCGAAAAGGTTGAAAGTGAATGGTCTCGATGACACCAATGACTGGTTCCTACAGATTGATGGCAACACTGCCGGCACTAAGCGAAGTGAATGTATAGAGGTTCGTGTATAGATGCATATTGCGTGAGGTAATGCTAACAAGTCTCGTAATCCAATAGCGCTTCACCTCGTCAGATAATCATGTCAAAGTGTTGCTAGTCTCCACACGTGCTGGAGCGGAAGGGATCAACCTGCACGCTGCCAACCGCTTGGTTCTATTTGATGTGAGCTGGAATCCATCTTATGATCATCAGGTCATTGTACATGTGTTCGCTTAGCGATTGTGATATCTCACATTGATGCTTTTAGAGTATGTGTCGATCACATCGGTTAGGCCAGTCCAAAACAGTTCATGTGTATCGTCTGGTGAGTACTGGGACCATGGAGAGGATGATCTACGAACAACAAAGAAAAAAGACCAGTTTATCTATGGCTCTTGTGGATCGCTCCAAGAGTGATTTGGTAACATCCGACGAAGGGATGATACTATCCGGGTCGGGTACCGAGGACTCTTTTTTCAAGCAGCCCGATATTAAGGAAGTTGTTACAAGTTCTGATGGGTCACGACCGATTCACAATTGCGAGGAGATTGAAGATGATCCAATACTTGTTTCTTGCTTAGCGAGTATGGGACAATGGTTGGGAGATATAAAACGCGCATGAATCAGAGCCCATGCGTTATCATTATACAGATGCCTCCTAATGCTTTGATTTTCGATATACGATAGTTGGCCTCTACTGGACCCCGTGACTCCATACGTATGGGGCCTTACAACATTTCATGTGCCTCTAAATGACGTAGAAGTAGAATTGCCATTGATGTTTGAATGTGTTCTAAGGATAGTAATTCCCCTTTTACTTGGTAGATTGTTTATCGCTTGAACTAATTGTTGAAAACCAGGATGAAGGAAATCTTGCTGATGCGTTCTTCTCTCTTTCGTCTCTTGAGATTGACACTAGCACGCATTCTCATGATTTTCTCAATTCGCGCTGATCTATTGGAGTGCATTCACTTCAAGTTCTGACGACCGAGTCTCATTGTACAAGAAACCGTCTAGCTCCCTTGCGATACCAGTGTGATTTGCGTTCATTGAGGCACGATACAGGTGGCTCGTACCATTTGAAGTTTTTGTCGGCACTGCGCAAGTTTTTTAAAGGCTTGATTTCTTTGTCATTCTTCTATAAATCGGCAATCTTCGACGTCGTTGTGCTAATAAGTATCGTCGCATCGGCCACTTTATCTGTCGTTTCAGATACTATCACGGAGGCAACTTCAAAAGTGCATTTTCCAATTAAACGCTTGCTCATCTTTCTAGTGTAGATTTTATACGTCAACGGTCATTTTTCAAGCACTGTGGCATCAGCTTTTATGATCCTTACTTAGTCGATCAGAATGGGAGCCGTAGAGACTCCAGAGCTTTCTTTGCGTCATATCGAGATAGGAGAGCTTCATGCTAGCGCTATCTTGCTATCGTTCGACTCCATACGGAGTTTCTTGGAATTGTTGTCTGGAATCAAACCATGTAATTATAGAGATGTTATGTCTGCCAATTTCAGCCCAACACAATACTTGCCGCACGAGGATTGAAGAGCTCGTCCAAATATAAACAAGACTGCATGTTCGACTACTAGATGAAGGATATGGTGCGATCGCACTTCGTGACAGATTACTAGTGGCAAAACTGTGGTCTTATCACGTTTATGGCATTCTACAACTCATTTCGGAATTCCTTAACATTGACTGCGACGCTGGCAGCCAGTTCTTAAGCAATTTCTTGTACATTGGAATTATGAGCGAGATTAAACACATGTTCAACTTATCAAGTCGGAATTCTCATACCTCTCTCATGCAAAAGGTAGTTTACAAGTTCATTTCATCTCAGCAAAACTGAAGAAAAAAACGAATTCTTTCACAGCAATCTATACAAAATTCCAGTAGAGCTGCATCAAGCGACTGGACACTTACCGGAATGGAGATCGCACGATGCATTTTGCCCAAATTCAGGCCATATCGATCACTCGATATCCTCACGATCCCACCACCTCGACATATGACCACGGTGCATCGGAATGTTGTTTCACCATGGTGGAAGCAGATGGTTTCATCAAAGTCATCGGAATCTTACCGACAAAATTTTAATACAGCAAGAAACATTTATCAACATGTTGGATGCTCCTATATGCTTTCATTTAGATCCTCATCTCCACTTTGAGCAGTAGCAACGGTCAAGACGTGCCTTTGCTCGTCGATGATTCGAAAGGTGCCCGAAACAGCGCGTAGTTTTCGGATGCGATTCGCACAAGCTTGTTGCGTTACTGCCTTTACGTGACTTGTTTGGTGGAAGAACGGACTAGCTCGACTCTTCTATCGTATTAGTAAAAGCGAAGGTTGGAAAGCCTTTCGATCAGCCTCAATCGAAGTTTTTACGTCCAAATAACGTAAATGCTTCGACGTGCTCAGCCTGTTAAAGTCTTATTTTGTCCCGAAAATGATCTGGCGCATGAGTTTACGGTCTAATTTGTCATTTAACCCTCGGACAGAAAGTCTTTCTTTCCGTTGATACCTTCAAATCAGCTTTATCGAGTTTCTGAAAAGGCACTGCTACCAGAAGAATCGCATCCAACGTTGCTTCACATATCAGAACGCGATGGACGCAGGACGTCAACATAGTTGCCAGATTTTCACAAGTTAGTTGCGAGTCTGATTTTGCATCTTTCCAGTTCGAGAACGGTTTTGGTTCTTACAAAAATCACATCCATAAATATTGAAAGCTATCAGTAATTGTAGTTGGACTGTAACAGGACAAGTCCAATTCGAAAAGAGCTCTTTTTGTCTAACATAATCCTCTTTTCTGTTCGACCACGACAGTAACATATTGCTTGTGAGTGGATTCCTACAATTCGTGATGCGTGGGCATCTTTTCGACTGGTGTTGGAGGATCTTCGTTTTGGAACCCGAGCTTTTCGACCAAGGCACTTCGGACCTACTGCCTTACTGTTTCGGTGACTTATAGCACACTGAGTGCCATATCCGATATTTTCACGGAAGTGCTATGAAACGGAGCAGCTCGAGCAATTGAAAATCAGTAGAGTCATGCCATCATACTGGTTCAGAACTGATATATTCATCAGCTCTGCCCAGTTTACTATCAGTTCTACGGCGTCAAAGATTTTGAGGCGGTAATGAGTGGCGACTTCAGTGTGGATTTACCAAGACCAACCTTGAATGTACCTTTGTTTATTTATTGTAATTTAGGCAACAGAGAAGTGATTTACATCTGTAGCGAGTCAAATAGCTATTCGAGGTATCCTGGCCCTAGCCCTTGAGCCTCTCATGAACCCGGCCCTCACCAACAAAAAGCGACGGAATAGAAACCTGGGTAAAGAGCAGGACAGCGGCCTGTCTTTCCTTCTTCTATATTTTGAATGATGGAGATCTAGAAGATTGAAGGATGTAGAAACTTTTGTGATCTAGGACGTTTGTACATTCGAGAGTTTCAAACAGGAAGATAACTGATTTTCGACGACGGAAGTCACTACAAATAATTCCTTAGTTTACAGCCGTTTAGACCTGGCTTTAGTAGGAGTGAATAAGCGAGATCGCCTTCAGGAGAGAAAAAGGTCAGAGTGACCGAGACTATCCAACCAACAGTAGAGCCGATGGATTCAAGTTTGGTTCGATCCATTCGAGAAAAGTAGGATCGTTCACAAGAGGAGGATGCCTCTAAGGTATCTCGGGAGGAGTTGATAGTGACAGTGAAATGATTGCAGGAGCAATTCCCGAATCAATTAATGCTGAATCAGAAGCTGGAAGCTCAGCAGCAAGAATGATGGCGGACCATGAGTTGGCACATCAGCAAGCACAACAGATAAATTTTCTGGTTGCAGAAGTACAGTAAAGAGCACGCTTTAGCAGCCTCGCGAGATGGGGAATGTTTGAAGGCAAGACTCAAGAGACGGATGACGTGGTCATGGAGCCCATTCCATGGGAATAACCGCTAAAAGAAACTCAAAACACTCTGGTGACGACAAGCGGAAACATGCCTCGACCACCCATCTACAAGGGCGCGTCTCAAAGTCACAAACGAGCTTTAATGGATGCAAACCTTGCTTACGAAAGTACAGTGCAGGTCATGAACTGAGCACGGAGATTCATATCAAAATGCCGTGGGAGCGTGTATCGAGCATAAAATAATGATGAGAATTTTCAAGTATGAACTAATGCGACCGGAGTCCGAACTTACGGAAGAAGATTGAATGAGAATTTTCGTAGAGGCTAAAACTCTGATAAGTCAAGATCTTTGACACTCAAGAAAGCCATGAGGAACTTGCAGATGATGCAAGAGTATGGTGGGAAATCCCGAGTGGATTGTCTCATCCGCGACTTCATGAACGCCCTGGATGAGCAGGACATGTAAAACTTCGACGAGGAAGAGCCAAAGCTTCGCCTAAAGTATCTTGTGAATGCGCTTAGACCACCTTGTTTGCCAGATGCGGTGAGGTCGGAATTGAAGCGTCAAGCAAATCGAAGATACAGAGCCAATGTACCTGAGTTTGTGGCATGGTTGAAGCCGCAGGTCGTGAAATTTGTCAAATTTGAGCCAGCCCTAATGTCAATGACAGTATTGTCGGGAGCAGAAGTAGAAGTAAGGGTGTGTCTTACATATCTCAACCTAAAGAAGCAAAAAAAAACAATGCAGCGACGGGTGGAAGACACATATATACGAAGATTGGACATATAGATGCAATTACAAAGGACCAAAAGATTGCATTCAAGAGAAAGGAGAAAAGCACACGACAACGAGAATGTCTCCTTGTCGGTCAACTGACCATACGGTTTTTTGCTGCCCCGACTGTGATTCCACTAGAGCGTAGGAATTATAGCAAATTTACAAAAGTACGTGGAGAGCCAAAGCAGTCGGTGGAGTGACGGACATGGGAAAACTTAACAAGACTCCGCTTCTCGAGGAAACAATCGGAGGTAAGACGATCTCTGTTTTAGCAGATAGAGGTGCAATTGTTCCAATCATTTCAGCAAACTGGCTAAACAATTTCGGTGATGGAGGGAAGTGTGCACAGAAAAGCTTGAAGGAATCGATCAAGTTGATGAGTTTCTGGAAATTTACAGAAGATCAGAGAACTATTGTTCAACTAGAATTCACAACTTCAGGAGACGGCTGCAAGTGGCAAATGTCGAAGTATGATACTGCCTAGGGCTGCAAATGGGTCTAGATCTACAGGATCTAGATCTTTTTCAGATCCAGATCCATTCAGCAAATAAACCCAACTCTCAGTTCTAGATCCAGATCCATTTAGCAAATGGATCTAACTCTCAGATCCATATCCATATCCATATCCATATCCAGATCCATATCCAGATCCAGATCCTGATCCACTGGATCCATTGCAGCCCTAGTACTGCCCAAAAAATCGCCTGCAGGAATGGGGGAATTGATTCTCATTCGGGATGTTATGAGTCGATTGGGGTTCTGTCCTCATCGTTTGCTAGCGGAAGCTCTTTGTCGATAATCTCCGGTAGTCAGACGACATTATATAAGCGGAAAAAGGTCCGTTGGAGCAGTTCTGACTGCGGGCACTGACACAATTATAGAGGACGCATCATCGGAGGTGAAGAACGAATGGCAGGCGATTTGTTGCATTACATGCCACTACTAGCCATTTAAATCAGAAAGAGGACGAATTACATGTATTGAATCAACTGAAGCCTAAAACAGAAGAGGCGCGAGCGCTGGATGCTCCGCAGATATGGTGCAAAAATTTGACGCTCTCGTACAGCCATACAAAGACTGCTTTAGAGTATAACTGGAAATAGAACCCCATGTGGATGTAGCTCTGTTACAGTGAGATTAGGTGAGCGAGCGGAGCCAGTGCGATGTAAGGCAAGAAAATATCCTCCAGAGTACTGCGATTTTATGGAAAAACACATTCAAGAATTATTGGATGGGGATTAGTATGCAAAGACAAGAGAAGTCGTTGGTGTTCTCCTCCCCTTATTGTAAACCCCCAGGAATGAACCAGTTCCGCATGACGATTGACGTACGACAGGTCAACGATCGAGCGAAACGTATGGTGTGGCCGATGCCGATGATGGAAGGCATTATGGAGCATTTGAAGAAGTGGCGGCTTTCTTCTCGCTCGAAATTACAGGGGCTATCGGCAGTTCCCAATGGAAGCCAATAGTCAGGAATATTTTTTGTTTTTGAACGAGTCGGAGTCTACACGCCCACGCGGGTATTAATGGGAGGCTGTGACAGCGTACCTTATTTTCAAAGTGAAGTTCAAGAGTTGTTCGGAAACGAATCAAACAAAGGTTGTTACTATGGATAAATGAGCTGTTGGGCTATGAGGACTCGGATGAAGCTTTGTCCAAAATGCTGATCAGGATTATGGTCATTTGTGAAGCCAAACATTTGAAGTTAAATTTGAAGAAATGTGAATTCTGGAAAAAGAAGCCCTGCGGTGCGGTCGAATTGTTTCGAGGGAAGGGATTATACAGCATCCTGACAGAGTCTACGCACTAGCTCACCTGCCACGTCCATCAGCTGGAGACGAGCTTCAGCAATTTGTGTGTGCGTTTAACTGGATGCGATACAGCATCCCTCGCTACAATCATATGATGGAACCACTGGTAACAGTTCTGGAAAAGGTGTATAAAGCCGCAGGTGGACGTACATAACGAAGAGCTCAGAGCATCCTTTTGACCGAGGTGGGATGGAATAATGCCGAAGTTGCTGCGCTTGCGGAGGTTAGAACAGCTTTGGTTAAGATGGTCCAGTTGAATCACCCGGATCCCACTACTGCACTATACGTCTGTACAGATGCGGGTGAATCGCATTAGGGGGCAGTAGTTAGACAGATCACTTTGAATCAAACGAATCGTGATTTACAATCCCAAGAGCATGCGCTCCTTATGTTCCTAAGTGGATCATTCGCTGCGGCGCGACTTAACGGGTCGGTCGTAGGGAAGGAAGCCTATGCCATGGTAGCAACATGCATAAAAGCAGGTTATGTTCTGCATCGACCAGGTGGTTTTGATTTATACATCGACCATCGAAATCTCTGTTATATTTTTTGTCTGCAACGGGTGGTGGCAACGGTTCTCGAGTATACGGCAGACAAATTACAAAGATGGGCGATATTTCCTATAAATTTCGATTACAAAATCAAGGATATTCCCGCGGAGAATAACGTGTGCGCGGATCTACTTTGTCCAGGATTTCATTACACTGTTGATCTGGTTGTTTAACTACCTTCCTTATGCGATCATGAGCCCGTGACCGTGTGAATATCACTTAAGTCTGACTTCAAACCTAGGGAGGCAGATATTTTCAAACTTATTGCTTGGGTGGGCTCAAACCGCTGTCCACACTGCCAGGGATCGAACTAACGACCTCCGGCAGGGGGTCCGTGCGTTCAAGTACTTAAACGACTGAGCTGGGTACGGACGCTGTGAGCGGATCTTCTATCGCGATGCGGATCCTCTCCAGCATCATTAGTGGTGTTTACTTCCAACCCGTATCAACGGGTGCACCCCTTCAGACATGCCCCGTCTGAACCTATTGGAGCATTACTTGTCTTAGACGCACCGACCTCCCCAATGCTACAATCGAAATTTGCGACCTGCGGCGAGCGAGATTCAACGCGCACAGTTCCGCAATGGTGGATAATCAACTTGGGCATTGAAACTACGGCGGGAATCCAATGGTATTTTGTACAACAGCGAGCCCAAGATTGTTATCCCGAGTCATAAAACTGATCTGTGTTTAAGAATATGTATCGTCGCAAATTTTGGAGTGGTTGGTCACCGTGGGTCTCAAACAGCATTCAACACTGTTGCGGATGCGTATACTTGAAAAGACATGCGAAAGGATGTCAATTATTTTGTTCGACGTTGTTTGCATTGTGCAAGTAACGGCTATGCCACCCTGCCACTCCCTTTGGGGGAAGCGTCGACGCCGAAAAACCAAACGAGTTGATCCATTTCGACTTTGCCTACATGGGGAAAGGTACAACGGAGAAAGCTATGTACTGGTGATCAAGGACGATGCAATCAAGTACTGTCTCCTGGAACCTTATCGTGCAGTGGATGACACTGCTTGTGTCGATGCTCCTCTGCGGTGGTTTTCTTTATTCGGTGTGTGCCAAAGTACCCATTTTCTGAATGCCGTGATCTGTGATATTAAAAAAGGTTTTGGGGAGAATTACCACTACACGATGTCCTTGGGATAATGGTACTGTTGAGCCACTTATGCGTGAGCTTTTGCGGTGCACTAGACTGCTCCTCAATGAGTGAAGACTTCAACCGTCCGATTGGGGTCGTGTACTTCCGATTTTCTAGCTCATTCTGAATCACAGCCCCTCACCTACGATGCACAATGTTCCACCGATCACAACAATGACCGGTCTGGCTGCTATGCGACTCAAAGATTGCATTATGGTACAGTCCGAGCCACTTGCCGTCTCTTCGCTGCAAGATGTTCTCCGACGCCAACGCGCTTACATTGAACGCCTCTCTTTTGCTCTCGAGGCTACGCACTAGCTAACCGCGGAGACAAATGGAAAACGTCTAGCGCAGCAACGTGACGTACAATCAAAGAAACCGAATGCCAAGATGGCGAAGCTCGATATTGGGGGCTATGTCTTGTATGCCGATGTCTGGGGGCACGCAAAGGGCAAGCTGCAGACGAAATAAAATGGTCCGGCGGAACTAGCAGCTACTATCGAATTGGATTAATGAAATCCGGAATCTTATTACTGGAAACATGCGAGCTTCATGCTTCCAGACTCAAGTTTAATGCTGACAGTGACCTCAATGTATCATGGGATTTTTGCAAGATGGTTGCGCACGATTTCGAGGGTCATGTAGTGGACAAATTTCGTGGACATCGATTTCTCCGCGCTTCGGCACGCTATGAGCTGTTGGTGTCTTGGCGTGGACTGATGCACGCGGACGATTCATGGAAAACCGCTGCTGCTCTACATCAAGATGTCACTGTTTTGGTGAAAGGATATTGCCTCCTACACCAGGCGTACCAACTCGTAGCGAAAAGTCTGGGTATCAACATTCCGGAGAGCAATGTAGCGAGTCAACCAGCTGCTGAAGGTATCCGGGCACAAGCCCGTGAGCCTCTTATTAACCAGGCCCTCACCAAAAGCGTCGGAATAGCAACCTGGGTAAAGAGCAAGACAGCGGTCTGTCTTTACTTCTTCTATATTCTCAGTGATGGAGATCTAGGAGATTGAAGGATGTAGAGACTTTTGTGATCTAGGACGTTTGTGAATTTGAGAGCTTCAAGAAGAAAGAGAACTGATTTTCGATTATGGAAGTCACCACAGCGTCTAATTATGGTAATATAGATATCCATAGTTGGGCTATATGCTGCAGACGATTTGCAGAAACACCGAATGGAGTTTGAACACATGTCCAACTCATGACCTGGTACAAGTCTATTGTGTTGCATATGATGCGAAGTTCAACTTGAGCACGTCATCCTTGTTATCAATGAATCATGCCATGCCCTGATCTCGTATTCTCAAATTATTCATAGTGCTCTTGGACGATTTAATCTAGTATATGAGTATTTCATTGATTTAGACACACATCCTCGTTCGATGGCTATATCAAAGATGTAGAAATTTTTTACGATAGATTTGGTTCATGCTTTTGGGTGCACGCACTTTCCGAGGTGGACCCCTGGTTCCGCAAACGATGACCGACATCATCTCGTTTATGGTACTGCATTATACACATGAACAGAACAGCATAAAGTATTCGACAGCAGCAATCGTTACTTGATCATTTTGTGCTCGACCCGTACCACACAAAAAAAGATCTGCAACATCTTCTTTACACCAGAAAAGACTATTGTATCTTCGTCTCCAGGATATCAAGACACAAATTCCTCTTTCTGTGGTATAATTAAATCCAGAGCCCATCACTTCCTCCAGCAGTTCTAATCAACTACACTAGCACTCACTCAGCGAATGGACAATTGCTTTAGATTGGGATTATCGAAACTTTTCTAAGCTCCCTTCGAACCGCATAAGCTGATGAGCATAAATATCGCTTTTCATCGATATGGGTTAATGGTATGTAGGGAAATCACATCTGATTAGAATTAAAGGTTTTAGAAGTGGCATAAAACGGATAAAAGTATTACAATTTCAATTTTGCATTTGCTACACTACAAAGCCGTAATCGCTGCATGAAACAGCCGATATGATTTCCTTACAGCCAAGTATCGCACAATGATAGTGCTACTCTAAATCCTAATACGCAAAATGTCAGGTAAAAAAAATCCTGGCATGCTGCACTTACCACGCCGTATAATTTAAAAAAACCTGATTGCAGTTACGTTGCCCGAGTTGCTTACCTCTTCCACTGTTGTGTGACGCGATTATTGCAAGTGGTGTGCATCTTCCAAGGTGGACAATTTCATTCGCATCGGTGATTTAACAGATATTTCTCAGTGCGTTTCCCTGTACCCCAATGGCCATTTCACATCTTTCTTCTCATTACACTTATATATAAGAAAAGATCAATAAGCATTACTGCTCACCAAACCAGAGATCGCACGAAGTCCCCCCCTGTGACCATTCGATGTAATGATCTAATGCTATGACCTTGCCCTCTGGTCGTTTTAAAGCAGGGTATGTTTCCTTCGATGACCTTGTTCATGCCTCCGGCCAGAGAAGTATAAGCGATTTGAGAGTAAGTCAGAGAATTTTGCGAAGCACATCCGAGTACTTTTCTTCAATTCACGCTACCGCTACGTTATTCACCCAAACTGCGCCTAACAGTTCCGTTGAAGCCACATCGGCTGCTTCTTTCACGAATTCGCTGGTCCTGCTATTGCTGTCAAATGTTAGCTTAACGGATAAGTCTTGTAAAAACGTTATCCTCACGGAAGCATCGCAGCCTTTCTTGTGACCAGGTAGATTTGTATATCTTATGCGATAAACCCAAATATTATTCCAATTCCAATCAGCTCTTGAGGGCACGTCGTAGAGCCGAAGTAGAGTTTCCAAGTATCAATGAAAATGACTTCGTCGCAAATGACCTACAAGGTGCCAAGTGATATTTGGCACCGATTGCAATTACGGCGCATGTAATCAAATCGTACGCCGTGAATATAAGAATGTTTAGACTATAAGAAGCATGCAATTATTTGAGATATTCGAAGTGATATGTTTACCACGACATTTAAGCTCTTTTCTTAAAGGGGACGTAAAAGTCTTAGTCTCTAATATCGGAAGGTGTCATGGACGCTTCACGTTTGACGGATATGATAATATCTGGTTCGAGAGTTTTATGCACCTTTCGTCGAAGCTGATTTCGGCGCGTTGATTTTTAACTAAATCAAACAAGAAAAGAACCTGTCACAAGAGGGAAGTACAAGCGAAGGCAAATTTATACGAAAGGAGAGATAAGAATATCGATAATAAACGCAACTCTGAGTTTGCCAATTATCAAAAACTCCATCTGTACGCTTCTCATAGCTAAGAGCTCTTTCCACACCAGCATCAAATATGTCGAGGTAGTATTTTGTGCCTCGACGGATATGCTGCTGAGAAAAATACTTTACCAGAAGAATGAAAAGCTGCTGAAACTCTAGCTGGTGACTTATGATATGTAGGAAGATGGCCGATATGTACGATGTCCTTCAACGACCGTGATGTTTGAAACAGTGCGATATGTTGTACTTTGTAAGAGGACAGAGTACATGGGAAATGCATACGATAACAGTTAATAAAAGATTAAATTTGCACTCAAGAAAACACATTGATAAGTTATGAGCCCAAGAACGCCTATCGCTCCCAGCGTGCCGAGGGCGCGCAAAGACACGGGCGACCGCAACCAGATCGTCGTATCTTACACCTACCGAGAATGCAGAGGCAGCTGCGCGTGAGATGGGAGATGTATTCAGTCATGTGAAACTCAAGATACTCGAGGCATTGACGGCTATGCAAGAACGCATGACTCGCCTCGAGCTATCACAGCTCAAGAAAGAAGAGGACAAGCGCATGAAAGGCGCTCAGAAAAGTGGTGTGTTTCAGTCCGCGTATGGAAAAAGTTTTGGATTGTCTCTGATGGAGATAAATGCGATTCTACATACCCCTCCTCCTGTGTGAGCTTCTGTACCAAGGGCACCGCAGTCCCATAGCTCAATGTACCGACAGCATCAAGAATATGCCGCCATGAGGCAGAATCACGCTATACCTCAGGAGCTGATGGCACAGCGTGTACCTGTTACGCCTAACTACAACCAACCTCAGATGTTTCAGTGTGATGTACCGGATGCTTGGCAGAAGAAGCTTTCAATACGATCGTTCGGTGGTAGTAGCTCTACGAAGGACTAGATGCAGGATTTCTCGACTGAGGTAATCGTTTCGTTTGACCGCTGGTGCTGGCTCAGATGGCATGTGGTCTGGATTGGTCGAAAAAGTCAAAGCTGACCTCGTAGGGAACTTTTTGGGCGGTACTGCAGAGCGTTATTATCATAAACAACTTGAGACATGGTGGCAAAAGCAGCCGAAGTTGCAACATGTCATTGAAAGAACACACCAAACATTTAGAAATACCACCATTCAAGCCCAAGCAATTAAGTTATTGGAAGCCAGGAAGGACTGGAAGCGGTCGTGTCTAGAACACTACTTGTATCTCGTCGCAGAAGGTGGCGCGACGGGTGGGGCATAAGTACTAGTTATCGAGAATGCTGTGCAGTATGCCTCTACTACTGACCTCCTTCATGTACTTATGGATAAGTACGACAATAAGCGTACGATTTACTTAAGATACACCGAGGAGCTGACGCATTTAGCACAGTCGATTGAAACCGATGTTTGTGGCGCCAAGGTTACTGGGAAGGACGTTGTGCTACATGTCGGTAATTTGCAGCCAAGACGTGACACTTGGGCGTGCTACAACTGTAATAAAGTTGGACATATCGCCGCGGACTGCCGTGGGAAGAAGAACAAGGGAGGTGGAAACAGCAATGGACGTGGCGTACATATGACTCTCGCTGTAGTCAATGACAAAGAGACAGTGGGTCTAGTCGACACCTTGTATGTGATGAGCGAATGCTTGAAAATTCCTGCGATTGTGACAGCGAGTGCTTGCTGCCAGATGAACAATCGCTACGTGTGACGAAGGTCGGGTCCGTGCATCTTCAGGTGACGGGCTCTGATAGAGCTTGCACAGTGCGCCTGGCTGACGTTCACCTCCCACCGTTAGCCATGTTAAACATTATCTGATATGGAAAGCTGGAGAACAAGAGTTTCAAGCTCATGTATGCAGACGTTCGTCGTTAATGGTGGATTCCAAGACTGGTACGTGGCTTTTGACGTTCAGATGACCAATCACGTGCTTGATGTGCAAATGAAGTCAAAAGCCGATGGGTGAAGAGCAAATTGATGTGATCATGGTAGTTATCAACGAAGAGCGACTGCTGATCCAGATACGACCTTTCCAGTAGGTACGCTCATGCAGTATCACCGTCGTATGGAGAAGGACCCAAGATCCAGCATCAAATTGGGCGATAAGACACGTTAGAAAAGTTTGACTTGCACACAGGGAAAGCAGACAGGAAACGCCCAATCGAGGGGGTGATATGCAGCGACTTAAACGATCCGATGACTCCCAAGGATTGATTTGGAAATCGATGTCTTGGTAAATTTTGTCGACCCGGAATCGAATTATTGCCGTATGTTCCTGACTACGACCAATGATGCAGATGCCAAGAAGTTCGAGCATTTCCTGGCTTTCTTTGAAAAAAAGTTCGACTGTCGCGTTCATAATATTGCGTACGGAGGTGGCGGTGAGTACCAGAATGGTGATTTATTTGCACGAGAAATAAAGTCACGCGGCAACTCTCTGAACCAAATAATCGCCTGCGAATTGGACAACTGCTTCGACAGAATTATCACAACTCATCCAACCTTCCTTTGGACCACACAAGCCGATGGATATATTCACCATCGCACCACATCGACATGGGAAAATGGTTCATTGGGAAAGCACATCTTCATGGTGGATACACGCATTTAAAATGTGGCATCAGATTGATTGCAGCCTTTCAATATCAGACCCAAATATTTCACAACGCCGTCAGTACTACATGGAACAACCGATGTGGTTTCACTGCGACCAAAAGTTACATTACGAAGCTGCTACTCGTAATCCGAGTACGCAAAACGTTTGGTACAATCTTGGCATGGTGGATGAACCCCATCGAACATTTCGAAAAACGTTTGCTACACTTTTCGACGTTCGAAGTTTGCAAGACTTTTTTCGTGAAAGCGACACATGGCCAACGAAGGAAGATTTTGTCGACATGTATTACAACGACGAAGAGCTGAACACATCGGATATAGCCGAAGAGAAGTTGCTGAGTCGACTTTACAATGAAGTCACTCAGATTCTCCAGCGTATCCACTCGACGATTGGTAGCATCACTTGGATTACACCAACCACAAGTGGCAGATCATTTTATGTGGGAGTAAAAACCAAGGAAAGGAAACATTATTTTACTTCTATTCCACGCTCACAACTCTCACTAATCGTCTGGAAACCTCCCGAACCAACCAAGAGTCATCGGATGTCGACACATTGGTCATCACGGGAGAGATTGGACGCACTGGATTCAGAACGAGTTCGAACTCTTATGGCTACATCACGGCATCCTCGAAAAAGTTTATTTCCTATTTACGAAGATCTACAGTTTCGTCTAGCCTTTCGGATGTTGCCAGTTCGATCTCGTTTCTGGTTCTAAACAAATATTCAGCCCGAAATTATATTGCGCACGCAGCCTTCGTGTGGGGCAGTGGAATCCGATCAACATCTCTTTCTAGAATGCGATCACACGGCACAGTTATGGAGGGAGTTACTCCCTAGTTGGGATCAGTTTTTCTCCTCTCGACCACGTTGGACGCATATTGCATGTGCAATTGTCCCAACAGTACGGTCGGATTGGAAAGAATATTTAGAGATTTTATCAGATTTATGGCTTGCATTGCAAGCGGTGACACTGCACTTCGTCTGGACAGATCGGAATTGTCGTTTGTTTGATCAGCGATCAGCGAATACGACAGTTCCAGCACTTTCCGTGATCTACACCACGTTTAGTGCGCACGTTCGGTACTTTCGAAGACAGTGTTACGACCAAGAGGAACGCATTCGGCTTGCAAAGGTGCTGGATCAACTCGCAACGCAAGGGTCATTTGGTGGATTTTTTAGAAGCCGAAGATCATTACTGCGAGTACGGCACAGACAAGTCAAAATGCAAGTGCAACTCAGATCCTAGTCCTAGTTGGCTGGTTATGCTCACCGTAGTGTGGCGCACACCAATTTGCAAATCACGGTACTTTTGGACCATTTTCACAACTTTACATCTTATTCAACTTTACAGCATTAACAAGCTGGACACAGTCTCGTATTTAGGGTGCTGAGGCTACTACGATACTAGATTATCAACGAGAAGGCATATTATCATCTCCCGCAGGTATTTCACAAAAGGTTTTCTTATATGTATATATGTTATTTAACATAGCCTAGGCAACTAGAGAAGTCAGTTAGTCTAATTCTAGTAATATAGACACCTTCAACTGAACCAAATAATCAAGTGTCGCATGGAAAAGCAGCCGGCATGCACAGGACCATTTTGAATACGGATCGATGCATGATTTTTGCAAGTAAATATCCTCTTTATTTCTAGGGAGACGCCGTGGAATATGCGACGAACATCCTCAACAGAAGCTTAAGCCGTACTAATACAAAAAGGGCATCGCCGTTTGAGGTTCTGACTAAGAAGATCCCGGATTTGAGATCCATTGTCACTTGTGGCTCAGTATATGATGTTTATAGGGGGCCGCGCAAGAACTCCCAGCGACAAATAGCGCAAGTTGTAATTATTGTCGGCAAGAGTGGCAAGATGAAGGTAGATCGTGTGTTCCTGAAGACAGGGTGGTGTTTGTAACTCAGCATATCAAGAACGTTGAGACTCTGTATGAAGCTCAGATCTGTGAGTAGCATCGTGAGTTAGCGTCCGGTGATATCACTGTCGAAGAGGTGTCAGAAGGAGATGACAACGAGTTCAGCCACGCCTGAGATTCCTGTGGACGATATGGTTCACGAAAAAGGGAAGGAGGAGAGAACCTGTTAGAGATCTAGGCACGCAACACGCTTAATTAGAGTATCAGCATAATCTGCTGGACAGAAGAAGGAGATAGATTAGAACGTGGTGAGCCATATTGTCGAACTTCATCGACGGAACTATAGTGAAGCGATGAAGAGTTCCAAGGTATTGAAATGGAATAAAGCAATGGAATAAGAGATTTCCACCTTGCGTCGTCTAGGAGTTTTCGAAGTCATCAAGCGATTTCGGGACAGCAATGTGCTGCATAGCAAATGGAATTTCAAGATGAAAACGGACGCCGAAGGTCAAGTGGAGTGTTTTGAGGATCGTATTGTTTTTTGTGGAAACGAGCAAAAGATTGGGGTAGATTATTTTATTGTTGCCGCGGCGATTATGGACATGTCCACCGTTAAAATTGTACTGGCGTTGGATCTCTTTTGGGTGTTTCAGCTCAACATGGTGACGTGCCGAACGCCTACGCGCAGGCGGACAACAAAATGGCGTGGATATTTTCCTACATGTACCAGACGGTATGGAATTTACAAGTCTCAAGCGAAGTGAGTTGGGAGTTAGAAGCGTTGCCAAGCTCGTCTCGCGACTAAAATAGACGCTTTATGTTCTTATGCAGGCCGGCAATTGTGGCGTCAGCTACTTCATGACAGACTTACTGAAGCTGTATTTTGGAGGCTGCGTCATCAACATGTGCTTATATTGCCAAAAACATCATAGTTGTTGGCGTCTATGTCGACGACCTACTCGTAACATCGACAAGCGTTGAATTGGTGGAAGATCTTTTCCAGAGCTTTGCATCCTTGTCGATCAAGAAGCTTCTTACGAGAGTGGCGAAAATACTTGGATCAGGAGGAGGCGATCGACGAGATCCTTCGTGATACGGGGATGGAATCGGTCAAAATCGTGCGGACGCCAACAGGGGATGAATGTCATGAAGAGAGCTTGGGGACATAAATTTTCTACCCGTGTACGCGAGTGACGGCCAACCGACGATCAAGGCGTTACAGTCTCTTGTGCTAAGCCTACTTTGGGCAGCGCGATGCAGTCGTCCGGAAAACGCATCTTTGGTGCGTAAGACAACGCGAAAAACACATCAGCCTAGTTTTCGTGACTGGACACTCGCAAAGCGTATTGTACGGTACCTGAAGGGTAGCAAGACGCTCGAAATTCATATGGGTCGCAGATCCAAGCAATGGTGCTAAGCTCAATCTTTAAACTTTCAGTGACGCTGACTTTGACTCGAAGGAGACAAACCGAAATTCCTTGAGTGGAGGAGTTAGCTTGTTTCCTATGAAGGCGGAATTTGTCGCCGCTTCTAACGCGACAAGCAAGCTACTTGGGGCACGCGAGTTGTTGATGGATCTGGGAATGGCCATAACAACCCCGATGTGTATGGTATACAATGAGGCTTTAATCAAGCACCTGGGAGGTGAAGCATCACCTTCGAAGGCAAAGCACATGGACATTCGGGTAAAGTTTGTATGCGAACAAGCAAGACGGGGAATCATCATACCGCGCTACGTACCATCCGGCAAGATGGTAGCCAAAATATCGAAGAAGGCGCTTGATTTCCGTGAACTTGCCGATATGCGCCCACACGTAGGCCTGCAGTAGCCACAATACGGCTGAGAAGGAGTGTTGGAAGATGGCCGATATGTACGATTTCATTAACGACCGTGTGCGTGTGTGCAATAGTGCGAAATGTTGTAGGTTGTAACCGGACAGGATACATAGAAAATGCATATGAAAACAGTTGATGACAGTTTCAAATTTGCACTTAAGAAAACACATTAATATGGTAACCATCACCCGGACTTTTTCTCAAGCTTTTGACACTTTAGAGAACTTCGTAGATGCGAACACGCATCAAGAAGATCAGATGATTACTATTTGGAATTTTAGTTCAGAGCTGTCCCTGCCTTCGGAATTCTTGAGTACTTCGCTGATGCTATTCTGGAAAGCCTTGATGTTTTACTTGCTACGGTCAAGATTCTAGAGTCTAGATTCTCTCCCTCGCGTACTAATTCACCATCGCCTTGTTATCGGGATCGCAAAGCTTTAGCGATACGGTGTTTAACCCTGGGTTTGTCCTCACGCAAAGACTAGTTTGACTTGGTTAAGTCGGCCGTAGGCAAACGTTTCTGTGTGATTTCACTCTTTCTTCTTTACGACTATTTTCGTCACTGTTATGAGGCATCGATCCTAGAAGATAACTATGGCACCACCCAGGAGTGTATCGCGTGGAGTTTCTTCAATTTAATCACACAGGGGCGATGAAATTGAAGCCATTGTTTTATCATACAATTCTGGATGATTCAGCCGCCTTTAGTCATCAGAATTCGAAGTGATTATTGTATTTTTCTACGAAGGGTCGATATACCATTTCTTTTCGAGCGAAGGAAGTATGGAAAGTTGTTTTGTCGTTAATGAGCTGTAGCGATATATTTATTCCCGAATTACTGTGTAGCCAGAAAATAAAAAGTCCTTGATTTAGGTCATTAGAGCAGATACCATGACGAAAAGCCATGATGGTTCTTTTACTGTTCGGAAGTGTACGATGGCATTGACTACCTTTTCTATATCTCTGCACCTAATGCCTTATATATTATAGAATTCTTCACAATATTGTACTAGGGAATGTTTGGCATCCACTACTAATACAACAAATTACTCCCTTTGCATTGAATGAAGCGCGTGATCGATGCCGAATGTAGTGGCACCTTATAACACATAGAAAAAGTTTAACTAGCTGATATCCGCGAAGCTACTTGTTCGTTACCTGAGTTAAAATGCATGCATATTATCCATGCTGTTGACACCATAACAGTATAATTTTTTATTAAATATTCTAGCACTCGCAATGTTATGTAAACCGGCAATAAAGGTGTGAACCACTTGAATCAGGTAATATATTTGATTAATCGCTCGCGATATTCTGCCATCACACAAATTCAAATATCTCACTGCAATTCACCCGTTGAAGATAGGGCTGAATCAAATTCGCTTGCTTTGTAATTCGAACTTGATTGACTTGGTGAGGAACCCGTTGAAAGTTCCAAAAATATAAGTACAAACACAGGTCACTGGTATTAGTAGATCTCGATGAAATCCTCAAAAATCAGTTCTTTTTTGTGCGGAAAAGGATATTGTACAAGGCAATGCTATTCATGGATTACTTACCTGACAGTATGTTTCAGATTTGCGGACTGCAAGCTTTTAGAAGGAATTGATCGGCTTTATCGAATCACAATCGGAGAGCTTTGTCACTTTTTTGAGCACGGGCGTCTAGGTCATGTTATAATCACAAGTGACGATTAGACAGGGTTGCTCGTGTCGCTTGGTTAAGTTTTAACCACCATATTTGATTGAAAAGAAGAATTTGCTCAAAGCAGATATGGAATTACCCATGAAGCCATATCTAAAGCAGACATTGCAAAAAACTAGATGCACATTCAACGCCTAGCATACATGTCGAAACAACGACCCAGAACGCCCGAAACGGTAGATCATTATCAAGCATTCAGTACAAATCTATCGACGCTGAATTATGTTCATGATTTGAGAGACTGAGTGAAGTGCTGAAAACTCGCTTCGATGAAGATGGAACCGCGTTGCTTTATTTTGGATATTGATGCGTGGACTAGACAGCATTTTAGTACTTAGGTAAACCGATAGGTTCTTTTAAGAGAAAAAAACAATACACTCACCTTTTGATTCTACTTATGTGGTCGTCGTTCGCACTCCCTATAAGCCTGTCACAGCGTTGCTCGACAATCAATAGGTTATGAGCCCAATGGGGGACTTCGCGCGTGAATACGCAGAAGACCGGAATATTGCGTTGCCAACCGTGGACGCACCTGGCCACGAAAAGGCCGGTGAGAGTAAAGAATCCTCTGAGAGATGCGAGGCAAAGGGAAGCGGTCAAGGTGGAAACAACGAGTTGGTGGACCTTATTAAAGGACTGGTTGATCGGCTAGATTGACTGGAAAGTTCGCAAATGGAGCTTCGCACGGAAGTTGCCGAAGAAGCGAGGAGCAGAAGGGTATCCGAAGATCATCCTATGACCACCAACGTAAGCCCAAGCATGGTCGAATATGCTTTCTGAAGAGGCCCGCGTATGCATCTTCACTCGCTGAGTGGAAAGCCGGAGAGAGAGCCAAAAAGGAAGAAAAACCCAAATGCTATGCCACACCGGTACTTCGCTAAGCACCAGGATGATTATGGGGGGGGGCAGACTCGACATGAGCAGCGATGCCATGGTCCTGGAGCTGGTCCTGCCCAGCTCGGGAGACAAAATGGAAGGGAACCAGGGTGCAAGAGGAGTTTTCGGTTACCCAGATGAATGACAGAAAGAGCTGAAGATCCTCCATTTTGATAGAAAATAATCATACCAGGGTTTGGAATCTGGATTCCAGAGTGGGGAAGACGCTTTGAAAGGCAAATAGTTCTGGCACAGTCTACTTGTGGTTTCTATTGGTCTGAAGATGTGAAGGTAGACTTATTATGCCACTATCTAGATGGTATGGCTGAGAGGTATTTCAATAAGCAAATCGACGTCTGGTGGAACCAGAATGCCACGCTTCAGTATGCTATGGAGCATATGCTCCAGGCATTCAAGGTAAATATCACTCCAGCACAAGCAATGGATCTATTCACGAGCCCAAAGGATTCAAAACGCTCGTGGATCGAACACCTTATGTACCTGAACGCCATAGCAGGGCCTTCCAGTGGAAATTTTGATTTTTGGTGCTCAACAACATTGTTCAGTACGCATCACAAGACATGAGAATTGCCATAATGTCGAAAGTCGATCATCAAAGGACGGAATATCGAAAGAAGCGGAAGAACATGCACATTTCGCGCAGTCTTGGTAGTCAGAGATGCCAAACAAGCGCATCGGAAAGGAGACTATTGGACACATCCATGATAGTCGAATGTGCAAGACTGGAAGTCAGGGAGGAGAATCAAGCGCCCCGAAAATGAGTATGGTGACCGAATCCAAGATCGACGTTGCAAGGAACACAGGCGATGTTTTCTATGTGGTAAACCGGACCATGTCATGGCAAATTGTAGCACCAAAGAATCTCATCAAAACAAGGAATCAGACTTCACGTTGGCTATACCGGACCTGCGGGATGAACATGGTGTCATCTGGATTCTGGACAGCGGGAGTAGCAGACATCTTGTCAGCGATGAAAATAGGCTCGATGATCGTGAAGACACTGTTGGAACATGCGCGCGGCCCGATGGAAAACCATTAACTATTACCAAACGGGGAGATGTCACGTTAAACCTAACAGCTATGGGACAGCGACGCATTATGACGATCACTGATGCATATTACGCCAAAGGGTTGAGACACAATCATCTTTCGTATGTACTTCTGGACACGAAGGAATACACACTTACGAGGCGTGGTACACAGCGTGCACTAGTGAGCAGTGATGAGAAGAACGTTATCTGCGATGTCGAGTTGACGAGAAATGTACTCACGGTTCGTGCAAACATTCGGGATATTGCTCCACATCACGAAATGTCATCATGGCAGCTATCGGTAAAAACGAAGAGAGTGGAGAAAGACATTCAGACAACATCCAAAAGGGTTCTCTCGTCGAATTTCATCGAAGACTTAGACATATAAATTACGACGCCATTGAGAATCTGGCAAAGGACCCTGCATCAGGAATTGGATTAACGGATCGGAGACGTCCAAATTGCGTCACATTTGCCCAAGGAAAGCAACCAAGGAACAGTCAATCAAAACAAGACTCGGGTGAGAACTCGCCGATCGATCGAATTGATGGAGTCATGTGCTCTGACCTGAAGGGACCAATGACTTCTGAAGATCGGTTTGGAAATCGATTCATGGAAAACTTTGTAGATTACAAAAGTAACTATGTGAAGGTTTCTCGCCAAGACGAAGGATATGGCAGCAAAACAATTCGAAGCTTTCCTGGTGTATTTCCAAAAACAATTAGATTGTAGGATATACATCCTACGAACCGATTCGAGTGGAGAATATGAAAATATTGACTTTTTCTACAAGAACCAAGGCGAAAAATCAAGCGAGTAATGGTAAGGCTGAAAGAATGCATCGCACGATCATGAACATGGCTAGATGCATGATATTTTACAGTGGATTGCCGTTTACCTTCTGGGGTGATGCGGTTCAATATGCGGCTTACGCGCTCAACCGCTCACCCACAAACGCTAATACTGACGAAGTTTATCCGTTACAATTGCTGACGAAGAAAGCACCCACTATTGGTGAGATTGTGAGTTTTGGCTCTCTTTGTACGGTCTTCCGAGATCCAAGAAAGAAAAACTTTGCGGAGAGGGGTCAATGCGGATTTATCATTGGTATTGGTGAATCACAAATTAATATTACGTCTACCTACAGAAGGAGAGAACTGTTGTGATCACACAATACGTCAAGAACATCGAAAGTTGTGTGCTGAACACAATGATCAAATTCAACAAAGTTTTGCACAAGACAAAGAAACTGCTACAGAATTCGAGGCGCGAGCGAGACGAAACAAAGAAAAATCTAACTGGACTCGAGAAAGGCCGTTGACCCTTTGAGCACATGGGAAAATGGGTTGAATTCTCAAGAGGCGTCTATCGAAGAGACAATAATGGGGTTGTGACACCGTACATGAGTCGGACCAAAAAAACTACGGTGAAGCGATTCGCAGTACGCAAACAAGTGGGTGGGAAAAAGCCATGAAAGAAGAACTACAAGCGCTGGACGCAAACGGGGTCTGGAATGTGGTACGATTGCCGAAGGATGCTCACAGTCTCTATTCCAAGTAGGTTTATAAAACCAAAAAACATGCAACCGGTGACCTGGAGCGTTAAAAGGCCAGACTGGTAACCTGTGGAAATGAACAAGTTTTTGGTCGTGATTAAAACACCACTTTTGCTGTAGTCATGGAAATGTCCATTGTTAATCTCCTAGTTGCTCTCGCTAGAAAATGGCGAGTTCCAGCAAAGCACGGAGACATAACGAATGCGTATGTGACCCCAAGGTATGAAGATAAAACGTGAAGTGGTCGAGAGTCTGAGCGCGGCCAGTGCAAACGACCTCGCATTGGAATTGCGTAAGGCGCTGTATGGACTTAAACAAGCAGGACGTTTGTGGAGCGAGCTGCTACACAAGAAACTGGAGAATTTGAATTTCACACAGTGCCTTACGGATACGTGTGTGTATTGAAAACGCACGAGTGAAAATGTCGTAGTTGTGGGAGTATACGTTGACGATCTACTTGTGACGGCGACAAAGTTACATCGCGTAGATGTTTTTTTGGCGACTTGAAAGAACTGGCAATCAAGGATCTAGGCGTCGTACACAAGTTTTTGGGAATGCACATCACTTATGACGGTGATGATGGGTACAACATTGACCAAGACGTTTCTATTCGTGTAATGCTACGGTATAATGGTTTGGAGGAGTCATGTGGCGTTCGTACTCCAATGGGTGACGAAGTCAGCAATTCTGAAGAGGAGGATGTGAAATTATAAGACAAATACTGGGACGATAATGCCACTATTGAGACTTTCAGTCCGCCGATGGGAAGCTTTCTCTGGTTTTCGGGATACAGCAGACCGGATATATCTTACGCGGTGCACCTAGTCTCCAGCCAAACTCATTCACCAACCCTGTGCGATTACAAATCGGCTAAAAGAGTTGCCAGATATCTACTGTTGATTTTCGGTCAATAGGGAAGTATAATATCAAGATTAACAGTCTCCTACTGGCCACTAATCACTACCTCTCGAATTATGTGTCATACCTCATAGTCGTCGCAACTACAGTGTACGTTTCAACACTCCCACTCAGTGTAGTTGCCCGCTGACTTGATACCCATTGCATCATGAATAAAATTTTTTTCGTTTTGTTTTGTCCGCTAGTTGGTACTTCGTTTTTTTGTACATCACTTTTATCAACCCTGTCGTTATCTTCTCACGGAAAAAGTGATAGCGGATATCCACATGCTTCGTTCATGCATGATATCCTGGATTTGTGACAAGTGCGATAGCTCCTTGTTTATCTTCCTAAACAATTGTTGGATTCTTCTGTTCAAACCCCAGGTCGGAAAGTATTTGTCTTCCCCACAGTACGTCCTGTGTACACATGCTAATTACCATGTACTCAGCTTCTGAGGTATTCAAAGCCACTGTAAGTTGATACTTCGACTTGAATGCAACTGGTCCCCATTCAGTAGTGTTAATACACAACTAAAGGAACTGCGCTCATCCAAGTTGTTTCCCCAATCTGCATCACAGTATGCAGACATTTGGTTTGCAGTCCTATTGAAGGTGTAGTGTATTCCGAATGTCACCATCGATTTTATTATCTCAACACTTGATCGCTGCTTTCCAATACTTCGATCCAGGGTTAGATGCAAAACGTCCAAGGACTCACAGCGAATACCACATCCGGCCGTGTGCACGTTGCAACATACAGCAACCGCCCAATGAGTTGGCGATAGGGTGTGCGGTTCATGAGTTCTTTTTCTTCTTTCGTCGTCGGACTGTCTCTGTTTGAAAGTCTAGTGCCTGGATCAAATGGATTCTCTATAGTACGATTATGATTCCTTTTGAATATTTCTGCGGTCGTTTCCAAATATTTTTCCATGTTATCGACATGGCTCGCTTCTCTTGGTCGTAATTTATCTCCATGCCCAGGAGGTATTTTACTGGCCCAAGGTCTTTACTCCGAAATCGTTGTGAAATATGAATTTTCACTTTGCTCACGGTATCGCTTGATTTAGCTGCTACGATCATATCATTCACGTAAAGACACAAGTAAATCCATCCGTCACGATCCTTCACTTGCAGACGCATCGATCCCCACCACATGCTTTAAATCCTGGTTCTATCAATGCACTGTGAAAGGTTGAGTTCCACGCATGTGCGGCTTGCTTTAGTCCATATAAAGCTCGGTTTAGCTTCAGAACATATTCTTTGTCAATGTTAAATCCCTTTGGTACTTCCACGTAGACTTCTGCTTGAATTTCTGCGTTCAAATACGCTGTGTCCACATCAATTTGTTCAATGATGTGTCCAATTGAACAGCACACTGATAGGGGTATTCTAGTCGAGTTAATGCTCGCGACAGCAGCATATGTCTCGAAGAAATCAACTCCGTGATGTTCACAATTGACCACGTGTTGTTGCGCTTATGTGCAACAAATTCGTTGTTAATTGCTTTAACCCACTGGTCTTTTTCATCTCCGGTGGTTGCATCTTCGTACGATCGTGGGATGTTTTGTGTAACCATTGCGACTTCAACCATCAATGACGTGTCGCTATCCAATCTAGATATCTTGTATTGAGGTTCGTTATCATCTCTGACACTTGACTGAAAATTGTTATTGTACACGACGATGCTGTCATCAATATGGCTGTCAGCACTATCAGCCTCAATCATCATATGTGCAATATCGTATTCATCTCTCCCACTGGTTTTGTCGTTAAGAAGACGTCGGTTCCGTTCCATATCGGGTCTTCGAATTATATCTTGTTGAATGATCATCTGGATACCCGTTGTTTGACTGAGTGCTCCTTCTCGCTGGAAAAACCCATCTTAAATCGGTCGAGGCTGGTGCATGAGCTGTTGTGACAGATTTGTATGGGATTGGTGACAGCCCGGCCAGGGACTAACAATTTCATCAGGTCCAATGTCACTCATCTGTTTATCCATCTCGACGTCATCGCCTTCGTGTTCGTCCTTCATTTCAACATCTCCGTTTCCACTATTATGCATTCCATAATGCAAATCATCGTCCGCATCATCTTCGTAAGGAATTGCTGTGGTATCATTCACTGTATTATTTGACACGTTTCCCTCGTAGATACTGTCAACTTCACGTTCGTCAAGTGTAATCGTTATGCTGGTCTGAACCGTGTGTGTCTCCAGATCGTAAACTTTATAGCCTTTTATATTTGTGGCATATCCCAGCATCATGCAGACGAAAGCTCTTCGCGTCAAACTTCGTGCGCTTAGTTTCGTTAATGTGAGCGTATCCGAGCGATCCAAATACCCATAGGTAATGTAGTTGCGGCTTTGTCTTGAAACGCTACTCGATTGGAGTCGTATTCATGGATTGACCGCTTCTGGTTCGATTGATCAGGTGAGCCGCGTCATTTATCGCTTTAGCCCACCAAGTCTGTGCAACACCCTTGTAGGTCATCATGCTACTCACTTTTACCGTGATGATCCTGTTCATTCGCTCTGCGAGTCCGTTTTGCTGCGGGCTGTGAGGTACTGTTGTCTGGTGAATGATTCCTTTTATCTGAAAAAATTCCTCGAACCTCTTGTTCTTGAATTCTCCTCCATTCTCCGTGCGTATAGCTTTAGTTCTCGTTCCGCACTGTACTTCCATTTCTGCTTTGTACTCGATGAACTTTGTTGTCACCTCATTTTTGATCTTTAGGAAGTATACGTTCACAAATGTGGAGAAGTCATCAATAAATGAAAGCATAAAAACGGGATCCACCAGGAGTTTTGGTTTTCATGGGTCCCATGACATCCGAGTGAACTAATTGTAATGGTTGCGTAGTCTTCGTCTTTGATTACTTGGGGAATCTTGCCACTGTCATCTTTCCCTGAAGACCTCCACTGCACAAATTTCCATCTTTGTCCGAAATTCTTGGTAAACCTTCAAACTCGACTGCTGTGTTTTATCGTATATTGTGTGACTTGGATGGCCTATTCTGGCATGCCATAGCTCCCACTTGCTCTCAGCATTATTGTGATCAACCACCATGGCTCGCTCATGTCTCACGTTGAGTGTGTACACGTTCCCTTCGCGCTTCGCTGACACCACCAGGTCATTTCCTCTAAACATGTCGCATTGATTTGCATCGAACCGCATGTCTAGTCCATGTTGGGATATCTTTGGAACTGATAGTAGCCGTCTATCCAGATTGGGTATGTGTAATACTCCCTTCACCGTCACCATTTTGTACCACTCTTGCAACGAAATCTAATTTTCCCTCCCACAATTGCTTCCATCTTAGCTCCGTCTGCAATAAGGACTTCACTTGGGTTCTTTAACGCATAATAAGGAAGAGGACGGACAATGCGCCAACAACGAACTACAAATGAAGATTATGAGAAGAAAAAGCAATTTCGTGGAAGGTGCCACAGATGCAATAAATTGGGCCACATGAAATATGAGTGCACGATAAAGCCTGCGACGGACGCGAATGTTGCCGGTGTCATATGTGACGAGGCTCCGCTGTCCAGCAACCAACCTTATCTACTACGATCGTGGACTGTAAATGCAATTTCATTCGCGTCCGTCGCAGGCTTTATCGTGCACTCATATTTCTTGTGGCCCAATATTTATTGCATCTGTGGCACCTTCCACGAAATTGCTTTCTCTTCTTATAATCTTCATTTGTAGTTCGTTGTTGGCGCATTGTCCGTCCTCTTCCTTGGCCGTGTCGTATACGAAATGCACCCTCCGAGGTCTCTCGTTGCTGTTTCTTTTCGCGTTCCTTTAACAACTTTTCTTTTACGTCCATCAGTGTTAGTCCAACGGAATTCTCCAGTACTGTGACAAGTAGTTCGTATTCGGCAGGCAAGCTTCCAAGCAAAATCGTAAGCTTCCTTCCTTCATCCATCATTTCTCCGACTGCTTCCATGCTCAGTGCGAGCTCGTCAAACCGATCTATATGGCTGGCCACATTGCTCCCCTCTTCCATGCGAAACTCATGCAATCTTCGTGTCAGAGCTATTCTGTTCTGAAGGTTGCGCTTGTTGTAATATTCCCCAAGTATATTCCATACTTCCTTGGCTGTTCTCGCATGACGAATCTTTGACTGATGCTCCACTTCGACTCCTTGTGCGATAATCGCAAACGCTTTCATGTCTTTGACTCTCCAATCCGCATCCGACTCGTCCTCTGGCTTCATTTCCATTATACGATTCAGTAGTCCCTTGCGTGCTAGAGTAATCTTCATGTTGAATTCCCATTGAAAGTAGTTTCCGTTCCCGAGCAAGTCGTCAGACTTCTTCATCTTGTCGCTGTTGCCACCAAACGTTTTTGGGCTCATAACCTGTTAGTTTTCGGTCAAAAGGGGAATTATATTATCAAGATTAACAGTCTTCTACGGGCCACTAATCACTACCTCTCGAATTATGTGTCATGCTTCATATTCGTCGATTCGCATGTCGTGTGTACTGCGCACTCGGTGCTTCAAGTACAGTGTACGTTTCAACATCTACAAGGTTCGAAAAAAATGCGGCTGAAAATGAATCGCGAAAGTACCGAACGTGATGAACTTCAAATTGTCGGTTACAGCGATGCTGATTTTGCTGCAGACCGAACGGATAGAAAATCGGTAACGGGTGGTTGGATCACTGTTGATGGAGTGCCAGTGTCGCGGACGGCGAGAAAACAAGGCAGTGTGTCACTATCCACCAAGGAAGCAGAGTTAACCGCGGCCTCTGTTGTGGTCGTACAAACGATTGGAATACGCGAATTGCTTCGTGAGGCTGGTTTGAATTGCAAAGAACCTATGATTCTGCATGTGGATAATCAGGCGGAACTGAAAGAGATGGTTCGTCAGCGAAGTCGAAACATGTTGACGTGCGAATTAGATTCGTAACCTCTCATGTGAAAAGCGGAATTTTATTGCCAAGATACCTCGAAAGTCGTAGTATGCCTGCGGATTTAGAGACGAAAGCACTCGCAGCATCACGCTTGGAGGAGCTGAGAACCTTGATTGGCCTGAACGAAAATGAATGAAGTTGTTCAGAGGGAGGTAAATGACTGCAGTCCCCGATGAAGGAGTGTTGGAAACTCGATTCGATGAAGATGGAACCGCATTGCTTTATTTTGCATATTGATGCGTGGACTCCACAGCATTTCAGTGCTTAGGTAAACCGGTAGGTTCTTTTGAGAAGAAGGAACAATACACTTACCTTTTGCTTCTACTTTTGTGGTCGTCGTTCGCGCTCCCTCTAAGTCTGTCGCAGCGTTGCTGGACAATCAACATGAAGAGCAAAAGCACTGGAATCGTAAGCATTAAGCTAGTCTATCAGAATTAAAATTCCCGAATGGCGTATGTATGTACTGTACCAACGAGAGTCATTTTATTACCCACTGCTGCTAAAGTTTGTGCCCCAACGCATCACAAAAATCTAAGATCACTCTATTGGATCAGAGTTCGATGAATGCACTGAATGAATTCATCGCAAATACTCAACTCTTCAATCAATTTCTCAAAACGCATCAGAAGGATCTGACACAAAGACTTGCTTATGAGATTGCTGGACCCACTTCGCTACTTTCCGACAAATGCTTTTATATGTATGCGCATTTAACACAGCAACTTTGTGAGCTCTATGAGTACTTTATCACCGAAAAGCTTATTCCACTTTTGTCACAAAAGGAGACATCGAGCACGAAACAGACCAAGTTGAAAAGCACCTTTTTGATAGTATGCGACTTCCTACAAGTCGTTCGCATCGTTTACGCACAAATGTTTTCTCAGATTGATATTATTGAATCTGCTTCACAAAGAGAAGGGGAGATTGCTTCACCATCGATCGATGCGTATAACAATCAAGAGGACTTGGCCGTTTTGACACCTCCAATCATAGAGATTCCATCGGGTCAGACACCGAGTCTTAAGGAAAAGAGGTTTGATAGCACGAAGAATTATATCTGCAGAAAAGTTTCTGAAAGAAAAGAGTCAAAATACCTGATTGAGTTAGAAGAGCAAATTCAAGGCCTACCTTGCTCTTTGTATGGGCTGAAGCTCCTGCTAGAAGACAAAATGGTGACACATGTCCATAGTAGAGAAAATGGAAAGGTTTGTTTGGTGCAGAGTCAAAAAGTCTTGTACTTACTCGACAATGGATTACTAATCTTTGCGAGTCCGAAGAGTATGTCGAAATCAACGACTGACATACAATGCAATGGGGCTTCCTGTCTATCTTCATCTCATCATTGTAGCGTGGTTGACATCTCACTGCGGTTGGATGTCGACGATATTTTCATAGAGAACCAACCGGAGCGGGTGCATTCCCGGAGTGACATCACAGATGAGTTGTTTGCCTTAATATGCCACAATCAAGTCATCATGATAAGCTTCTCCGACATCCGACAAAAACAAATCTGGCATCGCGCAATTGAGAGAGTCTTGACGGATAATGGCAACCGAACGCGAAATGTAAAGCATGATGAAATTCAGACAGATCATTCCGATCTAGCTTTACTACTGGAAGAAATGCCAATTGATCAAATTCCGTTGATTCGATTAGCCTCTCACGACGCAGAAGAACTAACCGACCTTTTTTGGATCAAGTGTGATGGCATAAAAGCATGGGTGCGTTCGGATTGGGCACTCGGTAAAATAATGTTTGACGGTAAGACTATGCTTTTGTTTGAAGTCCTTGGATGGAAGTCATACAACCATCTCCTTACTTGGAGCTGTATCGTAAAATCTGGTGAGTCGGGATGTGCACCGATCATGCAAATTGTTGAAAACTCTTTGACGGGACCTCAGGACTGGAGCTTACAGCTGACACTAAAGATGGATGCGAATACATATATCATACAGCTAATGACGACACGACGGAATCGGACTGATTTCTGGTTCGACCAGTTCGCAAAAGCAATTGCTCGGAACGAAAAAATCCAAATTAATTCTGAGCGAAAATGTAGCCAGAGAATAGAACCTTACTCACCCACGTCGAGTGAGAAGGATAAAGCAATCACTGGGACGGCACGATCAAAATTGTTTACTGCTACAAATAAGGATATCATTCCATCCGACTCGACAAAACGTCCATCCAAAGAGATTAAGCATGATGTTGCTTTAAAAGCTAAATGGATGCAATCAAAAAAGCAAAAAAAAACGAACGCTGAGTTAAACGCTGCACAGGAAGAAAGCCTGAAAGGTGGAACATCTGGCTATTTGCAAGCATGTCCCAAGGAGTCTACGAAAGTTTCACAAAATATACTGATTACTGATGCTCCGACAAAGTTAGATGAGCATAGTTCGAGCCCTCATGAGACGATTTCAGCGTTGACATCTCCAAGTATTCGGATCGTATTGACAGGTCTCGATCCATCTGCCATTATTCGAAATCAAATCAAATCAATTACAGATGCACATCTGGAAGAGGATATCGAAGTAGCTACCCACTTGATTGTTCTCACACACAAACTCAAACGAACCGTCAAGCTCATGTGTGGTATAGCGTATTGCGATCACATTTATATAGCGAAATGGCTCCTGGATTCGGCAAATAGTGGTCACCCCATCGAGAACGAAAATACGGAATACTGTCTGACCGATCGAGAGGCGGAACAAAAATGGAAATTTAGTCTATTTGAAATTATGTATGGACGCACAAAAGAACAACGCCAGAGATTGTTTCATGGAAGTCGCTTTTTTGTGACAAATCACAAAAGCCTCTTACCACCATTTAATGATCTGCAAAAAATGGTGCAATCAGCCGGAGGTACGATCTTTTGCAAAGGGATTGCCGAGCCGACAGACATTGTCATCACGACAAAGGCAGCACTCACAGTACCGAGTATACTGAAGCGCTTGCGCAATGCACAAAAAGTATACTCGCCGGAACTGATCCTGAGTGGTATTTTGCAACAAAGACTCGGACTTGACAATCATCAACTTGAGTTGCCGCACAATTAGCTCCAGCAGGACGAGATTGGATCGTCTACTAAAAGACTTTACTGCTTTTTTGAGTTGATAAATAGAGAAATCTCAACACACATCTTATTTATGAATTTCCAGTAGTAATATTGCAAAGGAAATCACGGTATCCACGCTCATTTGGTATGTTGGAGCCTTGATCACAATGACGCGTAAGGTGTCATTTCACGTGTATCACCGCATCACAAATTGGTGATATATTGATAAGATCCTCTGCTATCATTAATTTAATCACAACCACCACACTGAAATCTATGCCTGACAAACATCTAAGGCTCAATAAAGTGATTTAGGTCGCCGGATGTAAAAGAACATTCAGTCGTTCCTCCTACGCTGGTCGCGAGGCGCAGACTGGCGAAATCGAAGTTTTTACTCGCTTTCAGGATCGCTTCAAAGTATGTTGCTGATAGATAATGTCAACGAGCAAAAAAGCGCTAATACTCTGACAGACGTTTTCGATTAGGCTGCATCAACTCCTGCTCTGATAGTCTCCATATACGCTATTTCTCACTACTCTACTAAATAAGTCGAGAATCTATCACAGCTCTAAAACATAATGAAACAATTCAAGACTTCAATGAACGCTCCAGATAAGGCAGTGCCATTATTACCACAACAGTTGAGATAGTTGTAAATACTTCGAGGAAGATTATGTGTACTCTGCATGTCCTTTTGCTACAACACTGCTTCTGCAAAATTTGAAAACTTTTCCTTTTGAATGCGTTCGCTCGTCTTACGGAAAGTATCACATTTATATTCAGCTGTGATGCCATGCAATTTTAGACTTTTCGAAAATTTAACAGATCGTCACACGAATCCAACCGTACATAATCGCAAACACTATTGCACAAAGTTGGCGTAAGATCGACGAAATAGATCAGCGACGTCAATGTATGATTCAAGAAGTCTGACGATATATGGCAGATGATGCAATTGTTCCATGTCTCTATCATGCAATCCGGCCATTTCGATATTGTGGAGCGTTTAAAACAACTTTCCGTTTATAAGTTATTGTGTGCCGTCTTCCGAAAGACTCGCGTAAAAAAAATACAGCTGTTGAATTGATGTGCTCCACCATTGTAAATTATTCCATTCCATCTGTTGCAGCATCAAATATTGAAACTAGCCAGTTGCTTACATTCCTGATCATGGGAGATAGGTGCCGAAGATGGTGATGAGTGACGGTCGTGTACGCAATGTATCGACCGTTTCGTTACCAAGACAACTGAACACACCGCAGGATTGCTGGAAACGATACATTACAATGCGAGCTAAAGAGATTGAATAGACTTCACGGAAACATGCAAAGAAACTGTAACTTCATCCGAATACATCACACAAACGTGACGATCCAACAGAAAAATCATCATTCCTTGCACGACACACAAATCTTCATAATCCAAAAGTTAACGAGATAGAGACTAAGAAACAATAGACTGTGAATGAAATTTAGTGACATTGAACCGTTACCGTTCCCCTATGGAGTCGATGTATCGCGTTCCTTTTCTTTTGCAAATTTTACAGCGATTGAAAGATTTATCCTACGGGAACTTTTGAGCGCTATTGATCCACCTGAACGGAAGAGGAAGTATCGCTCCGATCTCGAAGATTTGCACTGGATCCCAATAGGTGAAAAGCTGCATAAAACGTTGGTCCCGTCTGGAAGTTTGCCGACGAAGCCATTTTTGAAAAAGGACGAATATCACCACGTCACTCCTATAGCTCATGAGAAAATAAGCCTTCGCAAGCGAAATATTCGATCGCATTCTCGGCCAGACGAAATGAGTCGCTATGAGAGACATAAACAGCGAAATCGAATTTCGATGCAAAAACTTCGAAAGCGAGAAAAGGAACAAATTAGATTTTATCATAGATTAATCCAACAACTAGAACAAGAACTTGAGCAGCATTTGGACGTCTATGAGAAGAAAACTACTAATATCAAGACATTTCGTGAAGACCTTGAAAAAGCAGCAAAGATCAGAGTTACTCACAATGCAGTGTGGCGGATGAATAATGATCAGCAACGCCTGTTAGTGGAAACTGTGTCGCTTCGGAGGAACAGAGCAATTCTACGTGAAAAACGTGCACGAGTAAATCAGAGAATTCACACCTTACAAGAGCTTGTACGGCAACCTGCTTTATCGTTCACACTTTGTATTCCTACAAACGTGACTAGGGAGAATTTCGAAATCTTTGTAAACTCACTGTCTGAAGACCATATAGAAGGCATCGTAGATGCAAGTCTGCAACGTTTGACCTTGTTCAATCGAGCAACTGATGTTTTCGATTTAGAAGATGATGTGCCCGTACAAGAATGGAATCGACTGGTCGCTACGACTCACATGAAAAATTGCAAGTATTTATTCTCAAAAAGGTATAGCAAGACAGACATCGACGCGCTTGAGAAAAATACATGGCTGCTTATGAAGACTTGCCAAAATGTATGGCCAGGGACTGATCCATGGGAAGAAGGGGATATACCTCGAATCATACGATTCGTTAACGAGAACACAATTTTCATTCTATGTGGAAAGAGCATCCTTACTGGTGTCTTCCTGCTGTTTAGAAGGCAAGATGGCTATGACACTGTACATGGCTTACAAAGCGTGGAGTTTCACGGGTCTTCGGACTTGGATAGCGTGATCATGTCTGCAAGCACAGTGCGGGACGAGGGAATATATACAAAGAAACACGCTCTTCTTTTTGCGTATACGTTGACCAAGATAAGGTGTTCATTCGATCAGGATCAAAGTTCAAAGCAAGGAAGTCCCGAGTTTAACGACTGTGTCGTCAAAGCATGTGGGCAAATCGCTTGTGATGACCAGCTGACCGCAAAAGAGATTCTTTATCAAGCTTTCCCATCGATTTGTGCTTTTGAAGAAAAGGTCTTTATGTAAAGTTCGAGAGCACGCCAAGTCATGCATTGTGGTCACCTACGTGCAACCCAGTGTCGATTTGATCACTGCCTCCAGCTTTAACTGAGAACATAAAAACAAATAGATGCATTCGTGTCATCTGCAATTGGAGAGTTGCACGAAGTATATCAATATAATTTTCTATCAAGATTTGTCATATAATCAACAATGCCGTTTCAAACGCGATAATGAATAGCCTTTGATAATTCATTCCAACATTTCAGGACACCCTTAAGCTCCAGTGACTCGTCCACTAGTTCGTCTTGAACGTTCCTAATATACGTACAAACTTATAAGACATTGTGGTTCACACAAGTATCCTCACCACAAAGTAATCTCGTCGAAATGTGAGTCGACATCCCAGATGAGCAGATCTTGCGTTTCACTTGTTGTTTTATCGTCTACAACGAATCCTACAAATGTGACATTTCAATGTATCTGCTGCTATGATCCTAATGACAATCTCATCTTCGTACCGGTCAAGTCCATAGACTTCAATCTCACACGCTCCCCGCATAGCTCAACTCCGCGGAATTGCGCTGTCTGAATTTCTTCCTCGTTTCCATTCTTAGCTTCTGCTACTTCCGTTCTTTGAGGTTGGAAGTACTTATTGACAAAGGCTTGACCATCGTAATCGATATGACACGGCAAAGAATGCACAGCACTACTATTTTTTGGTGGCAACGGACATCGGACCAAGCAAACATGCACATCATCCGATACAATCAAGTCAGTGTCGCTCATCATATAGTTCCTATTTTGATGTTTTACACTATACAGACAAAATTACAGTGCAGTCATGGGTTTCGAAGGAGGCAATAAAATATCGACTTCATCTTCCTCCTTTTGCCAAGCTTCTTTTGCCACCACATCCGCCTTTTGTGTGTCGTGAACGCAATAAAGCACAAAAATGACACATGAAAGACTTAATCCGCTACATAATACGAGTGCGTTAGCTCAATTTTGAGAAAGTTTTGCAGATAAATGACGCACCCGAAAACTAGACATAATTTGGCAAGACCGTCCTTTTCTGGATTGTCACCAGTACCGAGAAAGTGGATGGCTGATAACGTATAAGATGCTACGATTATATTCCAAATGTATCCGACTCCCATATATATCGAGAATGCTCGAGAGCGAATTTCGACTGGAGTGATATCTGTGAGATAGACCCTGCGAGGATATCAAGATGAAAAATTCAATTGTCAACAACAATTCATAGCGTACCATACGACAACGCCCAACCCAACGGCGAAGCCGGCGATAAAGAAGAGGACGCACAGCACGGTGATCTGCCCTTGCAACCTCGTGTAGTTATCCAGATAAAGCAGCGACCCGCTGAGACACATCAGTGCAGCAGTCATCAAAGCGGAGCCAAAAATTAGAAGCTTTCTTCTTCCATAAGTATCCACAATCTGAAGAGAAATGATCGTTGCCAAAACATTCACCAAGTTCGCGGTGACGTTGGCCATGAAGGGATCCGCAAGTCCAGCAATTTCGAACAATTTTGCAGAATAGAGCATCACGGTATTGATACCAGTTATCCTATTAGGGCGTTTCACCTCTCGATCAGCTCTAATCAAGATTGCATCATCTTACATACGCTTGAAACGTGATGAGTGCTGATCCGGTTAGTATGATCGACAGGTGCATCCAAAGATCTTGAATTGATGCCATTCTCTGTTTTTTCTGGAGCTCTATTTGTTGAGCCATTTCTTCTAATTCAGCCTTGATCGACTCGTCCGTTTTCTCCTGTCCTCGCAATTGCTTCAACATCAATTGTGCCTGCACAATGCACACGGTATAACAGATCTATCAAGTGAGCATTTCCACCTACAGCGTCTCTACCACGATGCTTGTACAACCATAACGGACTTTCCGGAAACCATCGGATACAGCTGCATTGGATTATCGCTGGAACGACAATGAGCAAATTCAAATACTACTCTCCATCACAATCATTCAGTTCGCAAACATTTGGCAACAATGAATTTTGTATCTCACCCGCCAGCCGTCCGGAATGTGCTTGATGAAAAACCAGCCAAAACAACTTGTCGCGAGTATCCCAATTGTCACGCACAATTGATGATAACTCGTTAATTTACCTCGACTACAAATTGGAGCAATCTCGCTAAGGAGTATCGGAACTGTATTGGTGACAATCCCACATGCAATTCTATCAAGCATTTGTCAAGTCGACTGCTAGCAACATGGCCGATCGTACCCGATGCAAAGTCTTCCCGAAAACAGTTCCATTTTGGAATTTGCTAAAGCACATAGTAGCGCGCCAATGACAAAGAACACGTTATTGAGTAGAATTAACCTTCGCAAGCTGATACGCTCTGCTAAATCGCCAGTACTGAAGGCTGCCACAAGCGCACCAACTAAAACTAATCCTGTTGCTCGTTCCTGTTCTTCTGTTTCAAGCCTAAGACTATTCAGTATAGAGCCTATCGCATTTGGTAAAATGCAGACATTCAGTACTGTGAACGTATATCCCCATAGAAGCGATGAAATTGCGACTAAAGAGCCGATACAAGTGAGACGATAACCGCTCATACAACAAACGGAATTGTCCGAACTTAGCGTCTATTACCGTACTTTCGAATCGAACTCATCTAAAGTTGTTTCCCTCCTTTAGTTGGAATTTCATAGCTAAGAGCATCTTGATTGTCTCTATAGCAATGTTGATATCATACTCTTTCTCTTCGTCCGACAAAAAGACATACGGCACCAGGCACGGATGCGTTTTCGTTTTGTCATCACGTTCGGGACCGTATGTCCATCCCTCATCCATTCTTCCTTTCGACCACACTTCGTGGGCATTTTCAGCGAGCAAATCTACAAGATGAAGAAGAGATGGAGGGATTTCCTGATCACTCGTATCGATAGGTGTCGGTCGATAGATTTGTTTTCGATCCGAACCGTAAAATGTGAAAAACGGAGACGCGTCACTAAAAGTCGATTGTCGTTGCAACTTACTTCCGTTTTCTTGTGACAACTTCCGATTCAGTTGTTTTTTGTTCAAAGTAACTTGGTTGGAAATGGAGCCGGAATTGAGGTCGATATCAACATTTTCGTCCTGATCGTCTTCTTCCACTGCAAAACTTTGACCAGCAGACTCCCGACGACTCGAAGATCGCGCGATTGATTCCGTTAATGTTTCAGAGGTGTTTTCACGTGCGATCACATACTTCATAATCAGTATCGTTTTGATTGTTTCCATGGCTGACCGATAATCGAATGCTTGTTCATCTTTTGGGAGAAGTTTGAACGGTATAAGATTTGGATGTTTTCGTTCACTACCGTTTCTTTCTTCACCGTATTCCCAGCCTTGTTTGATCCGTTCCAAAGCCCACATCTCGTGTGTGTTTTCCGCAAGCATATCTGCTATATGACTCAACGGTCCGAGCTCGACTTTGCTCGTATCGACCGGCTTGGGACGGTAATTATGACCTTCCTCTTCACGGGATGGCATGTCAGTCAAACACTTTCGGAAGCGATACATAATTTGTATCGCTTCTTGCCGAATTTGATCCTTAGAACACCCGCTTGTTCGCTTCTGCCGTCTGAGATGCATGTCCAGCATTCGAATCAATTCATCCAATCGAACACTTTTGTGACCTTCACTCCGCATTTTATCGAACAAAAGCCACAGACGATAATCGTCCAACAGAGAAGAATCATTACCTCCGTTTCCGTAGTTGAGCCAAATTTTGGTCGCACGTACAATACACTCGCGGATTTCGTTATAAATGACTTTGCCGACGTGAAAGACAAACAGTTGCCAGGGTATCTCAAGCTTTTCACCACCCAAAAGCTCGTATACATATTTATGGGTTGCCGAATTCCGTCGACGCTCATTATCGCTCATATGCGAAACTCTATCGTGTTCATTTTCCAGGACGATGCATTCCACAGACAATTTGTTGTGCTGAACGACTCTCAGCGGCACAACAGAACCGAGCATGTAGTCACCAATTAAGCGTACAGTGATGCCAATTGGTATCAACTTTTTTATCGTTTTGTGATCGAAATCGTCACAAAGTCGGATGTACGTTCGTTCATGTTGCTCGACCCCGCTACCGGACCCTGGAGGCTCTGGATACGTCGAGGAATCAGGTGACTTTGCGTGTTTTGCGCGGTCATGAAATTTGATACGACGGTCAAATTTCACTCCAAATCGCATTAGAGCCATGATACGCCAAACAGCACTTCGAAAAAGCTTACTAACACGCTGTCGAGTTTCTTCTTGGTCGACTAAATTCGTCGAAATCAATCGAACATACTGGTGAGGTCGGAGTTGGATCACTTGGTTTTTCGTCGTCACAACGGTCGGGGCACAAGCTTGTAAGAATAATCGCATGCGCATGAGCGCATCATATTCCAAGTCGTCGTTCAAACACGAAGCTTTCATAATATGACTGTCGACCTTGTCATCCCCTCCAGAGCTTCCCGTGCTTTTTTCCTCCAGAATGCCAGTATCTCCAGCATGTTTAGCAAACTCATAGTATTCTGAGAGTATGGCCACAAACATATTGACCAAGACTTGGAAGACCAAAATGATAAAAGTCACTAGAAATAGTGGAGCCAGTCGTGGATTGGCCTGTTGTAATCGAGGGTATTCGAGATCCCCTGCTAGCATATGAAAGCATGTCGAGTACGATTTTGAAAGCGATGAGAACTCTTTAAGTGCCGATCCAAACGCATAGTAACCCATGAAGGAATAGCCCAAAAAAATCAGATTGAAAATGACCAAAAAACCCATCAGATCTCTCATGGCCATTCCTAGGACTCGCCACAACAGATTCAAAGTAGAGTTCATTCGTAGGAATTTGAAGACGCGAAGAAAACTGACAGCGGATGCCACGGAGGCGAAATCCGATAATTGCTGATATGATGTGAGTAAAAGAACCCCATACGAATGCAAGTCGAAATTCATATCACTCAGAGAATCGATGCCGGTCGGATGTACGGATAAAAACGCATGTCTGAACGCACTTGAAGCAATGAAATAATGCGCCATTTGAGCTAAGAGACAGAAAAGAACGAGCAAATGCACGATTTCAAATACATTCCACAAGTCTGTGCTCAGGTACGTCACAAGTCCCTGTGTGGATATCCTCGACCATTCTCCGATACAATAGCCTGTCCAGAACAGGATCAACGCAAACCATACCATCAGCCTGTTATCGAGCCACCAAAAGAATGATTGATGAGTTTGGTTGGCAATTTCGTCACAACTTTGGGTAGCATTTTCGACGCAAATTGGATGATTCAGCTTTGAAAGAGTCGCTTCGTCTAATCCTAAAACTCGCAAATTTGCACTGTGAGGAAAATGGCTGAGGTAGCCGGAGGGATCGATAGTGACAGTATGATAACCGATGGTGAACACTTCAGTAAATGGATTGAGTAAAATGAAGCTGAGACTTGCTGCTCTTGTTGCGGCAGATAGCCATTTGTCCTCCATGATGTCTTCAATCTTCACATTGCATAAGTCGATCAGATAGCCGCCAGTGCCATAACACTCATTTTGCTGACCTATCCTGGTAAATGTAGGGAGAACTGGCATGGAGTGTAGTAAGCGTGGACATAAAAGTTCAAGTCCGTCCTTCCACAGATAGGATCGTTTCTCTCCATCAGCGTCAGCCTTTGAATACAAAACTCGTGTATCTTCGTCTCGCGCACTGAAGGAAGGATAACAGATGACATTCCAACTTCCAAGCGATAAGCATTGTCGTGGGTTCACTCGTACTTGACGTAAATGAATTCCACCAATACGAACGAGCTGATTTTCAGAGTGGATTTGTGGGCTTAATTTGCTCAGAGACTGCGTGTCTGTAATCGCAATGTCTTGCGGACACAAAGCTGACTGTAGCTTGGTAGAAAAGTCGTACAAGTCCATCAATTTATTCACTTCACACACACCGTGTTCTCTACACGTCAGATCGCCCACAACATGATTATGCTGATACGATTGCTCAACTGGTAAACACGATAAAAGGGTGAACAATAAAGCAAGGAAGACGATGTATACGAGAAGCTCTTGATAAAATTGTCTTCGCATCGTTTCTTTGTATTCCGAAGCAAGGCTGATGAGATCGAGTTTTTTCTTTTTCATATGGATCCCTTTGTAGATAAAATGAGTGTTTTGTGGCTCTGTTGTCCACATGGACAAGAACCCTTTAGCGGCTCGTTTAGAGCTGACTACTGTTTTAGCCACATCAGCAAAACATGCACCAATGTTTCTCGATAACTGATCACTGCTATCCAGAGTCGGTTGTCCACATTGCGCTTCTTCGATCTCGTTTTTTGGCGGAATTGAATTTGTACTTCGTAACTTTCTTGTAAGCCGTCTGCATTTTTGAATCGTATTCTCGCTTATAGCGGGTAAGCTGTGAGTTGAGATGATTTCGCATTGTTTGGGGACTGATTTCTCATTCAATAGCTTTCGGTTCCTCGTCAGATTCGGTTTCTTTCGATGTGCAGAGATCGCAATCCGCTTCTTGATATAAATACCTACGCGAGTCTCCGGGTATTTGGGTTCAGATGAATGATATCGCACAAGAGGAGGTCTTTTGTGTGCCCCCAAGCACTCACTTGTGACGCTGGAACAGCGATTTCGACTCGTTTGTTGGGGGGAAGTCGCTTCATCTATTTCAGCAACTTTGGAAAATCCCAATGAGCAATTGACAGGAGAGTTCGATGCGCCCGATTCGATATCATCGGACTGAGTCGACATCATTTTAGTCGGTCAAAACCGGTATACATGATCGACATCGAAAATGGAAGATGCTGCAGAAATTCAAACAGCTACTCAGATCTATTAACTCGTTCTATATGCTTTGTGTCAAGCGAACCTCTCATTTATCTTCCGTTGCATGTAACAGCTCTCTAACAGCTTCTGAAGCTTTTTCGGGGTTGACCAATCCGTCACATTCTTTCATTACTTGACCCACGAAAAATCCGAATATCTGGCGTTTGCCCTTACAATACGCAATCCGATTTTTCTCATGTTTCTACGTCCACAAAAGTCAATTAATATGAAAAAATGCATACTATCGGCTGAACGTACCGGATCATTCACAATCCGCCGGCAGATTTCCCGTATCTTATCGATGTCATTGATTTGTCTCCAGTCATTTGTATTTACTATATCCAAAGGCATCGCGTTTTCACGTTCCTGTTTGGTATTTTCATGAAAATACATAATTTCGAGAACTTGCTTTGCAATTTTGCCGGAAATGGATCCGTCTTGGATCAAATCGAGTAATTGGCCGAGTTGACAAGACGACACTGGGCTTTCTGCAATTTCGGTGTTTGTGGTTTTCAAATAATTGAATAGCTCATTCAGAATCCATGCAGCAGCGGATTTTGGAGATCTATCTTTTTTTGACACAACTCTCTCAAAGTATGAGACCGCCCCTGGTTCGTTTACGAGAACAGAGCTGTCGTATGCAGTCAGCCCGTACTGATCAATCAAACGAGCTATTAATGCTTCAGGTAATTCCGGCATTGTATTCTTTATATGAGATAGTGCATCCTCATCGAGTATCAATGGCAGCAAGTCAGGTTCTGGCATGAAGCGATAGTCCTTTTCCGTCTCTTTAGACCGGGATTTTTTCTACATGATAAGTTGCATCGGATGAGATGTGCAAATGTAAACGTGATGTCACTTACCGTGATCCCAGAGATTGAGTCGAAAGAGCGAGTTTCTGCAGCAACAGGACTTGAAGTTTCTTCAATCCAAGCGATCTGCCTCTTCGCCTCAAATTCAGCAGCTCGAATCATATTTCGAATGCTGTTCATATTTTTGATTTCAACTCGTTGCCCCAAAAGCTCGGGATTCGTGTGCGTATTACAATCAATGGATTCTTCCACTCCCACTGGACGTACGCTTACATTCAAATCGCACCGTAATGATCCGTCCTCCATGTTGCCATCAGACACATTGATACATCGTAAAATCCTTTGTAAATGTTGCACAAGGTATCCGATCTCGGCCGGTGATTGTAAATCTGGTTGGAATACAATCTCCAATAGTCCGGTTCCCGCTCGATTTAGATCCACCAAAGTGTGTTTTTCGTCAATGTCGTGAATGCATTTCCCTGTTCTCACACGAAGAGAAGGGTACGTGTCATTTGATTTTTCAGAGGATGCATTTCACTCACGTACCTGAGTCTTGTTCGAGTTGTATACGAGCGATTCGGACTTTTCGAAAAACGGCTTTCTACCACAACTCAAACGATTAGTAAAGATGACTACACGTTGGAACGACGTTGGCACCCACTTTCTCAACATTGCGTTGCTCCTCTTTTTGTGCTTTCCACAAGTTCAAAGCTTCGTTTTTCTCTTTTCTCGATTTGTACTTTGATGCATCGAATATTCTTGGAATGATATCACTTCCGGCCAGATCACTGATCTTAGAATTTGGGATTTCGAAAGAGAGACTTCCGCTGGATGCAATGGGATTTCGTTGTTGCGTGACCTGATACCCCAAAGGTAAATCGCAGTAAAAGTAGTGCTTCCTCTCAAAGATCGAGCGACGATGGATTGTCGCATTGAATGCTAAAGAAGCTCTTATGGCCTGATGAACACACGCTTTATTGACAAGTGGTAAAGTTCCTGGAAGTGCAGCATCATAGAATGAAACGTGCTGATTGGGAAGCGAAACCGAGTGTTTTGCGGCATAAGATGGAGATGAGGATTCGCTCATTAGCTTTGTATTAGATAGAATCTGTGCGTGAACCTCTAGACCGATGCAAACTTGCCATAATCTGCCAGTTGTGCTACTGCGAATAAGTGAGCCATTTGAGAGCATTATTGTGATTGGTTAATTCTGAATATGTGATTCAGAATATTTCATCTTATTTGCAATGATATGTCAAGAGAGTATAATATTTACTCGTATGCGCAAGTCTCAAGCTCAGTTAAAGTTGTCTATATTACTGGAATTGACGAAAATGACTTTGCTAAATGGCTAGACAACAATAAATAAAAAAGAGTACATGCATGGTTGATGTGAGAAGATCGATATATAAGTAACACTGAGAGGACAAGACACTAGGCGCCGACTTCGAATTTTAGACGTCGTCAAAGTTAAAGTAGCTGAGATAAGCAGATAACTATCTCCGTGTTGTATGCTACTATGACTCGAATACCTTTTCAAGCTGCTTAGTATCGTAGTGCTACCGTTGAAATCAATAGGTATGTACACTGAATCTGCTATAAATCACTGAAATAGCAGGGCCAGTAGGCTTCTAAATTGCCTTGGTCGAAAATCCTACGGTTCCAACAAAAATTGAACACGACTAATGTAAACGTAAGATCCTCGCACAACGAAGTGAAGGATTTCGTGCACACACGATATGCGACCGTCGTGGTCGAACCATAGAAAAAAACTCAAGACGAAAAAAAGCTCTTCCTAAATTGAAAGTTTCCTGCTTCAGTCGAAAAATAATACTGGTCACTATCTACTTCATCACAATACTTCTAAGTGCGCACTATGGATCCCGGATGTGCATGTTGCAAAAAAAATTGTGCTCGAACTGGTAAGATGCAAATTGATAGTCGGGAATTTATATTCGAATATATTGGTAGTAACCGTCTGTGAAGCCGTTTGAAAAGCTTGTGAAATTCTTCCACCAAGCAGTAGCTCGCTTCAATCACGACCTGGGACGTGAATAAACATTGGATTTGTCATATCCGGTGCCAAAGCCATTTCAGCAACTCGAAAAAGTTGATTCTGAGGTATAGTCGGGAAAAATGCCGACTTGAATGCCAAATTGCATCGAATACTCTTGTGTGAGGTCCCTTTCGGGACACAGAAAGGCCTCAACCACTTGAGTTCGTCAAAGAATATGTGTCGCCTCAAAGTACTATCGGCGTTAAACCTTGGATTGAGACCGATCCGACGGCTGTCCAACTCCCTTTTACTGAAACGAAAGATCAAGTTCAGAGCCGAATCGAACTATACCGTTCGTCCACCCAACATAGTACGTAAAAAGACCGTATCCGAAAGCTGAAGCATATCGCATCCAAAAATCACGTGCTGGGTCGGGACCATTCCCCCACACCGACCATGAGCAAGGATACTTATCCTCTGCTCAAATGAAGCTGAGGGTTAGTAGGGAAACATACAGGGGCATCACAATGTCGTATGAATCTCTCCTGATAAAACAATTGTCGGTAAGATCACAATGACTTCGGCGCGACCAAAACACATGTCTGCTCTACCATGAAGACGCTCAAGCCCGATTTATCACAGTCGAATGCCGAATCGGTGATACTGTGAGGATATCTAGTGCTTAATATGACCCAAAATCGGGCAAAATGCATTGTGTGATCTCCATTTAGTAAGCGACCAGTTGGTGGACGTAGTTGTACTAAACTGACTTGTTATTTGTTGTGAAAGTAAAAAAATTGGGTCTTCAATTGTACTTCGTTTGATTACTGGAACCTGCAAGCATCTTCTGCCAGCGTGGACGTAAATGTTGGGGTATGCCGAAATGAGTTGTAAAATGCCAAAAACGTGATGAAGCCATACTTGTGCCACCATTAATCTTCCACAAAGGGTTCGGAATCGACGTTACGACTGACGGAATTTCCATAGAAACGATCTTCTGAAATTTTAATCATCAAATCACCCACTGGTGATTGACCGAATGAAATTTCAAAGTTCGTCAGTGACTCGATTAGTGAGAGTACTTTCACCTTTGCCAACGGTTGCATAATTGGTGTCAATTTAGTGCAAGCAAAGTTAACTTGGACAATTTCAACTTTTCACCTGAAACATGACAATAATCCTGAACGATCCCAAGTTGTACGTTCACTCCAGTGAGCGAGAATGATAATAATGTCGAGTCATCCGCAAAAAAGAAACTCGTTGCTGCTCAAGTATGAAGCTCACTCATTATCTTCTTGATATTTTGGACAGAATAGCTTTCCTGTATTTCAGATTATTCAGATGCTCCTTCTCCATAAGTTACTTCTAATGATATAGAGTGAGAACACTCTCCTGGTTATAATCTTCTTGGGGAAGTGCTTCTGATACTGTCATTTCTCTGAAGTCAGTATCCAAGTCTTCATGTCCTTCCTCAGTCTCTCCTATCACACCTACCTCATTCAAATTTACTTGATAATTGATATATCGCAAGTACTTGGCTTCCAACTGCTCATACAAATAACTCTTTGTTTTTTGATTGGACGTGATGTGTTGCATGGTTTGTTCATGTTTCTTCGGTGTGTCGGCCAATGTAAGTTGGCATGTTTCTCCATTTTAGGGTCGAAGCCTCATTTTAGGGTTCGCAGCGAAAGCGACAACTCTTTGAGCAGTGGTGCGATTTGTGGCGTTGCGAAATAGGTATACGCCTCTGGCATGCCTCATCACGGACGGCTCGAGTTTTGCGGCTTATGCTGGCATGTTCCTCTAGGGATGGATTTAATATTAAAGTTAGAAAAATAGGGATAAATACGGAGCATCAAATCCTCGAGTTTTTTAGATCGAAAAAGGTGGTATCTTTGATCTTCTATTCGAAGGAGATCGCTTGAGATTATGAGGCTAAAACTTGCAAAAAGTTCTGTGTATACCTCTCTAACCATGCATATCGCGTTGCTAGTGGTGAATGTTGCCGAAATGATTGCCGAAGATGCCATCTTCATTGCTGCTTTGAAGCAATCCATCATCGGGATATACGTGTAGAATCGCTGAAATGAGCAAAGACATTTAAATTGCATTTTGCTGACATTTCCAAGAAAATGCGATTGACGATTTGATGCTATCGCGTCGAGAAACTATTCATTTTTCCACAATTATTATCGACGTTTCGTTGTATCTCTTCCAGAGCAGATAAGGTATCTTTGACATCTCTTTTAATCGGATTTGGAAAGTCGATTCCAATGAAATAGCGCTGGATAAAAAACCGTAGCAATACAGAGAAGTAGAAGCATAACTACGAAATTTCTCATCGCCGGCCTAAACTGAACTTGCAAGACTCTTGCTATAGAATTCTTGTGTTCAAGATTGTCAACAACAGCTAGAGATTGTATGGCATCTACAGATGTTTTCTGCATGGTTTTGAATCGAGTCTGGAATCAATTTGTTGGAGATATTCTTTGTGACAGGTCGTCAAGGGTTTGAGTTTCAACTGCAAGACCCATTACAGGTAAAGCCCGAGCTCAATTGATTGTCTGTTTGGCGACAAGTTGACAGATGGGACGGGAAGAGACGGGCGCAATGTAGGACCGTCACAAAATGATGGGAAAGTAGACTGACGCCATATGCAACTTGACATGGTGAAGTTGTAGTGCCGTTAAACATACGTGTTTAGTATTGACAAAGAAGGTTAATGCTGTTATATATTTTACTTTTACTCCTACCTCTATTGCAATAAGCGCATAACGTCTACCTTATACAGGTTATGAGGCCAAAACGACGTATCGGCGGCGCAGCTCAACAAGCTACACCCGCTGTGATGGGCGATGGTCAAGAAACTACCAGCGAACAACAATTGTAAAAAAAGTCGGCAGTGTCGGAAGTGGCACTGGACAAGATGCTCGCCATACCTCGTGACTTTTCGGAGTGGATGTATGGGATGGAATCCTTGCAGGCCGGACAAATTTACCAAGAACTATGTGGATTCAAGCACTTCTGGCTCGGTTTTGGGATCAGGGCAGGTACAAACCTCCAGAATTTAAAGCACTCCCTGCTCCCAAAAGTTTACCGAATGTATCGGCTGCTACCTACTTCGGTGCCCGGCAACCAGCTTATGCTAGGCATATGGCTGACCCACCGGCTCGGGTCGATGGCAACTATGGAATGGGTCAAATCCCCGAGGCTCATCTTGATGGGCAGGGTGTATCTGCTGGAGTATACCCTGGTATGCGTTAAACAGGTCCCACTTATAACCATTTCGGGCAGAAACGAGAAGGCGTACCGATGGTCACCAACGAAAATTGGTGTTGCAACCTTTCGTCGGAAAGGAACTCTACCATGGACTTGGTATGGGGTTCATTGAATGGAGCAAGAGTTTGTGCGACAAGTTGGCTTCTCCGAGCGTGCATGTGGTTTTGTGTGGCCTGAAGAAATGTTCTTGGTCAACAACTTGCAGACATTGCACAGAAGTATTATCATCAGAAGATGAAAACTTGGTGGTCCTGAGAGTCAAGCCTTGGATCACAAGGTTGATCCAGACTTTCGCTGCCAAGAGAACACCTGCTTAGAGCATGAAGTTGCTTACTGCACCCAGGTCATCACAGCGTAGCTGAAAGAAGCATTTATTGTATTTGACAGCTATGAGTGGCACGTGCGAAGGCGCGGACATCCTTGTCTTGGAAAATATTGCCCACTATGCTGATATAAAGATGCGTACGGTGGTGTTTTATCTTTTGGATTTAGATAGGGACAACTACCTACGACAGGCTGATGAGCTCGCCCAATTTGCACAATCAACGGAGCTCGACATTCGAGTCAAACATTTCGGTAGAGACGTAGGATGAACGTCGTCGAGCCGACGATGGAAACAAGGTAGCTCATAAAGGTCAAGAAACGTCCTGGAGATCGAGGCTCACAAAGGTGATATCAATGTGGCAACACTGGCAACCTCAGGTAGTATTCTCGAAATTACTTGTAATAAGATGCGAAAGATGTCGTTTGTCACATTTCTTTCTCGTACGCATTCACAGAATCAGCCTCATGTGAAATCAGCTTCATCAAGTTTTTGCGAGTACAGACCAATGAGCTTCTGAATCCTTTTATCCAAAACGTTATACGATTTAAAGCCAAAAACAAGAGTGCGAGGAACCCAGTCTTCGCATGGAAATCGTCGATGAAATATCACCGCGCACATGAAGAGTATGTGAATAGTATACTTTGGCGAAGATGAGGTTTGCATTATTTGATAGAATCATGATTACGTCACATATCAGTGCCGGTGATAAGGCCAATACTGAAATTATTGGGATTCATGATCATGGAAGGAAAAACAATTATCTGCCATGACTCTATATACATTCGACGATAGAGACTGACGAATTGAATGCACGTCTATTCTTGTGCGCTTTCATGAATCTGCATCTCCAATCAAAATGCCCTCGGTTTCAACGATACGTATCATTCTACAAGTTGTCTATAACTGAAAGAGTCTAACTCCTCATCGTACTTTTTACATGCTCCTCGCGATGGAATATTTTGCGTCATTATACGGCTGATGGATCTACTACTTAGCAAGCGAAGGACAGAAAGTCAAATCTACGTGTATTAAGTTCTTCTCGTACGCCAGAATAAGGAAGCATCCGCTGCGAGACATTATGCTATGACTCCAAGTATATAATTGCTACGAAAAACAATTACCTCGAAATCTTTCTGTATGTCGGCTGGAGTTATGTAGCTCTGTGAAGTACAGTGCTTTGATGTATCCCTTGATCTATATGATTATTTATGGGACCACGTTTGTTTGGAAGTGATATCTTCTCCTGTCAGTTGCGAAGTCCAACGGGATGCTCAAGTTGAGCTCGACGCGTGTCATAACTCAGACTCAAACAATCTCTCCCAATGCAAGATTCAGAATGAGCGATCATGTCTGACGCTTCCAAACATAGCCTTCTGTAGACGAATCGTCATTGTACGCAAAAAATACTTCTGTGTGTTGAAGTAGGCAATTGAGACAATCAAACTGTTTGACTTTTCACATACATACTAGACCAACGCGATATTGTTATACTTCGACCAGACTTGTAAGGGCGAATCCGATTGCAATTGAGCCGAATAGATGGCTTGGGATGCGCCATCGTTATTCGGAGAGAATTTATGACTTTGGGGAGGCCAAACCTCCACTCGAGCGTTATCTCCAGCAAATCTGTTGATAGAAATATCATTTGTTGATTGAGATAGGCCTGTTGATAGATAGTATTGGTGATCGTAACGAAACCTTTGAGGGACAACTTGAATCCTGTTACATTAGTATATAGCGTGATCCCTTATAACCTTTTGGATTGCCGCTTTGATAGCCTCCAAAGTAAGTTCCGAAATGGCAATTAGAAGTGAAACCTTCGTGATCATGAGGATATTCATTGATTGTGTAGCTCCACGAAAAGCGCGTTCTAGCAATCTAAGATAACGATTCACCGCCAAAGGTTGGTGAATGAACACAAAGCAATAATCAGCCTGCTCTTCAGTCTTATGGGAATCCGATTGTATCTGATAGATCTTTATATTCATCCTTTTGCTCGTAGTATATCTCTCGCAGACAGCTTTCTCTAGCCTTCGTACGAACTCGCATGATTTGCAAGGCGGCTGTACTTCTGAAGGATCGATTAGGTTCAGTGCTTCACTTGTTGACGAGACGAGCACCACACGAGCTTTGCGAACATGTTTTAGAATACAGCCGATAAATATCGGAATGATTTATTCCTTCAAGTTGAATTTTATGCAGGCGCGATTTTGTTGCTGTAATATATCCACTGTGTGGGTTGATGTCAAAGCCCCCCAAGGATGTTTAGACCTACGAATGGTGTTTGCCATCCTTTCATGAAGTAACATGATTCAAGATTTGTCTGACTTGCTCCAAGCTCGTTGCTTAATCATACGGAACTAACGGCGAATGAGTTTATTTCCTTTGGCTGTGCTCGTCGTCAGACGCTTGATGCATTGGAAAAAGGTAAGTTATTTTCGTACAATCGTCCAAAGGCCAGTCATAAATTGCCGTGCAGAATGTTTGCTTACAGTTGGCAATAATGTCTTTGTATTCGTGATTGCTATAAAAAATGCACAACTCAGCTGAGATTTGCAACTTCCTATAAAATAAGAGATATTTTCGATTGGCTAAAGCTTCACTGTGCATAGCCAAACATTCTCGACAAACAGCTTCTTTTAAATTCAGTGGGATAATCATGCATTGGAGCGACGTGAGAAAACCTTGCCGATCTTCGTAGGTATTTTGATCTCAGTTTTCTTATGTGAGACTACTGGAGCTTGATGTGAAATTATAGAAGGTCTTGATTTTCTTCCAAAAAAAACTGGAATTTCAAGAAGTTGTTTGCGTTTGCATAAACATTCTGAATTTTTTTGCAATATATTTTCGGTCCATTTCAGCAATTCTTACTTTTATCTCTACAAAGAGCATTTGCATCGTGGCCAGGTGAACATTATTATTCAGTGTAGTTGGCAATTTTGTGAAGGTAATCTGCCGAGAATCGCTCCGGATTGGATCATTCAAAATGTATCTTTCGGTAGTACGAGCTGGTATGATACATTCATGTTTACCGATGCAATCAGAAATCACCATTCTAATGATATTCGAATGACGAAGATCGACCCAGTACAGTCTATAAGCCTTACTTTGTCAAGGATTTCATTACACTGTTTATCTGGTTCTTTAACTACCTTCCTTTCCTATCATGACCCCCTGACCGTGTGAATATCACTTAAGTCTGACTTCAAACCCAGAGAGGCAGATATTTTCCAAGCTTATTGCTTGGGTGGGCTCAAAACGCTGCCCATACTACCGAGGATCGAACTAACGACCTTCGGCAGGGGGTCCGTGCGCTCAAGTGCTTAACCAACTGAGCTGGGGCGGTTACCCCGTCGGGGGGCCTAGCGGTTAGTACACATGTGTTCCGACCGTGTGTACCCCGGTTCGAATCCCGGCGGTGGCAAAAGGGCTGCGATGGGGCCCCTCGGCGGAGGCAAAGATTCCTCCACGTAAATATCAACCTACTCAATGGAGATATGGACGTGTCAAGACCGCTGGCAACTACACCAGAAAATAACTGTACAGGAGTTGGACCGGGCTCTTCAGAGCGTTACATACTAGTGATTAGAATAGAGTAGGTAACCACCAAACTGTAGTAACAGAAAGGTGTCTAAATAAAAGTACTACGGGCGAACACCCTTAACTGAGCTGGGGCGGACCCTCTGTGAGCCTTACTGGATTCAAATTAAATCAATTCTTACAATCATTATGGAGAGAACGAGACACCGGTGACACGATGCAAATTCTCTTGTATTTGCAGCCGTTACGTTCAAGATTCCAGATGATGTCGCCACAAAATTGGCCTGTCGATATCCTCTCGTCGACAAACGCGGTGAGGAACGAAACGCATAAAGTAGTGCTCAATATGATTTGACTCGTTGCGTAAAATCCAGTATCACTGGTTGATGATGAACACGTGGTATCATATGAACCAATAGGAATACGTTTTGCCGTGTCTCTTTTACGCGATATAAGGTACAGTGCAAGACACTTATAACCAGCACGTTTAATCGGTAGACAAGAATTCTTTTTCTTCACAGAAACGATCTAATGTAGAAAAAAGAATTCCGTTATATTAAAGAGCATACGCTACGCTGTAAGATATTGCAAGCCAATTCTTCGTAACTATTTTTTGGCTGGACTAGTAGGGCCTTGAAATTCAGCCAATTTCGACTATTTTCTATGCACAAGCGATATTTGGCCGCCCGAAAATCAATAACCTGCATAACGTAATACTATTGGGACTGAACTTTTATTAAGTATGAATGACAAGTTATCAAGTATAAAGAATCTCCGAAAGTATGGTTTCGTTAATGTAGTATTAAGCCGTGAGGCAGTTCATGTCAATCAGGATTAAATTTGGTACGCATCGGTGAGAACGGTACTTTTTGACGGCATATTGCGCAGCTTTACCACTTAATCCTTTGCGGTAGATATCCATACACTGCTGAGATTTTTGATAGTAGTTCATTATCTCGGTCAAACTGACCGAATCCAATGCTTTTAACACCACGTCCTATAGTCCAGTCCATGAATAATTGCAGTGTTTCCGTGCGTACCGCTTGGCAGAGCCCCAAAAGTTCTCAATGAAGTTGGGTTCACAATGAAATTTTGGATAAAGTATTATCATGTGGCCGGCACCAACAATAAGCTCTTCTAACATGCATTTCTGGCGAAGAAAGTCCGGTTTTTTTGCCATGATTTTTCTGGCACAGCATTCCAGTTCGGTTGTAGGACACTTCACGCGACAGTCAAGTGTAAGTCCTGCGCGCCAAAGTCCTCATTCTTCAAGGTCAAGTTTGATACCCTTTGCCTTGCCACGAAGTTTTTCAATTGCATGATCTTCTGGAAAAACCAATTCCTGGTAAATTCCATTTCCCCAAGTCGTTTGTCGCATTTGGTGTTGTTTGCCACCAGGGCCCAGTTTCTGCGGTTTGCACAGAGCGCATCGTCAGCAAAGGCAGCATGGTTGGTGGCATTGTCAAAGACAAAGAGGGCCTGTATGCCTGGGGATTGTTTCTCAGTGATAGGGATCGCTCGATCAAGCACCTGGTTGTAAAAGTCTATTGCCTCCCACCATCCGTCGTGCTGAATTCCACGGTGCGTGATCACACATGCTTGTTCTGGCAGCGTTGGAAACTGCTCTTTTTTCTCTTGGTCCAGGGCGAGGCGTCCCGAAATCGGAGAAAGGAAGTCACTGACATGAACGGATCTCCCTTGGCCTTTCTTGCGCAATGGTTGTTCTCCATCCTGCATTCAATTGCGCTTCAACCCATCATTGGCAGCAAACGTACGGGTCACCCGAATAAGTGGTTGAATGTTCGCTGCTGGCCATAATACATCATCTTGGTTTTTCTCGAAATTATCATATTTTGCAGGGAAAACAGGCATGCGAGCATCAAGTTTATCTAATCTGGCCAGAAACTTTAGGCGATACTCAATAATATCTTCTCTTCCATCAACATCGATGTAAATCCCCTTCGCAAGTTTGCGATAGGTTATGTCTAAGGACTGTAGCCAGCGCATCATCGTTCGTTCCAATATTTTTGGGTAAGAAGTGTAGCCTAACTCGGGGAGGATTTCTTCATTCGTGTGTTTTGTCAAGGTTGCAATTTCGACATTGAGCTTATTTGCACGGAGTTATTGCTGTAGGATAATGATACAGTCCTCGTCCTAAAAAAAACTTGATCGCTTGGCGTCATTCCCTTGCTTCGATTGACGCAGAGACCCGTCTTTCATAGAAGTTCCGGCCCATGTTCGTATTGATCTAGAAAAGTAAATCCCTCTTCCTGCCGCATCTGTGATAAAGGAATTTTCCACTTTCTCCGTTTTTTCTATTTGGAGTAGTCGAAAGTACCCGAGTAGTGATGCTTCACGCGCATATGCTGCATTGTTCTTCCCGTTTAGCTTTCGATTTATTTTTTCCAGATTCTCAACTACCAATCTGATATCAGCTTTAGTCCACTCAGTACCCTCGTCTTCATCGGATTCATCATCCAAGTCTGCATCATTTTCGTTATCCACATCCACTTCAGCACCAGCTTCTGTAAACATTGTTGTCAGTGTGCAGTATTCAGTCAACGGTTTGGTGCGTCTCACAGCATCCTTCAGCACCGCCTTCTTGCACCTTTGTGTGCGTGACGAATTTCCCAGATACCGCAATGGTCTGTTGCTCTCGTTGGTTAGCACTGGAAGGACAGCTCTCTCAATATTCCCAACAATCATGTCATCATCTTTCACTTAATTTTCGTTCTCCATCTGGGATTCATTTTTACTGCAAGCGCTGCCACTTTCAAATTAATGCACGTCATGTACTTCAATCTTCTGCTTCTTGTCCTCTGCAGCATATATTGAAGCCATGTGCAAGTGTTTCCTCTGTTTTTTAAGACGTGGCATGCTTGATTTGGGGAGCTATAAGTGCAAAAAAACTACGGAGGGTGTTATGAACTTCTGAAGCGATATGGCGATTGATTAACCTACCTACATACACTACTCCTGATTGGCTAAGTATAGGCTGCATGAAATTAAAATTTTGAAATTTGGCCGCATAAATAGGGGAGGGGTCTCTGTTATAAGTGTCTTGCAATATACGGTAGCTCTTTCGCAACTTCTCTTGACGCATTTTTGTTTTCGTGGATTTCCCTACGAAATACGGTACACTATGCAGCCAAAATGAGGATGAAGTGAAGTATATTTGTTGTTGCTTGATAGAAAATACACCAAGCGAAAATTGATCGGCTTTCTGCATACAACAACAACAACCATGATACCGTTCAGTACTTGGCAATTACAGAAAAAATATATACAGGATTGAAAGTTCGTTTTACAAACTAAATTCATCTTTAATTTGTTAGTTAGTCTTACTTGCATACGGTCTGAATCAATCGCGTTGCAAACAACAATATTATACTTGAATATTACAACATATTATTTGTTACAAGACCCACGCAGTCATGTTGTGTGTCTTGTCAAGAGTACTATTCATCGAGACTTGAAATCGCAAGAAGGATGAGTAGGACACCAATAAATGATGCAAAATATGATTGTCGGCAATGCTATAGGTAGAGCAGCAATAAGCGAAATATGTGGCCATATATCTCCCATGTTGTACTCATGCTGTGTCTTCTATGCAAATAGGTATCAAACTATTTGAAAAGGTGCTCTTCTCCTGCAGACGCAGCTAATCACTCGATGCATGTTTGAAGCGGGGTTTTGGCGCAGCCATTGATTCAAAATAACTATACCGCATAGGCCAGCCGGATCATGACTAGAAGATATCAGGTATGTAAGACACGATTGACTGTATCTAGCGGAATATTTATTGTAGCTATTTGTATCCCAAAAAAAGAAGCATCATTTGCTCGAATACATCTAATTGAATAACCATAATTTACATCACACATACGCAATATGTCTTGGCGGTGCTTCTGCCTTGAGCTTGGCATCAGGGATGCTTCGAGCTTTTAGCGTATGTATATAAAAAAACAGTGAGTTTGATTAAATCGAGAGATCAGTGTAAGCATAGCTATTTTGAGAATAATAGTTCCCGAAACAAGGATGTCTTTAATGCAAGACAGAAAACTTGAGTAGCTCTCGCACGTCAGGATTTGCCCATGGCAGTACAATGCTCTTGAATAGTACGATATCATAAACATACGCTGAAACATTAATTGAAGAGAGAAACTGACGATAGTTTCTAAATAGATGCTACAATGGTCATAGAAAAGAATACATCTTAATAAATGCGATGATGTGAAAACAATGGATGACTAAAACGAATGCGTCCTGAATGGAACAAGAACGAAGATCTTGTATTACGTCAAATCGAATCAATAGCGAGAGATATGATACAGGATGAGTGATTATTGGTCTCTAAATGCAGGAGTTGGGATCATTAGCTGGTTTTAGATAAATCCTTCATAGTATTCAGTGATGAATTTGAGTATAACAAGAGACACAGAGTTACTTGACTGGTATCGACTGAAGCGGATAATCAAAGGGATATACAATAACTGTAGCCAAGCTGTCAAAGAGCTCAATGAGACGATCCTAGTTTCCCCTGAAAGCAAAATACCGACCCATTGATCCGGCAGGCAGCTATAATCATGGGAATGAAGTCAAGAGATACGCAGGATTATGGACACAGGAAAGGTCGGATAGTAAATAGATAGTGTCGGCTATAATGCTGGTTCACCAGGGTCATTGCACGTGCCATTGTAAGTTCAGTTACTTCTGCGCGTTTGCCAGTCTCGTTGCTGAATAAAGCGCCAATAAGTCGAGGAAATCACTCACAACGAACTTAGCGACGCTTTCAATCTTTTCCTATGCTTTTTTGAACAATTCCAGCTGTAACAGAGCTGATAATCAAGAACTTTGCCTCAACAAATAAATTCAAGCACCGATAGAGCATCTGCAAAACCATTGACCACAATGTCACGATTTTGATCATGGCGAACGGAATGCATAACTCATTATTCAATTCTGCTGTATTACCTCCCCGTCCTACAAAAGAGATATCAACACAAGAGCTACTACGTCAATCCTGTCATATGGATTACAGCACACCTACGTACACCATACTGAGAAAAAAGGATCTGTACTTTTGTCCTAAATCGTGGACCGGCGCTATGTACATAAGTTTCCCGTTCGATTGGGTGTGGCCGAGCCGTGTTTCTTTTTTAAGGGGTAATCATTTATTGTTGTAGCGATGAATAGATTCCGGAAACAAGATGGGCATCTTACGTATCTGATAGGTGCAAAATTTGGAATGGATTGAAGTAATCATCTAGGACCACGATATCTCCGACTTGTCTTATATAATCCAAGGAGCCGACCGAGTAAAGGCCAATTGAAGTTTGGTTTTTAATGTGCTTGCAAACGGCAGCTATCAGATGATAGTTAATCTTTCGTGGGTGGCGATACTCTATATCAAGCTCTAAATGATGGCGTTGTATATACACAACTTTGAGTGGTGATTATTCCAAAATGCTACTGACAAAACGCTGTCCCAAACTCGGTGGAAATATCTTTTTTGGGTTGAACTTCTTGTTGAAGGAGTATGCTGATGTAAGACTCGAGACGCCAATGATATCAAGATAACGATTTTGTAGCAGGCTTCACTAACAGCCACGCACTACCTGGTAAATGGCTAGCCATTGCGGTACTATATTTAACGCCTGTACGAAACAGTCGGGAGGAAGGCATTGCATAGCTGTTCGTTGAATTTATGTACTGTTGTACATCACTTGTACACATTACCTTATATCATATAATAAGATGCATGTTTATCGGTCATGGATGATTCCTACTTCAGCGTAGCCGCTGTCCTGATGATTCATATCTATTATGGCTAGCTTATTTCACGAAGTAATGTTTGACTTGTCTCTTAATGGCAAGTTACCCGAGTCTTCTTGGGACGAGGTTATGCTGATACTGTCCAATTCAATCTACAATCTTCTGAGTAAATCATGCTAGCTGCACTTTCAGCTCGTTTCATTACGCTGTATAGCGTCTGAGTACATTTCACGGCATCCATATAGCTCTTCCAGTGACATAAAACTAACATACTGACGTAATTAGGAAGTGGAGATGAACACGATCGTCTTTGTCCTTACTCGATTCTCTCTGATTCGATTGAGACTGTTCCGAAACTTCAGCAACTTTTTTTGACCGTGTGGTGTAAATTCATCTTTCTGCTTGACCACCATTCTTAGAGCTTAGGATATTTTGATCGACAAAATTTCCTTTTTAGACTGCTCTTAACAGAATATGCAAAATCATGATAGCACATGATATGTTCTAATTGCGGGAAATGATGCCCGCTTTATCTTCGAGGCGATCCAAAACGAATTACATTACCTTACGGTCTCGTAATCCGTAAGGTACACCTATTTGATATGTACCGCAACAAGTACTCGTGTGTCTTGCTTGCTTCTTCCGGATGATGTCAGAATGCCTTTTCCTTCCTTTGCTTCAGCCTTCAGGTGTAAATATTGACCGCGTCTTCTCTCGTATTGAGCTTCCTCATCGAAGATGGAATTTGCATAGTGCTACCGCCTTAATTCTCATATTGGCGTCTTTTTCTCGGAGAAGTTACTTTGTCAAGGATTTCATTACACTGTTTATCTGGTTCTTTAACTACCTTCCTTATCCTATCATGAGCCCCTGACCGTGTGAATATCACCAAAGTCTGACTTCAAACCTAGGGAGGCAGATATTTTTCCAAGCTTATTGCTTGGGTGGGCTCAAACCGCTGCCCACACTGCCGGGGATCGAACTAACGACTTCGGCAGGGGGTCCGTGCGCTCAAGTGCTTAACCGACTGAGCTGGTAGGGACCCTCTCGGGGAAGTTACTACTGCCTCACGTGATGAATCCTACTGTAGTAGTAGCAAGAACAGAAGACATGGAGCTTGTGGTGCCGAAGATGGAAAAGGCTATGATGAGAATCATTTCTTTGAAGTGCTAAGCAGCCGTGCAAAGTATCTATAGTGCGAGACACCTACAACCATCAACTCCTGATTTTTCGCGGCCAAATTCTAAATTTTAATTTTATGCAGCCTATACTTGGGTTTCAGCCAATCAGGATTAGTGTAGATCAATGTCGAAATAATCATATATAATATATTTCCTGGTTATTTTTCTTTTCCGCATTCACCTTACAATCATCATTGCACCCCGTCGCTACCACCACAATGGCACCACCCACAAAACGTTCACATCAGCTGCAACTGGACTTGGCCATCCTCCCGATTTCAATAAGCCAATTTTTTGGCTTGCTGATATGGAGGTGGACGAAGATTCATAGCTTGAGGTCGAAGAGGCTGAGGCTTTCACTGATAATCAGGCAGACTCTGCGGCACTGAAATTACACTTTATTTGGAATCGTCCGGGTCGGTAAATTGGGAAATCGAGCCGTTCTCAACGACGAAACTTGCAGAAAACCGCAATGCTGCACTTGGTTCTCGCCGACTCGAGACATATTTCAGTTTATCAATTAGGATGCTCAAGCTGGTTCAGACAATGAGAACGAAAGCAGACAAACTGATGACGAGGATGAGGATGATAACAAAATTGATGACAAGAACGAGGGACACCTGGCCGCTGGAATGTTGAAACTTGACCAGGAGGCCAAACAGAAAACCAACAAAGATCAACGTGCACGACTGGCTGCTATCGCATCTTACTTCCGTCTCCTTCAAAGGGCTATCCTGTAAGTTGAGGTTGTTGATTTGCTGCATTGACACTTCATTAGTTTTATGATGCTTCATTTGTTTAGAAGCTTCAAGCCTCGGGAGCCGTTTCCCAGGCAGTCGGTAAACGATCATGGTTTTATTCATTGCTTCGCACTTGGGGAGCCATGTATCTCGCCACTGGTGATCTACCGAACACCAAGCAAGGCTAACATGTCAAGTCACGCAGCCTTTCGATGGATGAAGATTTTCTTGCTAGGGTGCGATTGTATCTCCGTCAGAACAAGTTCAAAATCAACCCCGCTGAGCAAGTGAATCATCAAATTCTTCCCAATGCAGAGAGCAACAAAGTGATTTCTGGTAAAACCGCAATCCGATGGATGCAGAGACTGGAACTACAGTATTCCGAAGCTCACAAAGGAATGTTCGTGGATGGGCATGAACGCCCCGACGTTCTCGAATACCATACTATCTTCTTGAAGTGCATGGCGGATCTTGAAGTGCAGATGCCAATTATCTCAGGGAAGGAGATGGATATTGAAACCTGGCCAGTGGGAGAGCCGATCGTTCTTGTAACACACGATGAAAGCACCTTCGCGGCACACGATGGACAGAAGAATCTATGGCTGCAGGATGGTCAGCAACCACTTCGAAAAAAGGAGCTGGAAGATCAATCCATGTCAGCGAATTTTTGTCTGATGTGAGGGTCGCCTATCACTGAGTGATCTGAAGCAGCTCGAGCATCCCAGCGTTCCAAAGGAAGCGTGTGTTATTATGCCTACTGGCAAGAATTATGAGAGGGTGGTGGACTTGTGGAGATCTTTTCAAACAGGTGAGAGATCGTGCAATTCCAATCTTTGAGGCACAGTACCCCACATCCAAAGCCCTCTTTGCATTTGACAATGCTGCAATTCATGCTGCATTTGACAATGCTGCAATTCATGCTGCATTTGCTACTGATGCCCTTGTCGAGAGAAGATGAATTTGGGAACGGGTGGGAAACAGCCGAAGATGCGCAATGGAAGAATAAAAGATGGCACAATCAATCCAATGTGTTTCCCTGAAACTCATCCTGATGTTACTCTTCGAGGTGAAAGAGCGATTGAGTTGAAAGGCTATCCATTGAATCATGTTTTTTAACCCTTCTATCTCTACAAGGGTTGCCAAAGGGATTGAAAGTGGTCTTAACTGAGAGAGGACTGTGGAAAGATGGAATGCGCCTCCGTTGCAATGACAAGTGCCTTGGCTCAACAATGTGCTGAGCAAGAAATACGATTGACCACGAACATAACTTCATGGAGCAGAAATGCATGCTGAAAGAACTAATCGTTGCTGCTGGACACATGATAAGATTTTAGCCAAAGTTTCACTATGAGTTAAACTTCATTGAGAACTTTTGAGGTGCTGCCAAGCTTTATGCTCGCAAAAACTGCGACTACAGCTGGAAAGGCCTGTTTGGCACAGTTCCCAAGGATCTGAAATCCATCCCCCTCAAACCATTTGACGCCATGCACAGAAATGTTTTCTATACATGGATGTATATCGGAAGGATTTGACGGGGAAGGCTGCTGAATACGCCGTGAAGAAATACCAATACCACGTCGGGCTCCCAACTCTATCATGATGGACATCAACGTGATTGGGGCAATTAATGAATGAATTTTGCATATGATCTTTAAAAAAACTATCTGTAATTAAATAGCAACGGGGATCGACTGTTTATACAGGTGCTAAGTGATTATCTACGTTGTAGATTAGCTTGACGTGGAGATATTTGATTGGCTATAATGTGAGATATGATGTCCTCTGATTGGCTATTCTATTTTGGGGGTTCATTTTTGGGCCGGCCAAAATCATGCTGCTTGAGCCAAATCCCTATAAATCTCTCGGTTTTAGAAATCCCATATCTTCTCGAAAAATAAACCAAACATAAATTTGCTCTGTAATCTTATAGCTTTCTATCTCTAGTTCCCTGTGACAGAGCCAGATTTTGATCAAACTAAACTCTACTGGCTGTGATACAGTTCGAACGACCCCTGAAATACTTGATGGTTATAGATGTCCTGCACTATAGTCGTGACGTGTCATTTCTATTTGTTAAAACGTACACCATAATATAAATACTATTCACGATATACCATCCGACGACTGTAAGGTGAGATTGAACCACCCCAACCTTCGGTAATTCAAAGGATCTAAGCTTCGACACCGTCTCAAGTACTGTCTCTTCTGATTTGGCTTTTTTATGACTGATTCCAAACTACACACCAATACACCACCGGAATTTTCTTTCACGCCTACCATATTCCTATCGCTTTTACTAGACCATCCAGAAACTATCCACTCCATTTCAGCCAATCTTGGCGCTACCCTCTTCGGCTTTTACAAGATTTCAACGTCCAAGCCCATTTACAATCAACCCTTGATTCGTCTCCTTACTACTATCAGCACCACCTTCACTATCATGATATACTCTCGTAACGGATCTGTGAACTAGAACATTTTTCACTTTGCGATTCAACCCCTCTCTATCTTTTCTACAAGAACTTCTGGAATTACAAACTAATAGCAAAGTCATGAAAGCAACCCGCCGCACAGCACGCTTCAAACTCGACTTACATCAAAGGAAAACTTGTTCCAAGCCTTTATTTATCACCCCTAGTCCTCCTTCCCTTCAGCTCACAATTACTACAGTCATGCTTCCCGTCAGCTCTTATCAAAAGATCAATCAACTATAGCTCACATATAGCGACATTATTGGGGCGCATCTGTTGCTCTCACTCTCACGATTTTGATTCACCACTCCCACAGTATTCATCTGCAGCACTTGATTCCATTCTTACCGACTCTACCTCTCTCCTAACTCCATCCTAAACTCGACTACTCGACGCCCCGTTTACAGCTAGCGATGTCCATAATGCTGTTACTTCTACTGTTTGAGGCAAAACAGCTGACCTCCCGCAGAATATTAACAACTTCTTCCGAAAGCTTGGGGAAGTCTACTTAATGTAGTCTACTCCGCACAATACATAAAAGCACGCCTGTCAAAATCTCAACGACGCAGCATTAATTCCCAACTTTTCGAAGGTGGCTTCGGGAGTTTATCTTGCAACTGTCCACCTCTCACTCTTATCAACCAAGACGAAAAAATCCGGCCACAAGATTTTAGCTTATCGCTTGAATCAAGTCCTACCCTCAACTTTTACATACTGATTAATATGGCTTCGTACCAGGCCGTAGTATTCGTCATTACCTTCGTCGCATCCACAATCTTCAGCAGTTTCTGCCAGCTTCACCCTTCCTTCCCACATGCAAGAGCAATCGTCGTTGACTTTGCCAAAGCTTTTGACATTGTGAATCGTCAGGCGCTTCTCGTAACTCTTCGTCCCTTTGGTTCCCTGATTTTGACACTGGATCACGGCCTTCAACGCTGACAACATATCTCAGTTTCTTATCAATGAGATGCCCTCCGCCTTCTTATCCATCAATGCTGTTGTTCGACAGGACGAAGAATTATTAACTGGACCCTTCTTCAACTACTTTCGGCAGAGATTTTCAGATTCCAACATCCCAGTCCTCACTCACCCTGCACATCATCTACTTTTAGCATTTTGATGATGTCACTGATTTGCTGGCGGACATCTCCCACATTCCGACAGTCTAAGCCATGTTCAAACATTCTGCTCTGCGGTTGGTATGACTATGAATGTCTCCAACACGGTATTCATGCCTTTTCGTCCGTGTTCATTGCATCTCAACTCCCTTCGACCATGCTTTAATTCATTGGGTGTCCGTCTCCTTGATAGTCCGACTTTAACAAACTTTTGGGCGTTTAAATTATTTCGACCCATGCTCTTCGTATCTTTCAACCAACTTCTCGCCCAACTTCATCAGTGTGCACTCCTTCGGCGTTGGCGAGCACGCAACATCTGTGGCCTCTTTCCCATCCTACGAACGGTTATTATCCTCATTCTCTGGCATGTTTCTTGGATGATTTACTTCAGTGGTGACCAAGTCTCTCGCCTACGACCTATCCACCACAATTTCGTCCAAACCCAAACCACTAACGACCTTCCGACCTCTTCCACACCAGGGTAAATAAACGCAATATGACATTAAGTCTCACCTTCTCTTAGTGGTATAGGCTTTCCATCTATTGCCGCCACACTTCGCATCATTCGTCTTCATACTTGTCAAATCTCTCCGAAAAATCCGTCACTTCCAGGGCACATCCCTCACTGGTTCTCCCCTATCTTCCAAATCTTCTCCGACAGTTTACACGACGCCGGGATCGGTCTGGATATTCTTTATATCCCAAAATTACTCCAGTCACGCTTAACTCTATCAAATGTCGTCATTTCTCAGCCTCTTGGCTCGACAATTTGCGCTTATGGTGCCAAAATTTCCTTCCCTCTCTCCCCTCAGCACCTTTCGCCAACTCAACAACTTCGTGAGCCTGTTCGGTTTAACAAAACAACAAACGCTATGCTTTGGCAACTCCAGACTACCTCTTATTAAAATGATCATCAAAAGTCATCTTCTTCGGTCTCAATACATCTACCGTATCATCGACTTACCCGCTGATCCTAGTGGCACCCCTACATCGGACTCCTACCGTCTTTCTTCCGCTACACAGCCAAACAAGTCAACAAAGTCGCCACTACCCTTCTTACCAAACTCAACCCCATCATCAACGAATATTTTTTTGCTGGTCTTTTTAGCCATATCCCTCCAGATCCCCACCTTGGTGCCTTTGATGCCGGCATTTAGATGCTCTTCCTCTTAATCGTCTCACCAACAATTTGAATTATCGACAGCTCGAACACCCTTCCCCACCAGCACTTCCCTTTTCTCGCCTTGGCATCCCCCACGAGCTTCTTTCGATATCCTTACCACCTACTTTCTGGACAGACCAACGCTCATTGAATCGATACCTCTCACCAGTTTGCTTCGACCTTTTTTTTCGCCTTCGTCAAGGCGCCCTCGGTTGTCGTTACAAACATCAATGGCGCACTCAGTCTCAACTCTTTACCCTTTGTATTCATGGCTTCACGGACATCGAGACACCTCACCACCTTTTTTGGGTTGGGATTGTGTCATCGCTCGAAAACTTTGGTCATTTACTTGATGACCTTCGACTTAGTCTATTCTCAACCATTACCCGTCTCCTCTTCTATTCTAATCCCCGATTCCGGTCTCGCTTACACAAAACAATAGGATCCCGGAGGTTACTTCCTATACAACATATCTTACAGGATGCGTTCTTCGCGCGTTATGGCTCCATCGCAACCACCACCTATGCAAAACCCAACCGGCCAACTCGGCCTTCGTTTTACATTAAGTGAGGCCGACCTTTCGTCAGCGTAGACATTCTTATGCGACCCTTACTAATCCCATTAGGTCAAGATCTACTGCCAGTTTTGGAGCTTCCGGTCGGACCATGATGGCCATCCTCCTGGGGGTTTGCCGCTTTCTCATCTACCCGGTTCTTCACCAAACTTCTCTTCCCAAAGCCCCCAGCCTGCCACTCTCCATCATTTCGCAAAGGCTAGTCTCCCTTAATATAGAGTACATTTCATCCTCTTCAAATAGCTAGCGCACGAGAAAGTTAACGTAAGTATAATGTAACGTAACCTCTGATGACTGTGAGGTGCGGTATATAATTCAGGGTGTTGTGACTGGTGGTCTGCAGGTGACTGTAAATCTTGAAAAGATTGTCAAAATAACAGGTTATGAGGCCAACGACGTTGGGTGGTGTCAGAGAGAAGCGGAGGAAGCCTGACAAATCTCTCGGATAGGCAACTACTTCCATTAGAGCCCAGCATGAAGATGACCCTCACGAGAACGTTTATGAGATCTAAACTCTTGTGTCCCGAAAGAAGTGAGAGTTAGGTAGTAAATGAAGAACATACAAGTAGCTCAAAAACGGTAAGCATGGAAACCTGACATCTTTTTGGCTTGATCTTTGCGGTGATCAAGAGTGTGAAGCTTCTGTAACAAGGAAGCCATGTCTGACTTGTAGCGTCTTAAAGTAAGAGACAGATCAAAGTTTGCTTTAGTTCAACTGTGATTGAGATTCGACGATGAGCAAAGAGTCCCTGTACACGGAGGTTGAGGCTATGGCGCCGGATTCTAACGAGATGAAGGCGCGTCGGGGACGAAAAAATAAGATTAGACTCAGCAGCAAGCAGGCATAATGATGTAAAACTGCCTGAGGAACGGGTTTGACATGGAAAGAGCATGTGGACATGCTGGATGTATCTGGAGATTACTGCATCTCGAATGCACCTCACTCTACTCTATAAATAAAGAAAGTTGCGTAATAGGCGCGACTTCGTAAGAACGTTCCTGGTATATTACAATACATTGCCCGCCTATGAGACGTGTCAAAACAATCCCTTGGTTATGCTGATCTTGGCATGTGTTGATGCTTGGACCACGTGCACAAAACATCAAATTCAAATCTGTAAACAATCGAAAGAGGTGGTTGGGGAGGATTTCATTAATTCTAAAGAAGCTATAGCAACGGAATCGTTACAGTTGAGTGAGAGTGATCATATGATGAATGAATACAAAATGGAAACGCGATTATGGAAGCTGGATCTTGCATCTCGTGGCCTCGAAATCAAATCTACCGCATTAGAGGAAGAGGGTCAGCAATATTATGTGCAGCAGGTGGATGCGAAGGGGATCGTAAATTGGATGGTGGAAGATGTAGAACTTGCGGTTTCTAAAAGGTAGATCCTGGACAAGCCAAATCTGGATAACAATAAACATTGAGCAAAGTCCGGTGGCGTTCTATCAATGGTGTCTAGGACAATTGAGAAGCTTTATGGAATGGAAACCTGGAGCAACCCGTTCGCATTCAATGAAAAATGCTGCGTTTACGGAAACATGTTTGCCTCCTAATACTTTTGACAGCCCCTGTAATTTACATTTCCATATGTTCCTTCCAGCTTTGACTCCGCTTTTGAGATATGTTGAGTAATGACAGTCTTTGATTAGGGTAAAAACATTTATACCCCTTGATTTCAACGCATTTCCCGAGAGCAATGCCTCGAGGATTTTATAAAAAATATTAATCAAAGGGAATCGTTATTCAGCACTCACCTTTTCTGTGATCAGCACTAAGCCTCCATAGATTAATAGACTAGTGGACTCTGATTGGTTAAAATAAGTATAATAGAATAAATAAAATAAAATTACAGGATTCGTTATCCAGCCCCCACCCTTCATTGGTCTGAATAGATGCAACGAATTAAATACAAAATACATAAATCACACTGTTATCACCTGCAAATTCAATTTACTTGTAGGCTTGTTCACATCTAGAATTGGCTATCCTTGCTTCCATGCTTTTCGTCAACAAGTAATGCCGCTGTCGGTTGATGAATTTGATCAGCATTGGTGGCTGGTACCATGCCAATTGGAATTGAGAAAGCATTGCATTGAAGAGGATTACTGATGAGTATGGGAATGCTACCAATCACCGTAAGCATGCACTGCTAGACTATTTCTTGGCAGTCCCAGGGACAATAATTCGCGATCCTGTGCAAGTGAGAACGCGTGGTAGGCCATCGAGCTCAACGCAGCAACTTCCATCGAAGTTTGAACATGTTAGCGCAGCTTTGGATGCTCCTGTGTAGTGCCGAAGATGTCGAAAATGCCAAAAGATAGTTCACACTGCCAGAACCTGCCGTCAAGAAGTAACAGAGCACCAACAGCACCAGCAACACTTGCAGCAGTAGAGTTAGATACATACTTACATTAAGCAGTACAAAATTTGTAGAAACCGAAGTCTTTTTGATTTTATTGTTTTCATTTATTGCATTTGTTCAGACTAATCAGATGTCACGATTTTCGTTAATTTATGAAGGGTGTGGACTGATTAACGAATCCCGTAGAATTTATTTTCATCTATTCTCTTAAATTTGTTTTACCAAACAGGGGCCACAATTGCCTAATATATGGAGACTGAGTGCTGATTACAGAAGAGGTGAGTGAACCAAACCTTGCAACAATACCTCCTCTTTTAGCGAGAAACCTCTTTCAGTTGGAATTTGAACCGAATAAGGTGAGTCTAATTTACGATATCGGCAAAACATGCATACTTCCCAATCAAAACCTTGAAGGGGGTTGTATTTCTTTTTTTTTATCTGATCTGATTGGGCTTTCACTGAGGATATACGTCACATAATCAGCAGCATCTTCCCAAAAATCAGCGACATAGAGATTCCATATATTATAGACCGTACCAGGTTCATGATTGTCCTACTCATTTGTTCAATCTCCCATTCGATGCTTGGTTTTTGGTCTGACTGATTTGTCTCCATACTCCCTTTTTTTGCAAAAAAAATTGACATTTATGTACTCTGCGCTGCCATCAGTTCGTAGTACAAGAATCTTGCAATCAAATCGCTTCTCGAAGCAAATCAAGAAATCTTGAAACTTTGAGCTGCTTCATTCTTAATCTTGGCCAAGAATACCCGACAATAGTTCGATTTTTATTCGATAAAAATTGAACAAATATTTATTTTCACGTCGGCTTGAGGCGTGGTATGACCCTTTGAAGCACTGCATATGATGCTACCAATTCGCAATTTATACCGGTATCTTCCAAGACGCTGTGCTCTTTGTTAGCTTGCTTCCCGCCCAATTAACGTATTTCATCACCGTTGGTCATCAATCATTCTAGAAGCTTTGCTATGCTCTCAATAGTAGCGTAGTTCAGCTGATCAAATCGTTGATGGAAATGTAGAAGACTCCTAATCTACTTGTGATCTGTCCACAGGCTCAAATGAGGCGAGTATATCCATAACACTGAATACGCGTACGCGTTCTCGATCTTCTATCTCGATAACGAGACCGTTCTTGATCATATTACTTCGAACACGATCGCACCATCAAGTACGTATACAACTCTTGTATCATTTGCTTGATACGTCAATTTGCAAGCCTTTGCCGCCAACTTTCTATACGAGACAACTTTCCAAGGAAGCTTTTCCGCACGTTGCACATCGTTTCAGAGAACATTGTTCGGCAAAACGTTGACGGTTGAGATAACCTTTGTCAATCATGTTCAGCTCATCGTCGTTTCTTCCCGTTTGGAAGTATGCATGATTCGTTGCATTCCTTGCGATTATGTAACAAGTGTACATCCGTTACGAGATGCTTGCTGGTTCTGCTATCAGATATTCATACTTTCTTCGTTTGTCCCAGCGTGATAATTTTGCATCCAATCCCTAAAAAATGTCTTCAATGCTGCAGGAGCTCGGAATCTCTTCTCATTTGTCTCCTTTTCCCGCAATTGCGGCAGTTTATTAGCTTCTTCGACTTGGAATCTCTGATCGAACCGATCGGTTTCCAGTCCCTTTCTCTGACTCTCTTGGTGCATTTCTGATGATACCTGCATCCATGATCTGGGTAAAGCAACACAGTTCCTCGGCTTGCCTTCTGGTGTATTTTCTCAGTGTTGAGACGGACCATCATAGCTTGTTTGAAGTCAGGCTATGCGTAATTTATATAGCTTTTCAGGACGATATCGTCTGCTTTACCGAGTGATTCACTAATTGCCGACAGGATAAAGAAACGTTCGCTCCAAGAAAGTCCAGTCTGTTTTTCTGTCGTAAAAAAAGTATGTTTTCCTTGCGTTCTGGTGATGTTGGGACAAAAGTAATTTATTGATGCGTTCGATCACTTCTTCAATGCGAGAGCACTGAGTCAACCATTGACGGAATTACAGCACTTCAAGTCCATGGTATGTTTCTTACCTGTCGATTGGCTGAATGGAGAGCATATACCCTACTGCCGAGAATCTGACTCCGTTTACCCCGTTCAGCGCATTATGTTGCATGGCATGTACAAAGCTTCTCCTCATCCCTTTCTCACGATGATGCATCGGTTTTTCATCCAGGATTACAATGTCTCATCCTGTCTTTGGCTGCTTAGTCCAGAAAATACAATCTCCGTTCGCGTGGATGGCGGTGATACTGGAGAGCCGACGCTCCGCTTGGATTCGATCTTTTCCAGTCGATTTCCGAGTGTCTCCGGCAGCAGCATCATGCGGCCTATCTTCGATTTATCTAGATCGTCAGATTCTTTCTGGTCTTGGCTGTTGGAATCTTGGCTGGTCACATAACCTGTTGGCAGGTGAGCTAATATGGTTGCATTACAGGCATCAAGTGTTGGTCCTAATTATTTAAAGGTAAGTGGAACGGAGTTCTTCAATGTGATATTAAAGAAGCCTTAAGGACTGATTTGCAATACTCAACCTCTTAATCCTGAATGGTAAAAAAAATCTGATCCGTGGTCACTTCAATGAATGCTAAGGCATTCTTAATTTTATCAACAAAAAACAACATCGCAGTGATATCAATGAAATACACAAAATAGTCATCTTTTTATCAGCCACGTCCTATTAAGAAATTCCATTGATTTCCTACAAATAAACAAGTTTCAAGATTTCAATCAACTGACAGCATGTCAGCTTTTTACATTCAAAATGCAACTCAAAATGTTTGTCAGAGGCAACACAACAGCGATATTCTACATGCAGAAAATTACAGTAGCGGTGTGATAGCAACTATACGTCGGCATTCCCAGATTATGAAAGCTTTTTCAAAATGTTTTGAGAATTGTGCTTGTTCCGTCGTATTCGTGGTGCACCGTGATTGTTATCACAGTGACATGTGTGATATTATATAATAAAGCTTTCATTTGTAGAGTATTTCTGCATGGTAATATCATCCGTCTGAAATATTCAAGTGTCTCAGATTGCTTCCAGCCCAATCTGTTGAGGCCCTGGTCAGATCGTAAGATATCATCGAAATAAAACTAAAGTAGGAACAAAGAAGTCTCGATCTTAAAGTCGCATTAATGGACGAAATGAAGCATCAGTGCGACCCCTTTACCGCATAGTCAAAAATGTTACTTCGCACATATAGCCGATCTTTGAGTGTGAAGCACCTCGGTAAGAAGAGATAATTTATCATATGTCACGTGTACGATCCACCTGGAACGCGAAATTCTTGCACCAATACAAAGAAAGAAAACAAAGCCCGCATCGCCACGCATTTGCAAAGGCAGTGCCGAAATAGAAGACTACTAGGTCGTTCTGTCTTCTCGGATTTAGCACTTGAGTCAGGAAACGTAACCGAGTCTGTAAAATAAGTCTGCGGATTTGTCAGTATGATGGTATGAAGCGATGCACATAAACAAGGCATGATGATTGACTAATTTGATGCCACGTGTCAATAATAAACAATTTATCCCGCAGGCAAGACAAAAGCATGCTGAGCACCGTGTTGTATGCCCTGCTTCTTAATGCGCTGGTGTCAGTGTATGGGAAGGAACAGTCCAACTGTGTGCGAAACGTAGCAGCCATTTTCAATGTGACGAGTGGAATTCAGAAGGATTTCTCAGCGTGCCACCGGTGCCTCGTCACGTTCATCGGAATCAAAAGAATTGATTTGATCCAAGCCAGCCAGGCCTACAGACTCTACTGGGTTTATGGACCTCATACAAATCTGGTCAAAGCGTTTTTATCATATTGCAATACTTGGAGACATGTCGTATATCCGTTGCAGAAACCAAATCCAATATCTTGAATCATTCAATTCAAAGAGGCTATCAGCATGTTACCAGTACAAGAAAATCAAGTATGGTCGATAACAGTATTTATCTACTCACCGCGTCGATCGCAGAAACAGAGGGTAAAGTGGCTGAGAACTTTATTTATTCTCGACTAGGAAGCTATGATAAATCATTTAGCATACGCAAACAAGTATGGAAAATTCCAGTATTTGTCGAAAGTAATCTACAAGCCAGAGAAATGTTCAGTGTTCTAGCTGATCAACAATCGAAAGCTTCTTCAATGTTGCATCAAGCTCAAGAATTTGACAGTGACAAAATTGAGAACATCTTGGGAACTGAAAATTTACAAAGTGATCGCTCATCGATGCGATGCATCATCATCCCTTCTTATCACGAAGACGCCGTTTGTCAAGAATGCGTGGCCATGCACAGCGATTCATTATCCATTCGAACATATGTCTTATTCAATGGGAGGATTTCTATGTTGGCCAAATTATGCGTCTTCCGTAGCATTCATGAATCAAGAAAAATCATCGAAAGCTGTAAGAAAACATTCTGTTCGAAAATGGACGCTTGGGGTTCAAGCGAATGTGACAGAGTGCTCAATATTTTTGCTATGCGGCAACAAGGTTCAGAGAAAACAAATGATATACAGGATGATACGAATCAAAGACATGAACCTGAAATCTCACACGAAAAACGCAAGAACTTGAAAGAAATCAGACAGATCCTGAAGTATCTTGCCCATAAGAGGATGGCAAGACTTACTAGAAAGAATGCTGGTATGCTGCAAGCGTTCACATTCACCAATACACTTGAAATATTAGAATTAAACGATCTCGTCTGCATCAAGTCTACCTCAGCGATCAACAGGAATACGGAATGTATCGGTCATATCATGAAAAATGTAGTGGGACCTCGTGTCGTTATATTTTTGGCAGCTAGGAATGCAATTTCATTGGTGGCTCGTTCAGATCAGGTAACAAGTGAGAGAAAAGGCTGTAAACTCGTATGGCTAGAAAAACCTGACTGCAAGTTGTATCTTGGTACCCAACTGATGAACACAGAGATTTACAAAATACCACAGAACCCGGGGTTCAAGGCTAGCTTCTGCCTTATTTCGTACCATACTCCTTCGAAACAACTTACTTGTACTAGGCGCATGCGACATTCATTTTCTTTAGATTCCCAAGAACCAAGAATTGACACGCTTACAAAGACATCGATCTTAACTGATATCTCAGGGCTAGATTCGAAGAAAATAATGGCGTTGTATCAAAACATGGAACTGGAGTGTCGTCAAACTTCATGTCTTAGAATTCAAGAAGTTCCTCATGCATTCTGTTCCGAGCACCGAGACTTCATTATGGCTACTCCCAAACAATCTCCCGTCCAAGTTGTCATCCACCAGTTTACGAAAAACCGCATTCCAGTAGGTTTATGGCCATCTAAATATTATATCAACTTTCACAATGTGGATGATGTAGCATTTCAAAAGAGCTATTCGCGTTATTTCTTAGATTCTGGCACAGAACTCAGGACTGCTAGTGACAGCATTGCGTTTGTGGAGTATGAATGTGAAAAGTCAAAGCAGATGCATTGTGTCAGCTGTCTTCTACAACACACAGAAGTATACTTATCTTACGATGACCAATCAACCACGCGAGGATATGTTTGGATGCGACCGGCACTCTCGGGAATTCTCAAGTGGTGTGTTGGAGATAAGATTTGCTCAAGTCTTACCTATAATGCGAGCCGAGCTTAGCTTGAACGGCGAGGCGAGCTTCGGCAATGGACAGTATAAAGATTACGCTCAGAAAAGAGTGAGAAATAATCTGGGTGTTCTAAAAAGGACAATATGGCATAGCGTGCATTTTTATAATGAATACTCCGTCCGATGTGTTGGAATACTTTATCGAATAATTATATGATAAGGATGGCTGCTGAACATGCTTCCTTTCGAACGTAACAATCCTTTCCTTCTAGATGATTGCACTGATTTGAAAATGTGGACCATATTTCGATGTCCCACGACACTTGATGATTCCTGTTATAAAATAGCGTTGCAAAACTCAGCTTTTCGATGTTGTCGGAAGAGGCAACATGTCCTGAAATTTCCAAATGATACTAACTCATTATGAGGATCGAGGAAAGAGTGCTTTTTTCAGCCGTTTCTCTCATAAACATTCAATCCGACCCCAACACGTCTCGAATTTGGTGATCTCAAGCCACCGCTCAATCACGCTATCGATTCTTCAAGCGCCACAATTCGACGCGAATCATGTCGATTGCCATATTTGAAATGGGCTTGAATGCTGGGTAAGGTAGACTTTCGGTTGACTCAACATTCTACTGATAGACGTAGACAGGCCCTTTACCACGCAAGAATCGTCCGGATTACATCTTTAGGTCGGTAGACCTATACATGGTCGCCGTGTTGTAGGAAAGCCTGCCTTTGCGCAACCTCTGTGCCGACTACATGCGCAGAGTTCAGGATCTAAACAGCGGTCAGCGTGCCATCGTCAGCCGTAGTGCCGTGTCGGTGACGAACTGGGCTCGACGCATGCATTGCTCGGAATTGAACTACTTGCTCAAAATAACCCGTGGACCATGAGAAGAAAGCTAGGCAAGAAGGTAAAAATCAAACACGACATGCAGGAGATCATCTGGCATAAAAATATCTTTTTGCGAATCCGACTTGACCACCACGAAGAGGATAGTAAATCTACATCAAAGGAGAAGCGTATTTGGTGCTCGAATAAATACGGAAACAATGGAATCCTGAAAAATGCTGGCAAGCTGGAAGACTAAAGCAAACAACAATCTTGAAACGATGAAGAAAACTTTTCGGAAGATAGCCCACCTGTTGTTGAGTCTATTCGGCGTATTTTGGAGCCGCACCAGCTCAAATCGTACTCATTACTCCAATGAGTCACGGCATTTGTTTTAACAAGTCTTTCAATCGGTCAAAAAGATGCCAAAACAACCAAGCCGAGTGCGCCAATCATCACGTGAAGCATATGGAGCACATAAAGTATTCTTTCGCGCTCCAGATAGTTTTTGTCGTTGTGCGCCGATTAAGTAGTTCACCACGATATATTGCACCCTAACCTCGAACTAAACTGATAATGTTGACGAAGTTAGGGATCACTGGGTCGTTTCATATGCAACCGCATTGCTGTACACAGAAGGATCACGAGATGATGCTGGCAACGTTCGACCGATCGCACTTCTTTGCGTCGACGTGAAGTACTTTCAAAGTGTTAAAGTATCGATTGCAGCGATTATTGCCGATATTGATCCATCATCAAATTCTACATCTCACCGACATCTGACACTCGGTCACTCATCGTGGGGAGGAAGCGTATGCGACTTTTCTCGAGTTTGAGAAAGCTTACGATTGAGACAATTGGACGTACATGTTTCGTGTTATGGGCGTTGGAAAACGTTTCATCGACTGGATTCGTCCTCTTTACAATAATACAAAGGCGTAGTTGATGATCAATGGAAATATTACACCGTCCATTACACCACAACGTGGTGTGAAACAAGACGAACCTCTCTCAGCACTAATTTGCTGATGACGATCGAACCTTTGTGAAATTAACTTCGACAACATGAAGAATATGGAATTTGGATCAATGGCACGACTGTCGCAACTGGCTTACTTTTTGCGGACGATTCGATATAGCTTTCAGAGACACCAAATGGTGTTTTGACGCAACTCGAACTCTTCCGAGTCTATTGCGATGAGTCGGGTGCGCAACTCATCTTGCCCATGTACTTCCAATTTGATGATGCTGAGTTCGGATGATTCAGTCAAGTATTTGGGTATTCCGTTCGGCCAGACACCGATTCATTCTATGGTTATCTCAACTCTCGACAAGCGTTTTTATGATGGGTTTGGTGCATGGCTCCGACGTGCACGAACTGTTCGTGGTCTACTACTGGTTGCGCAGACGATGATTTTATCACGTTTATGGCATTACACGATGCACGTGGACATACCAGCAGAGACTATTCGACAGTGGCAATCGATATCAAATCGATATGCGCTTGGTCGGAAAACAAAGAAGCTTCAACACATGTTTACCTACACCGACAAGATGGTGGCCTACAAGTTCCTTTTTTGTGAGACGACTGGAGCTAAAACGTATTCAATTTTTTCAGCAGTTCGCATCCGATGCGTCGACAATTATTCCTGCGAACTGGACAACTGCTTTGACGAAATAATAACAGCTTATTTAAACTTCGTTTGGACCGCATAAGCCGATGAACATATTGACTATCGCTCCACATTGACACAGGAAAATGGTGCGATGGGAGAGCACATCTTCTTGGTGGAAAACATATTTAAAATGTGGCATCATATTGATTGGAGCATTACACTATCAGATTTGGATGTTCTACATGGCACATCCGATGTGGTTTCACTGCGACCAAGGATCACATTATGAAGCTGCTACTCATAATCCGAGTATGCAAAAAGTTTGGTAAAATCTTGGCATGGTGGACGAACCGCATTGAACGCTTCGAAAATTGTCTGCTACGCTTTTCAAGATTCGCAGTCTTCAAGGCTTTTTTCGAGATAGCGACACATGGCCAACGAAGGAAGATTTAGTCGCCAACTGTTACAACACCAAGAGCTGAGCACATCGGATATGGCTAAAGAAAGGTTGCTGAGTCGACTTTACAATGAAGTCACTCAGATATTACAGCGTATTCACTCGACGATTGGTCTCATCACTTGGATCCAACCTAACACAAGTGGCAGATCGTTTTATGTGGGAGTACAAAGCAAGGAGAGGAAACAATATTTTCCTTATATTCCACGCCGTCAACTCTCGAGGATCGTCTGGAAACCTCCCGAACCAACCAAGATCCATCCCATGTTGACGCATTGGTGATCACGGGAGAGATCGAACGCACTGGTTCCGGAAAGGGTTGGAATTTTGATGGCTACATCATGGCATCTTCGAAAACGCGTATTACCCATTTTCGAAGATCTACAGTTCGAATGTTGCCAGTTCGATCTCGTTTCTGGTTCTTGAAGAATATTCAGCTCGACATTATGCTGTGTACGCAGCCTTTGTGTGAGGCGGTGGAATCCGAACAACATCTCTTTCTCGAGTCGATCGCACAGCACAATTATGGAGGGAGCTACTCCCTAGTTGGGATCGGTTTGTCTCCTCATGAACACGTTGGCCGCATATTGCATGTGCAATTGCGCCGACACTACGGTCAGCATTGAATTAAATTATTTTGGATTTATGGCTTGCATTGCAAGCGGTGATGCTGCACTTCATCTGGATAGATAGGAATCGTCGTTTGTTCGATCAGCGATCAGCAACTCCGATAGTTCCAGCACTTTCCGTGATCTGCAGCACGTATACTGCGCACGCTCGGTACTTTCGACGACAGTGTTACGATCAAGACGAATACATTCGGCTTGCCAACGTATTGGATCAACTCGCAATTTAAGGATTATTTGGTGAATTTTGAGAAGTCGAATATCATTTTCACGGGTATGGCACCATCAAGTGCAACTCCGACCCTAGTCCTGGTTGGATGGCTCTGTTCAGCAAGTGTGTTGCACACCGCTCTGTGCAACACCGTACTTCTAGAGAGTCTTACAACTTTTCTATCATTTACAAGCTGGACACAGTCTCGTATTACGTTAGTTGAGGCTACTGCAATACAGGAACATGAGCGGAAAAACACACTGTCATCTCCCAAATGTATTTTCACGAAACGTTTTTAAATATGTATAATTGTTACTCAAAACAGCGTAGGTATTTAGAGAAGTTAGTTAGTCTAATTCTAGTATATAGACACCTTCAACTGAATCGGCTGTATATATTCGTCGGATTTGTCATAAATTACAGTGATTAACACATATTCTATACGGTGCAAAACCTTTGAAGCAAGTGAGATAACTGACATACAACTGTTACGAATATATGGTTTGATTCCAAGCAATAAATTCAATGGAAATCGATGCAATTCCTGATAGCGCGAGCGCACCAAACCCATCCGATTCCACGAGCGCTTTGATTCCAGAGTCGTTCAATATTGTTAATTCGAGTACATGCTCGACTGTACGTGTCGCTGTTCGTGTTCGGCCTTTGTTAGGGCGTGAGAAAGTCGAACGATGCGATGAATGTGTCCAAGTCTTGGATCAAGATACACAAGTTATTATTGGCAAAAATCGGTCCTTTACTTACGATTACACCTTTAGCAAGTATGCACAGCAATCGGACATATGGAAATGTGTGGAGCCTCTGGTTCTGTCGTTCATGGAAGGTTACAACGCCACCATCTTTGCATACGGGCAAACAGGTTCAGGAAAAACGTATACAATGGGAACAGGAAGCTGTACTCACTCTATGAAAGAAGAATATGGAATCATACCTCGAGTGATCGAGCACATATTCAACTACATCGATATGAAAAGAGAAAGGTTATCAGATTACAAAATCAGTATGCAAATTCGATTCTTAGAGGTATATGGGGAAGAGATTCGCGATTTGCTCTTTCATGCATCACCTTTCATAGAATCCACCATGGAGCTTTACACTGAGAATATGGCTACAGAAGGTCGATCCACCAGTCATCAAAGTCGCGTCATCTTACGAGAAAGCGAGAATGGTGAGGTACAAGTCACTGGCGCTTCCGAAGAAGCTGTCACTTGTGTGGGAGATTGTCTCCGCTTACTGGAGAGAGGTACGCTTTCCAGAACAACTGCCAGCACTCTGATGAACGCTCACTCCAGTCGATCGCATGCCATCTTCACAATCACTATGACACAACACATTCCAACGTCTGGAGCTCAGGAAACAGAGGCTCAGGCCGATGACACGAAAATGGAGCCTTTGTTCGAGACACGCACATCTTATTTCAATTTCGTCGATCTTGCCGGCTCGGAGCGTCAGAAGCGAACTCAAGCGGAAGGAAAGCGATTAAAGGAGGGAATTGAGATCAACAAAGGCTTACTGGCGCTTGGGAATGTCATTAGCGCCTTGGGCGATGACAAAAAGCGCGGAAGAGCTCATATTCCGTATCGCGATTCCAAGCTGACACGCATGCTACAAGACAGTTTGGGCGGAAACAGTCGAACACTTATGCTCACGTGTGTCAGCCCCGCAGACCTCAATTTCGAAGAGACTTTGAATGCGCTCAAATATGCGAATCGAGCACGCAATATCAAAAACAAAGCCGTTGTGAATCGCGATGAAGCATCTACCGTCACTCATGCGCTCAAACAGCAGATACAAACGCTACAGGAGGAAGTCATTCGATTAAGAAATCCCGGAATGTCTGAAAATGAAGTCCGAAGATTATTCGCCAGTAATTTCCACAAAGAGTCGACGACAAGCTCCAATGCATCCGCAGGGAATGAGATCGCATCCATCGATCATGAATCCTATACGGAACTTCGCAGACGAGCTGAGAACGCTGAAGCTGAAGTGTCTAGACTCACTGGCGAAACGAAGCGATTCCGACTCCAAATGGATCACTTGAAAGAAAAAATGATTGCGGCTCAAGCAGAACGAGACTACTTTCGTCTTTGTGTGGAAGATCACACAAGTGGAATGAATGAGTCATCTTCTCTTCCTGAAGAACGAGCGAAGAAAATGACAGTGATGGAAGAACAGCTTCGAACGATTTCCACGCTTCAAGAAACCCTCCGAGAAGTCGAACGACAACGAGATAGCGCCATATTGAAGCTCGACGAATCCGGTCTGACGCCACCGGAAGCCATGGAATCGCTTCAAATTCCATCGTTTATCGAGTCGGATGTGAAAAATGGCAATGCGCTGATCGAACAAGTGGAAAAAGAACTGGAACGTGATGCTGCAGCACTCAAACAGATGACCGTCAATGACGTCCCGACGGAAATGGAAAGCGATACGGAGAATGAAGCCGTAGAGAACGCACTGATTCTTCAGACCCAGGAAGATGTCGAGCGTCAGCGTGTCTTTCAGCGTCGACAAAAGCATTTAGGCGATTCCGTTCAAGATCTTTCACACGATATTTCACTGAAGGAGCAATTGGTCCAAAACATTCGCCAGTCGCAAGAAAATTATGAGCGCTTGAAATCGTTTTACGAGCAGAAAATGGTGCAAATGGTCGAAGCCGTACGTCTCGCTCAAATGGATCGTGATCGCTTGGTCGAAGAAATGCAGTCTTTGGAGTTGCAAATAAGCCAAGAAGGAGGTCTTACCAGCGGAAATGGTCAGTTGGCGAAATTGGCTCGAGATCTCAAGTTGAAAGAAGGCGAATTAAGCGATCTACGAAGAAAACAAAGTGATATCAATCGATTCATCACGCAGAAAAAGAAGAGTGAGATGCAATTGAGAGTTTTGAATGCTGAAATTTCCAATATGAAGCGCCAAAAAGTCGATCTGATCAAAAAAATGCAATTGGAACGAAAGCGCCATGAAGAAGAAGCCAATTGCCGTCGGAAAGAAATCACATCCTTGAAACGAGCTCAAATTCGCGATAAGCAGCAAATACAGCGTCTTGGATCCCAAAAAGAAGCACAAGAACGCGTCTTGAAGCGGAAAATGGAAGAGATTGCCGCGACAAAACTCAAGCTGAAACAGCAGCAACAAGCTCAAGCTCAAGCTCGCAAGTTGAATGCCAGTCTTGGAAGTCGATCGATGCGTTGGAATGCCAACAAAATGCCTGGACGTGATGTCGAATGGCTTTCCAAAGAAGTGAAAAAGCGTGCAGAAGAACAGGAAAAGCTGGAAAAATTGCAGCAAGAACGAATTGCCGTCACTAAAGAGATGGAAACTCTATACGCGCGACGAAATCGGATGCAACAGGAGCTTCAACATTCGTTCCAGGCCCAAAATAGTATTCGAGATGTCTTGATATCGCCCATGAAAGACGAAAAACAAGTCGATAAAAAATTATCACCGGAAGAAGAACAGATCATTTTCGACTTGGAGGAGCAGATTGAGGCTTGCCAAGTCCAACTGGAGTATAATGAAGATAAAATCTCCGAAATGATGAGTCATGAGATGCATGGGGCTCACGTCGACTCGGCAAATGCTTCCAATCTGACACCCATCGACACGACTCAATCTCTTCCGGAGGCTCGTACGTTGTTGAAAATGCTTTTTGGAATGGCAGTCGAACTGAAGAAAACCGAACAGCGAAAAAAACAACAAATCTCCAAGCTTCAAGTCGATGTGACCGATCTCAATAAGCTGCTGGAACAAGAACGAGAACGCATGCGGCAGCTCAAACTTACATACAACGAATCACTTCAACGGATATTCCAATGCAATCCGAAAAAGGAGAATGAGTCGTATGAGTCGATTCCGTTCCATTTGGAGAAGAGCCAATGTGTTCCAACCGCTTTGGAGGAGCAAAATACCTCTTTACAGAACAAATGCGATGAATTAGAAACTCAACGACAAACACTCTGTGAGGAAATTGCTTCTCAGCGTCGACAACTGGAAGAATATCAAGCCCGCATTCACTGGTTTGAGAAGATGACCAAAAAGCATCGACAGGAAGACCCAATGGTTATAGAAAACGATGATCTTGACGTTGAAATGGACGAAATGAAGCTCCATGCGCTGGAAGCACCAGATTTAGCGATAAGTGCGCATCCGTACATATCGGAGGAGCATCACTCCGAGTCGGAAGCGAGCCATTCAGAAGACCATGACGGGGAACAGAGCACTTTGTCCATTTTCTCTCGACTATCAAATCCGAGAAACTTTACTGGCATTCATAAAATCCGCGTGAGGGATAATGCGAATAAACGAGAGGTTATACAGCTTCGTTCTGAACGAAATCGCGCTCGTCGGGTTCGTGATCGATCGCAATTGCGTCCCACCAGAGCTGTCACCTGTACGGAGCGCCCAAGCGGCACCATTTTTACGGCGGGGAAGAAGAAAAAACCGGTTTTGGGGATATTGAACAGCATGAAAGGTGAAAAGGAAACGGAGGGGAGAGATGACGTAATGGCTGTTCACGAGCATGACAGTGTGATAGAAGACGCTACTTTGCGTGTGACAATGCCTCCACCCGTTCCTCAGCCATCTATGGACGTTTATTCTCGATTGGCCGGTCAGTATACTGCTTCGGCGCAAAGTAAACGACAGAAAGCATCTGGACGACGTTCAGGCTCTGAAGCTGCACAACATTCTCCACGCCATCAAGGGAACAGTCCGAATCGAGCAGACATTGTGGAAGGCGTTGCAAATGTGCATTCAGTAAAGATCGATGATACTTTTGATCCACTGCTTGGTGGAGGAAGCTTATTAGCGCAAGTGCATGAAGACTACCGCGAGCGAATAAGTCAAAGTCAAGGCAATGCGACCGAGTTAAGTTAGTGTGGTCTACACTAACATGCATGCAAGATGCATTTTAAAGTGAACTCACTCGAAAATGGGTCAATCCTCTAGCGCGTCTCGTTCCGAAGCGATACAAGACAGAATCTGCCCGCATGACGTCTATGAATATCGCACACTACGCCCAGATCCTGCCTTTTTATCGAACCCGCAAATGCTTCCTCAGAATAATACGTTTCAAACACAGCGAATGATACCATCTCAAAGCTTTTATTTCCTCCAAAAAGACACTTTAAAATGCAGTGGAAATAATCGCTTTGATGTCACTTTCACATTCGATGCGCTAAAGCCCGGAATTTTGCGTCTGTTCATCTCAGAAAGCGATAGTGAGTCCGACAGAAAACTTCTCTTTGAGAGTGTTTTTAAAAAGGGTAGAAATCAGTCTTTTGACTACCGCAAAGTCGTGAAAGACGATACATTCGCTGATCAAATTCTTCGTTTTCGTACGTGCTCGCTACTTATCCAAATGCAAAGCTCCGAACCCGACACCCAGCAAACATACTCAAACTACGCGGTATTTGGCTCAATGGATCGGACTATCTGCACACTACTATCTGTGCGACAAACGATCGAAATTGACGGAAGCGTTTTGGAACTGAAAGAGATATTCGGAATCGAAGAAACGATTGTATCCGACCATAATAAGAGCGACATTCAAGAAACATTGATGGAATCCGTGACGCAAAGCCGCGAGTGTGTGATTTGTTTGACAGACGCTCGCGATACGACACTATTACCCTGCCACCACATGTGTCTATGCAACGAATGCGCCCATCAGATTCAATCCAAATCCAACACGTGTCCCATTTGTCGGAGTTTTGTGCAATCTTTTGTGAAGATGTCTGTCGATCCCAAAATACAATGACAAAATAGCACATTTTTATTTTCTGGCTTAATCCACACTCGGCCGATTTTGATCTATTGATACGGTCAGGTTCCAAAGCACGGCAGTGGTTTCCTTCTGCATTCACACGTATTCGATATAGGTGGCAGCTACCGTGCTCTTTGAAAGCTCTGGAAAAATTAAAGAGAATGAGATATGGGCACTAACGAGTGTTCTTTTTCCAAAATCCTTTTACCTGAAATCAAACAGATTTTCGTAAAAAGGACAACGACGGCAGATGATTGAAAAACGTACCAAATTCATTACATGACCACCTGAACGCATTTTGGCAGATGAAAGGATAGGATTCGTTGCCGAAGAAGTCTCTGTCCGGACTGTCGTATTGGAGTCGAATTCCCTACGTGTCACATCCTTGCCACCTTCGCGAGGCGCACTTGCATGTTTTCGAAGAGAATTTGGTGGATGATTGGTGGTGTATGATGTACCACCATTACAGTGCTTATTTGTATACAATCGATGTTTGACACTTGCCAGCGATCCATTGGAGCCAGATTCCGTATCTGAAGCTTCAACAACGGGCTTACTGGACGGTGCATACGATCCATAAGTGCCGTGTGATGTGGGATACGCATCAGAGTTGTGGCTGATACCACTTGAGGCGTCTGTGGAAGGAGTCGGGGCCCCGCTATTAGACCGCTCGACAATCGGTTGCTTGGATTGAAGGCAGGATGAGAGACTTGGAATACCATTATCAATACTAGCTTTGTGTGATCTTTGGCTTCCGAGAGCGTCAACATCGGATTGTTCGCCAGAGGGGCGTTTTCCTTTCTCTCTATTTCGACACAATCATTCAGTGAGACCCAAAATTAAAAATGTACTCATCTGTACGCACAATTGTTCACGCTTTCGAACAGCCGCTTCACGTCTCAAAAACTCGGCTTCGAGATCTACAAAGCTCTGTCAGCACACAACCAATGACATCAGCGACTAAAAAGACAATACCTTTCAGCTTCTTTTCTCGAGCGTTCAATTCGGCTTCTTGTCGTCTGAGGTTCTCTTCGACGCCGAGTAATTCCTTCATTTTGGTATTGTATGTAGCCTGGAGCTGTTTGACATCAGGTAGATTAGCAGCGGGCGTGGATGGCGTTGATGTCAAAGGCGTTGACGAGGATGAAAAGGACTGAAACACGGCCGGATTTGCAGCTGCATACGCACGCAATCGCTGTTGTAATTCTGGAATTCTCTCAAGATCTTCTATTCTTGGCCGACGAGAGCGCTGACGATGCAATTGCCAACGAATCGCTTGAAAAAGACCTTCGGTATAACGACTAGAGATTGGTGCAAAACGACCAGCATTGATTTTTTTAGCCAATGCGAGTTGATTAGTTGCGTCGAACGGCGGTCTATGAGGTAACAGCGACTCAGAATTATATTGTGCGCGAGAGTGAGCTGTCCGTACGCTAAAGTGGCCATTTCGTATAATAGGCAGCCCAATGCCCAAATATCCGATCTGTCATCATATGTCATCTCATTCACCATTTCTGGGCTCATGTAATACGGAGTTCCCACGTTTGTTTGAGCGAATCTTGACTCGCTTTTGAGCTCTTTAGCCAGACCAAAATCGCCTAATTTTGCGTTACCCTAGGATATGACACATTGGATGGTGCAGTTGAAACCTCACTTTAGAAGACTTACGTTACTATCAAGGAAAATGTTTCCTGGCTTGATATCTCTGTGTAAGATTGGCCGCACAACATTTCCTTCTCGATGACGATGACACTCGCGAAGGGCCAAGTAAATATGTGTAAATACGTGCCATATAAAATCCTCTTCGATAAATGAGCTGGACAAAGCTTTTAAGTTCGCATTTTTTACTGTAATTGGCGATAGAACGTACCCCTCACGCTTTTTCCGCTTTATGAATTGACTCAGATCTCCTCCTTCACAGTATTCCATAACGATGTAAATTTTCATGGCTTGTTTATCGATGACGCGGTCCAAATATCGTACAATATGTGGATGTCGGAGCTCACGCAAAATGTTCACTTCGCTGACAATCAACTGTTTTTCTTTCTCACTCATGGCGCCATAGTTGACTTCTTTCCACACTAACACCTATAGTCACAATCACATTGCCTAAGTACTCAGCACATCAACGATTCACTTTATTCGCGACATACTTTGCCGTCTGATTTTCGTATAATTTCTGTGACCACACCAAAAGATCCCTTCCCAATCACACGCACTTGTTCGTACGCTTCCATATCCGTCGCTTGGTGTGTGAAGCGTGCGAAAACTTTAAAGTATTGTGGTCACACAAAAAACCCAATTTCGTTTCTCGTGAACGCTATACTATCGTAAAACTCAATGCGGTTTACGACGAGCTTGTTTTTGTATCGAAACTGCGGCAGAGTGTGTTTACGTTCAGTCAAAATACGTGTATGTGATTTGTCGTAATGTATCAACCAAATTGAGTAAGTAATGCGTCTATTATGTGCGAAATATGAAAAAAGTGGCCATTTATAAGGGGAAGGGGTCCATGGCATGATAAGAATAAGATCAAAGTATGAGGAGAACTGTGAAAAAGCCCCACATATTCGGAAAGACTACTGTACCGCTCCTACTCAGTTATTTACTAATGGCTACGATTCTTAGTCCACATCCAAGACAGTAGATTGGATAGTGTGGTGTAAAGCAACCTTGCGCTACATGATAATAATGAGTCTGGTTTTTTGAACCGACCGCTTCGTCGGCTCGATACATCGACAAAAGATGTTTACTATTCACGATTTCGCTCTATGTGCCACTGCCTTGTCCTTTCTTTTCGGATGTGCCATAGAGCAGACACCATTCGACTGTAGTGAAGACCTTGTCCAAAAATATAACAAAAATGTACTGGTTTCTCTGCTTAATCGTGTTGCGTTTTCTGTAATTCTTGATCCAAGCGCTCTAAATCATTTTTATCCAATACACCGCTACCGTCACGATCCAACTTTCTGAATTGCGTCAATATCCGATCGATATCGTCCTGCTCTACTTTATTCATCTTCACCAACATGTATGAAAGGTATTCCAGTTTTGAAACCTGTCCATCACCGTCTGCGTCCATCGCAAGTAGTTCTTTCATGCTGATTCTCTACACAAAGCGCTTGAGCAGTGAGAACGTACTTGTCCCGTGCAGAAACCTTGCCTTTTTCATCACCGCACGACGATTGATCTCCTCGATAACAGCGCCGATACCGTGTGCGACAGCAATTACTGAGAACGGGAGATAAAATATCGCAAATACTCGACCGCCATTGGATTTTGGTGAGTAATCTCCAAACCCGACTGTCGTTATAGTTACTGTTGTATAATATAAACAGTCGAGGATAGGCCAGCCTTCCATTTGACCGAGAACGATGCCGCCAACAATCGACATGATAAAAGGCGTCAATGCGCATACCATTGCGCGCGTACTTTTCGATACCAAGCATCGATACCATCTGCTTCTGCTTTTACGCGCCTTTTTGGTTACACGTAACTTTGACAAATACTCTTTCCGGGCAACACTGTCGCCGTGCTTGGTATGCGCATTGATCGCCGCATGATCCACCTTTTTTAATAGCTTTTGCGTCGCCTTTTTTGCAATCGCACGTTCACGTTCTACAAACCACGAAGCGAGTCTTCCTAACGCGATTGCAATCGTACAAATTCCATAAAACGCAAAGAGTATCGTAAAGGCTTTGCCTGCGTTCGTGCGTGGTATCACATCGCCGTATCCGATTGTCGTGACGATAATCATAGAGTAATAGACGCAATCAATCACAGACCACGACTCAATATAACGGAAAAATACGACGCCAACAAGCAGATACGTCGACACGAGCAGTAATGCCATCCGATACGCTTTCCGCGCACTTTTTGCGTCATTGTTGATCTCTTCCGCTCCATGAAGCATCATTCTGGCACCCAATCCGCCGACATTGGAATGACGATACCGCGCAACGCGCACGTGATCGTGCTCTGATTTCTACATAAGGAGCCTGAAGCTCGGCATTCATTCCTGTGCAATAAGTACCGTGTCCTTCTTCTTTAAGTTCGAATCTTGAAAAGCTGCATCACCCGACAACTATGCAGACTTTCCTTATTACAATTCAAGTGATGTTTGCGAAAGATATACCGAGAGAATATCTGTAAATTCAACCAACTCTGAAGTTATTGGTGACACATCTGTGCGCTTGACGCAAACAGGTGATTGTCTCTACCGTTGATAGGCGTCTAAATAGACCAAAGTACCTTTATTGCTTGCATTTTAACCCTCTGCGATAATGATAATTATGCCTTTTGGGGTCTTATCAATAATGTTACGTAAATGTACATGATCAAATCCCAACATGCTATTTCGAATGTCCTCCCGGCATGTGAGCTACCGGAGGTCCACTCACAGGAATCTGAGCGATTCCATGAAAAACATTCTTTGGCAGCCGGTAATAGAGAGTTGCCTCGATCAGTTTGAGCACATCTGTGGGTCTCGCAGTCTCGCGATATGTAAATCGCAAGGACCAAAACAGAGCTCCAAGAAGCTGACTCGCCAAAATAGTTGACACGTGAAACTCGACGGGTTTTCGATTTGCAGAAATTCGGAATGAGAATACTACACTATCGCTGATATTTCCATGAGAGCTTTTTATAAAAAACCAAAATATGAGTGCAATCGTGCAATATGTATTAAACCATGCGATCAATTTGGCAAACCATTGTTGAAAACCAAGACACAGCCTCATATTAGGCATCACAGCATCCATATAAAGATTGAGAGTGCCCCATAATACAGTTGAAAATATCAATAAGATGCGAAAATCCCAATTGACCACATCACACGCACACACCATAATGACGCATAGTTGCACTTGCGATACAAAGGAGTCGTCACTGGTAATGATTTGACGCACCATATCGATTTGAGTGCATGCGGCATACGTTCCCGTGTGGAAAAACGTGAGGAAATACGCAAGAAACACCAAAACTTGATGCTCAATGCGATGGGCATGCAATTTGTACCCGCTGGCTACGGAAAAGAGCAGTGCCGCGGTCAATAAGGAACCAACGTATCCCGATGTTTGGATAAGGAATCGATGGCGACGTGTAAACAAGAACGGGCGCAATTGAGGCCAAACAATCCGTGAGGAATCGAGTAATGGGACGCGAAATTGGCTCACACAAAGTTGTACATCTACGCATGACCCTATCAACACTTAAATACGCACAGAGGGTTGTAACAAACCTCTCTCCTTGCTTTGTGGCGGCATTTTTGGCTTCACAACCTCACTTTGTTGCCTTAATCTGACTGTCGCATGATACATGTGCAATACATGAAACTTTAGAGCGTGCTTTTTGCCTAAAATAAGGTCTTTGGATTTTGCAACTTTGACTAGAACAAATATTGCACTAATGACCAGTGTACCTAAAGCCACATCACTATCTTTCAATACTGCATCACCAATTCGAATAGTTGTGTGCGTGTTACGTGAGAATAAATCCACTTGCGTCGCTCCGACCAAAAGTATAATCGACGGTGAGGCAAATAACAGCAACAATAACTCATGTCGACGAGAGTACAAATTTGCATCGGAGAAGTAAACGGCCTGGTACCCTACAAACGCCATGAAGAAGAACAACACACGGATATCCCTTGCCATTTGTATGTAAAGTGCTTGTGTGCCAGCATTGAGCGCGGTCAAGTACCAGAATTCATACGTTCGCATAGTGAGGTTCCCCATATCAATTGAGAATGTAGGCAACCAGCAACACGCTGCAAGTACAGTCACAATGAAAAGCAGACTGTTGCTCCATACTGCAAGTGAGATGTTTGCATACACATTGGAAATCGATACGATATGAATATTTATGACGAACAGTGTGTTTACAATTGGCTGTGCACGAACGAAAAACGAAATGCATTTAGCTTGTCGACGCTCATCAGTAACGAAAAGTGACAGCCAGCATCGCGATGGATTTAGTTTTGGTAGTGGATCACATACTTCAAAAGCGTAATAAACGGGAAGCTGGTGATTCGAATCGATTTGCGGATGAACTCGTCGGCTCGACGTCTGTGTCATAATATTTCATTCCGGTAGATACGGTACGTAGGGCTAATTATATAAGAGACTGGCGGTACATTTGCTATTCTTATCGAATGTATAGAGTCAAATGAATAGTTTCGCTCGTTTTCCTGCGACTCGAGTTAACAAGGATTCATGCGTTTTTGCTAATAACGGACCCAGTACGAGCGTCGTCGGAGGTTCGTGTAGTCGGGAAGCTCGTGAATGGAACCAATCGCAGACAGCGCGTGCTCTTTGTCGTTGATAATTTCATCGGCAGTAGCGCGCACAGAGGCTGCGTCGATAGCATCTATTTGCGCAAATGTTTCCGGAAGTGATAAACGTTTGCCAAATGCCAGCATTTGACGACCGATATCGTCGCTGATTTCGCATGGATTGTCCAAATTCAGCAAAAGATTCGCTTTCAGCTGAGCTTTCGCGCTTTCAACTTCTTCGTCGGATGTGCGGTGGACCAGACGCACTAATGATTCCATCACATACCACATTAGATCATTCGCTTTGTATTGATCCGCAATCGCGTACACGCCAAATAGACCAGTATCGCTGTAATTGAGGTTGAAAGTCTCAAATGATAGCGCTAATTCTTGTTCAGCAACAGCTTGTGCGAGCTTTGAAGAAGCATTTAAACCGGCAGAACCACTTCGATCCCATTTCCCAATCAGTACTTGCATCAGTTTTGCTGGGAAAAAGTGTTTACTGGTCCATTGGAAAGCTTCAAATGCGATGGCCACATGAGCCAACGGGATGTAATCATTTTTGATACGAACATCCGACCCCACAAAAAGAGACGGTTTGAGGCTCATGCACGTTTTACTGGCTGGTAACATGCCTAACGCCTTATCTGCGAGCCGGACGAGCTCGGAATGCTCAATTGCCCCAGCACCGGCCACAACCACGCGATCAGCTGTCATATTGGTCGAATGGTATGACTCCAAATCATCCAAAGTGACGTTGAAAATCTATAGAGAAACGAATTAGCTGATTGGATATCGATTGTGTAATAGGAGCATACATCCTTTTCTCTTCCGACGAGAGAATGACCCAACTCGGTGTCCATGAAAGCTGTCTCATGCAAATGGTCAAAAACGAGCGATTTCGAGTAGCCGGATCGCGTAACCCGAATGTGTTCGGCAAGAGCTTGGCACTCGGCGGTGAGAGTGGTGGAATTCCAGCTTGGCGGCTGTAATAATTCTCCCAATAATTGAACTGCCGCACTTACATCGTTCTTGTGCACATGCGCACTTAATACGGTTCGTTCGCGATCGGTATGCGTACTTAAGCGGCCGCCAAGTTCGAGGATTTTTTTCTCGAGTTGTTCGTGGCTCCGTTTTTTTGTGCCGGTCATAATCATTCGCTCAAATAAAAGCGCTGTGGCACCATTTGAATACCGTGTACCCGCTTGAATAGAAATATTGATTGTAGCGGTTTCATGTGACGTTAGTTCGGAGGCAACACGAACTCCATTTTGTAATTTGGATACTTTTGTCACAGGAGCTTGAACGTAAGAAGGATGGAGAGAAGACGCGTGTACAGCGGCAGCCACGCTTTTATGACGACATAACGTCTTGTACATTGATGAAACGGAATTTGATCGAAGCGAAATCATCGTCACAGTAATTCGACGTCGAAAATGTGCCGCGTTTTTGTGGTTTCAAAAGCCGCTTTTGAGACCCTTCTTAGCTTATGACGATAAAGTGTGAGAGTTCGCTGTCTTGAACCGCCTCTATTAAGTTATATATCCTACAATAATATCATACTACAACACATCATAAAATGGCTCTCTTAAATGCTTTCCATTGAGCTCGTACAATATAATTCCTTCTCATTCATGCTCCAATTTCCCTTTCTTTTCACCATTTTGAGTTGCACTTTCATTCCCGACAAAAGATCGTTTATTTCCAACGCGCTCTTCCTCTTCTTCCTCCTCCTCATATTCATCCTCTCTCATCTCCTCCTCATTCATCGTAATGTCATCTCCTCCAGCGTCAGTGTGCATTTTTCGCACTAATGCTTTTGCTGGTGATGTACCCACAACGCGGTACACTTCCATCGTGTAAACCGGTTCCACCGCCAATTGAATTGATGGGATTTTGCTTGCGGAACGCGCAGCCGCCAGAAAATGCGCACAGGGAAGTCCCGTTTGAAAAATAAACGCACATGAGCACGTTCGATCCAATAGATTCACCCGAAAATCAATACTTTTCTCCTTTTCGCGGGAGGAAACAAAAGCGATATCGTGCTCCACAATCTGAACATCAAATCGACTCGCACACACGGCTTCTCTCTGTAACAACTGCAGCGCATTTGGTGTCAACCGCAGAAACTGAAAGAATTCATTCAGATCCATTTTACATCGATCGCGAAAATTCAATGTATTGGAGTATTTGCGTTTTGAAGAGAGTGAATGTTTTTCAATGGCTGAAATTCGAGAAAATCGGTCTTCTTGTCGAAGATGCGCTTCACGCATAAAACACAGCAGTAGTTCTTTGATGTCGAAGAGCGGAAGTGTCTCACGAGTCAAAATGGAAAAATCGGCGCCGCGTTCTTCGGTCACGTCGACATTGAGCCCATTTATGTGCGATGAAAAGTATTCCTGGAGACACGTGGAGTTCCAATGATACGATCGTGTTCCATGGCATGCAAACATCGCCCAATGAGTTGGATCAAGGCTTCTTAGGAACGTACTTGCGCCTGTGTGGATCTCTGCTATAGCATCCAATGCTTGATGGAAGGAAGAGATGCTGAATGCAAAGCGTGCTTGTTGTATTTGTGCTTCTAATGCGACCAGCATGTCATCCGAAAGAGAAGGAATAAGCGTATTCTGAATCGCTTTGGAAATGCTGTCTGTACAGTATAGTGGTTTTGCCTCTGGAAAAATATGACGAATTCCACGTATGAGCCCAAGCTGCTTATAATCCACAAAGATGGCCGTCTCATTGAGTAAGAATCCAACCTTTTCTAACTGATGCATGAACCACTGGATATTCGCTTCATCTGGAATCACGACAAAGCCGAACGCGACTAAATGAGGCTCAAAATTTCCATCTTTTCCAATCATGGTGATGAGATGACGTTGACCGAATCGTTCTTGGGCCTCTTTGCTGTGGTTTTTTGGTAAAGTACACGGAAGAATATCAATTCCGAAAACACTTTGAAGGCAAGGTAGCATGCAGGGCACCCATTTTGGCACAATGCACGCGCTCATAAGCGCTCCATCTTCATTACTTCTGGAGGTGATATAACTTCCGGGGTAGTCGGTTCGTAAAAGCCTTAGCAAGTTGTCAAGATCTTGCGAAACTGGATCGCTCTGTGCAGTCGATTGATCAGCTTCATCGGAGTTTTTGAATGTCACAATAGAGCGATGTAAACCGCTCAAAAGCGGTGCAGATGGAAAGTCGGCTTGACACTCCGAAGAATGTACCAAGCGCATGGACGAGATTTTCCATTGGTCCGTTTTGGTGACTTTCAGTAATCGAACAAACCAATCACAGTTTGAATGGCTGCAGATATACTTTTTATTCCGCCCACCGCTCCCCTTCTTATCCATACGAGTACGTTTCTTTTGTACGTGGAGAGAAAATGTGTAGATCGCTCGAGCTGCTTCCTTGGCTGTGGACCATCGCATCGTTGTGGAAAGTGCATATTTTCCGGAGAGCCCGTCTGAGGAATTTACCAAATTCGCTGGCGTTTGGCCTGCCAATGGAGTCAAATTGCGCGTGTCAGTAAGGCTTCTGAACGACGAGTCGAATGAATGCGCCGAAGGTGTCGTCAAAGGCGTTGGAAGCGGACATTCGGATTTATAAAGTTGATTGTGGGATTGTTGCGTTAATGTTGCTCCAACAGGTGACATCTGATTCTGAGAGAATCGTTTCTGAGGATAGGCACAAGGTGTGGTAAATGTGGTGTGGAATGGTGTGCCTGCTGGTTGTACCAATATTTCGTCGCATTGAGCGTGATGGTACAAATTGCTCGAGTCGATGCGGTATCGTTCGGAGTTTGGAACGGGTTTGATCTGTATGTAGTAATGGCACCATGGATTGTATTCGCAAGTGACACAAACGCTTCCAGGTTGATTCGTGTATTCGTCATTAAGGAGGCTTTTATATTGAAGACGGCGTTGTCCTTGCGATTGCGATTCATTCACTTCTTGGATCAGCAAGAGTGCTTCTTGAAGTGTTTGAAACTCTTTTCCGGCTCGTAAGTTTTCTTTTGTTGCCGCAGATGGACTACAAGCTCTTCCGAATGTCATTGGAATTGGCATAGATAACAGATTTATTGCTGAATTTGTAGAGCACGTGGTTGAGAGCATTCGAGGAGTCATACATCGTGTATACATTGATGACATTGTCGCTTGGTCAAGTAACGTTCCTCCTGAGCCGTTCATGGCAAGTCAGATTATGAGATATAGTACGTCTGCTCTTACTGGATACTTGCAGCAAGCAATGACTCATATCTGATCTTTCATGTTCTTACTCTACGGCCGGAAAGGAAGATCAGAAAGACACGAATTCCTGAGCATTTGATTGTGTGGCTTCTATGTAAAGTAGCGTGATGGCACTTAAATATCCCGATGGCGCATCCTTTTTTGAGAGCGATGACACGAAAATCACTCATATTACGTGGCGGCACATCACATACAAACATCAAGTTGAAAGTAGAAAATGGACTACTTGTGTTATTTTATATATACACGAGCAACAATCGGCGCGTAAAGTTCGATTTGTGTCTGATACCGTTCCTGTAAAAATGCTTTTCGACGCGCTTCAGACATGGATTCCACATCCTCTGCAAATTGCGCGTATAAGCGTCGTTTCACTTGTATGCGAAAGTCTCGCATCTCTGCGTGATTTGTTTTGTCGATACTGGCGTAACGCAATACTTCAAAGCACATTTGCGTCTGAAGAAAAGTGACCTTGAGCGTCTACGTGCTATGAATCAGTTTTTGTGTGTGCTATGCGTATCCCACCGCACCTTTTGCGCGGCTTCCATGGTCTCCGTTCGAACAGATTCTGGCACATGCCACATACCCGGCGCTCGACTTGATTGGCCAAAATTCGATGTATCACAATTCCGCTGAAAACCAAATGCATTTAACGCGACACAGGCTTCGACATCGACCAAAAGGCGAAGCTGTTGAAAGCATTTTGTTGTGACTTAAGTGTTTGTACGAGACTGATGATCTGACCTGCTGAAAGGCTGGAACCGGATCCTCCACTGTGACTTCGTAAACAAACTCATTTTCTCGAGCTCTTTGCATGACACATTCCACCAAGCGTTTGCAGTGTCCTAGAGATTTGCATCAGCGTTCTGAATGTTCCTAATTCGAGACCACCTTGTCGCTGATATGGTGGGAATATCAGTGCCTGGCAAATCCTTCGAGTTTCATTTTGATTGGTTGATGATAAGGACGAGCCACATGATTGGACTGACGCGCTGATTTTACGCCTCTTACGGCCGAAGGGATTGCAGAATCTGAAGACAGTGATGTATCCCATTGGAAGTAAATCATCCGATGGAGCTGAATGCGAGCTCTTTGATATTCGACGATACAGTACGTATACACTCCATCGAGGGTCTGTGACATCAACGATGCTGGCGCCTGCACAAAACTTGGATGAATATCCTCGACGACTTGCACATTCATTTTCATACCTTCGATAAACCATAGTGCCATTGTTTGCATATTATTGAAAATCCGCTGGAAAGATATGTTCTCGCTTGTGATATATTCCCATATTTCAAACTTTTCGCCATCGACGGAGAGCTGTTCAATGCAGGCCCCAATGGATTCTTTTGTAGGACAGCTATCCCAACTTTTAACAAAGTTTTCTTTGTCATCAGCGCTCTGCGGTGGCAACGATTTCAACAAACGTTCGCAAAGTTTCGCATCACTACACTTTAGCAACAATGATGAGTTATCAGATCTGATAACAATAGTATCAGATGACAACCTTTGAATCAGACTGGATCCGAAGCCATGCACTCAAGTCCAAAGCGCTGTAAAAAACGTCAATTTTTACGTCCTCGTACGTTTCGTCATTTTCACTCTCGTTGAACAAATGATATGTGAATTGTGGATTAAAGCTTATCATATCCTCTGTATCAATGACTTCCGGGCACGCAACTACGTTTCAAAGCACAGCAATGTAAACATCGATGCAGCACACAAATAGCACAAAATAGAACCTCACACCAATATGCATTTCAACGGTAGTAATAGGAAGAATTGAATTGCTTACAATAGCGTCAGTGTCTTCATTTTTCAGTACCAAATCTGTCATGTCTCCATTAATGTGCCCCACTTCAAATCATACACAAATTCTCATCTTGAACTTGATGCATCTCCTCCATTCATTTTCTTCAAAATGCAAATGCTCAAATACAATCATTTCATTTCTCTGTAGCACACGTTCTGTGGTAGCGCTTGTCACGTCCACGTGCATTCGCACTCAACACTATCAAACCTACAGAATAGCAATCACTACCCACTTGCATTCAGTGTCCATGTATCGCTACAATGCATTTTGCAAAGAATCAACTATTCCATCCTATCCATCCGTGATCATATATTGAGCCTGCTAACAGAACATTGAGCATCGTTCAGTCGTAATCACGAATACAAATCATAGGCGACTAAAAACCAAGGTTCAGCGCTGATTTTCAGCCTCTCATGCTGTTCCTTGACCTGTCTCGCGCCACATTCATTAGTAACGCTATTCTAATAAAAGCATTCCTTTCACTCCACAAAATGACTGCTATCTGCGTGAATCCATTTCGCGTCACTCTGAATGCCACAAACGTCCCAATTTGTGTTGCGGATTGGGCGCATACACAGCTTCAGCTTCTGTACGCGACATACGCGTGGATCTTCTTACTTTGTATCGCTATCGCGTGGACAATCGTCTCGCGATACCAACGCAAACGACTGCGCAAAGAAGAGATTGGTTTCTCACTCAAACTTCGACAATGGGCGCGTACGAATCGCCAGGCACTCATCCTCGTGCGTCCACTTCCCTTCTCCTCGCATTCGCACTCATTTGTCTGCGTAGACGCGCCCCATACAATTACTGGTATCCTGCTGGATCGTCTTCCTCGTCGGCCAGCGATGTGCTTCCTTTCAGGTCGAATTGCTGTCGTACAATATCCAAACAGCTTTGTACCTCTTTTGCGTCTGTAACGATGTCATACGCTTTCTCGCGACGCGATACAAAATACTTTTTTGCTTTTCATTTCTGACAATTTTAGAGATTTGTTGTCTCATATCACACGTTTACGTGCGCTATGCGCCCGAGCTCGTCATTGATAACGCACGTACGCGTTCGTGGCTGGATTTCTCGCTTATGCGGCCTGTGTTCATCCTCTCCAGTTATCGCGAAATGGAAGCTCAATTCCCAATCACATGCACGCGGAATGTGATGCTTCTTCGGCTATTTATCCGATTTTTCCTTATGATTCTCTCGGGCGCGTGTGTCATTTTTTACTTTGAGAGTTTGAAAGAACTTCCGGCGCTCAGAGACTCAGGATTCACGCATTTGTACACGTGCACCGACTCGGAGTATGTGACCAACACGCCGACAGAGTTATGCGCCGAAGAAACGTGGTCGGTGATGTACTCGTTCTACTTTACGATTGTGGTACGTGGCGATGAAAAAAAACTCGACATTGGGATTCTGAGGCGCTTTTTAGACGTTGGGGACAGTTGGGTACGGCGATAATGCGCCAAAAACGGTGATGGCTCGATTTCTGGTAATTCTATTCATTTTGTTGGGCGTTCTCCTTTTTTCAAATGAGATTGAAAATCTCATCCGATTGTATCAATTGCGTCAAATTGGGAATCCGCCGTACGCTCCGAAATTTCAGCATTCCAAACACATTGTCATCGCTGGGAATCCGACATTTGCTCAATTGACTGCAATACTCCGAGAAATCATGCACGAAGATCACATCGATGCGTTCACTTTGCCAGTGCTCGGGATGGAAATGCGAATTCCATTACATTTTGTAATTCTCGCGGAAAAAGATGCAAAGTGTGTCAAAGACCTCGTGCAAAAGCTCAAAATGGATTCGTTATTCGCAGCTCGTGTCACGTTTGTCGCTGGCGACGTTGCGAGAAGGGAAGATTTGGAACGTGCGCATGCTTCTTCGGCGATCGCTGCTCTGATTGTATCGGACAAACTCGCAATGGATGCGGGCATTGAAGACTCTTTCAATATAATGCGAGTTTTAGCGATCCGAAGGCATTGCGGGCCTCAAGTGCGATGTATCGCACTCGTTCGACGAGCTGAAAGCGTCTGTCACATGCTCGCAGCTGGTCTTCATCCCGACGATGTCATTTGCGAGCATGTGATCAAGATGGGCGCTTTAGCACAAAGCGCACTTGCGCCCGGGATGTCGACAATGCTCGCGAATTTAGCTTCCAGTTTATCTTTCTCGCTTTCTGAGGCTTCCGGCTCCAATGAGAAATCCAAAAATGACTTTCAAAGTCATTCGAGCGATCGAATTGTACCCAAAGCATTGACAAACACATTCGAAAGAGAATATCTCAAAGGCATTACCAAAGAAATTTATCAAATTCGACTTTCATTGCGATTTTGCGGTCTCACATTTGCGCAAGCGACTGCAAATATTTTCAAAGAATCAATGGGACATGTGATTCTCATTGCAGTGCAAGTGACATCGAATCGGAGAGAATGTGATGCATTGGAAGACGATGGATGTGTGTTACTGAGTCCCGGCAACGATCTGATTGTATTGGAATGGATGGTTTGCTTTGTCATCGCAGAGGATATGGCTTTGATTTCGCAATTTGGTGTCAATGCGTCTCGTATTTCCAACATGGAAGAGACCATTATAGCGCACGAATACGCAAATGACAATCGCGAGGACGATCATATGCCGTTCCTTAGCCTGTGGACACCGTCAGTGCACAAATCGTTGGACGCTCCATCGTCTGTGTCGGAGCCTTTCCACGTGCCAATGGTACCTTTGCATTGTATCGTCGATAATGATCTAATTCATTTCGATAGAGCGTATCGCTTGAGAATTTGGTGATGGAACGAACCAGCAGATCGTGGAAGCGGCAAATAATGCAAGGGCATGCGTTCGCGTCTCAGAAAGCCTATCCAAACGATCAAAATGCTTCCTTCGAAACCAACAATGTGCTTGGCCCACCGCCACTCGACGTTCTCGTTCAGTCAAATCACATTGTTGTATGCAGTTTTTTAGGCGAGGAAGCACTTTCCAGTCTATGTTGGTTCATCCTTCCTCTACGACTTGCACACGCGATCGATCATCCACCCATAACGATCCTCGATGCGGCCGAGCCATCGCCTCTATTTAGTCAAAGTTTGCAAGCCTTTGACGACATCGTACGTGTGCGCGTAATCGAATTCTCGCAAAACTCATTTCACTGTGCTCAGTATTACATCCAAGGAAGCCCACTCGTGTATTCGGATCTCCAACGCGCTGGGGCCAAAGCGGCATCGACAGTTATTATCCTCAGCAAAGGGACCACACAAAAGGAATTCGGATCACTTCGAACGTCCATTTGCGACCAGCGACACGATCAAAATGCGGTGACGAGCATCTCAGACGCTGAAGTTATTCTCTGCTCGTTACTGATCGAATTGAAGATGGATTTCTCGAGGATTTTCACCATCACAGAACTTGTGGATGAGAGCAATTCCAAGTTTCTTGGGATGAGTTTCCGGCTTCAGCAATGGCAAAAGCCGAAATTGGATGCGAATGCAATGGCGTCTCAAGCACAATTCCCAGAGGAAGAAGAGCCGCAAGAGGATCGTTCCATTGCTCAGTTTTGGAACACGATGTTGTCGAATGGAACCGTTCAACGAAAATCAGAGACAGCTATCTTTAAATCGCCATTGTACATGTCGGGAAGACTTTTACATCCCGAGTTTTGTGAGAATATGCTCGCTCAGGTATGCTTTCTGACTGCACAGAGACCACGCTCGTTGCTGATATTTCATCCTCTAGACATTCTACAGCCCAGCAATCAATAAAATCGTGCAGCAATTAGTCGGTGGGGGGCAATGCACCGGTACTGTTCGAATGTATCGTGTTCCAGCGGCTTTATGGAGCAGTTGGAATCGTTTCGAACCATCCTTTGCGGATGTTTATTACTACTTTGCACAGACACTCGCATTCCCCGGCGTTTGTATCGGTGTGTATCGTGAGTCTGTCCAAACACTTAATGATGAGTTCTTAATGGAACTTCCGATCGTATTGACAGCACCCGAAATGAGCCTCCAAATGCATCGAAATGATCGAATTTACGTGCTGTTCGGAATCACAACTCTTTCCAAAGCCGCCAGTGTCATTCAAAAGAGTTTGTGTAAGCGAGGGGTACCCACTCCACGAGAGAATTAACAAAGAGTTTCTTTCTTTCTTTTCAATCGGTTTGGTCTTTGAGATTGCTTCGTATTTCGCTTTCGGTTTGGAAGAGACCGATTCTGAATGGATGGGACGGCTGAGGAGATTGCCATTTGCTCATATACGCGGCTGAGCAGTTCGTTGGTGACTTGGGTGCAGCAATTGGGTACCATCGAAAAAGGCCTCACGGGGTCTCTTTGATAAAATACAAAAGTAACCGCATCGGTGATGGGGAAAGAGGCGTCCGCGAGAACCTTTTTATTGGTGTACCCGGGGTACAAGCATCGGTCAAACACGATGGAAGCGTGATGTGACCATCCTTGCTCCTCGGCAATCTTCAAGATGTTCCACTGGCTGAACGGAGGCTTTGTTTTGTGAGTGAGATGTATCTGTCCGAAAGACGCGATCACGTGCGTTGCAGCTTGGAAGAAGGAACGAATTAGGGATTTGTTGGCTTCCATCGCGTCATTCTGACCATCTTTTCCTTCAGGTGCACCCACACAGGGAAAATTCCATATGATGTGGGTGAATTTACCATTATATCCGCGATCTTTCAAAGAATTACAAAGTGATCCCAAGTGCGTGGAGGACGTTGCATCGATATCGTACGCAACACAATTCGATAATGGAAGCGCATCCTCAAATTGGGATAAAACGGCTCGATCAATCGCTGGATACGTTGCTAGAATAGAATTGCGGGATTCGTGAGATGTGGCTACGATTGTGGACGCTTTGGATAGTCTTAATGCTCGGTATAATGCAAATGAAAACGAGAAATCGCCGTCACCAACGGTTAGGATAGAGTTTGTTTGTTTCATGTCGTATAAGCCGATACAACTTTCCGTAACGCTGTCCACGCAATCTTTAACGCGTCGGAAATCGACATGGCGAGGACATTGCTCCGGGCGCTGGTTTGGAAACGAATCTGAACGGCCATACAATACGATTTTATAGCTGCATGGTCGACAGTTTCTTAGGGCGCAATTGAGCGTTTCTTTGTGCACAAAAAGCTTATGAATGCATCGCTTTCGTGTCGCATTCTCATCCAATGCGATTGGGTCCATGTATCAAATATGTTAAATACTCATTATGCTATAAATGTTTATGAAATTTACAAAATGCGTACGTCTATGAGAACAGCGAAAAGCCTCACATTATCACATTTGTTCCTTCATGCGGGAGGCTGTGTATGCTGTCAGCTTGTCCAGAAATTCCGCAAGAAGTCCATCCTGATGATTAAGGTTCTCGAAAGAATGCAGTAAATCCAGCAGTAGCTCTTCGCGAGTGTCTTGACACAAAGCCGAAGTGGAAGCTGATGCTCCGGTGGTCGGATACTCTTGGATCATGTCAAAGACTGCCGGTTTCAGAATCGTATCGAAGATTTCTTCTCCATTCAGTGAGCTTGAATGAGTTGCCAAAGTGAGAGCGCTGGTTTGGGGATGGAAAGAAGCTGCCAATGAACCACCGGATTGGTGGGTCGAGTCCACAGGCTCTGTATTTGTGATACGTAATGTGTTGAAATCCCATTCACTGTCTCTAGTCAGTGATGAGGTAGACGAGGTGTCTCGGCTGGTTTTACCGGTCCGATAAACTACTTTTTGTGTTGTGATGTTGTACGTTGCTTCAGCTGCATCTTCTTCTTCCAAGCATGTCGACCGGCCGCGTTTGAGACATCGACTGGCGTCTTGACCAATGGTTGATGTCGATACTTGAGCACTGTTTCCTGTGTCAGAGTCGATCGAAGACTGAAATGAATTTTGATCGAGTGGGCTCGTACTCCCATCATCAAACTGATATATATCATCGTCAATCAAGCTGGAAAGCATAAATAATCAACAAGCAATATACCTGTAGTAGCTCCATCAAGTGAGATACATGCTTGGATCGCTTGATGAAAGGGTGAAGCAGAAGATCTGATGAACTGGGTCGATCTTGGGGATTTTTCTGCAAACATGTGAAGACAAAGTCTTTGAAGGATGCTGAGAAATCACCTTCTAGCTGAGGTGGATCATTCTTTGGAATCATGAAAAGTACTTTCATCGGATGTAAGCTGCAAGTGACAGTTTGAATACCGTGCAAATAATGTCCAGAGGAATAACGTACTTGGCATATGGAGGAATTCCTCTTGCCATTTCGATCGCCGTTATCCCGAGAGACCATATGTCAGCTTTAAAGTCATATTCCGATTGCTGTATCACTTCTGGTGCCATCCAAAATGGAGTCCCAACGACGGTATTGCGTTTCGTCATGGTTTCTGTGAGTTGCCCTGTGACTCCAAAGTCTGCCAGCTTCACATGTCCGGCTCCACTGAGTAATATATTAGCTGCTTTGATATCGCGATGGATTTTTTTTTCATTGTGTAGATACACGAGACCCTGCAGTATGATGTTATACAGGTGAATTACTATCAGAATCCTGCCTTGCTTTTATTATAAAAGTACCTTTAACAATTCATGGAGGATAATTGCAATATATCTCTCTTCGAGAGGTCTGCAAGTATACACATTTCAGCGATGTTTTCCAATCTAAATTGGTGGAAGTATGTATACCCTGTCCGCATGATATCCCAAATAGAGCCCCCCGCAAGATACTCCATCACGATCCTAAAATAAACTCTACATTACGATGTCAACCGCACAAAGTCATCGCTATATAGTGTACCATAATTTTGTGCCAATAATAAAAGATGTAATGTAGCGTGTAAGTTGGTCGCAGGAACACTGTGATAGGACTTTAATTTCCTGCTGAACATCATCCAGTTCATCTTGTCCTGCTTCTAAATCGACAATTTTGACCGCACAAAATTCTTCTGTTTCCTTGTTGATAGCTTTAAACACTTCTCCGAACGCACCATCGCCAATCTTTTCGGTCAGAGTATAAAGTTGCGTCTCAGAAAGTGTGCCACTCATTCGTGAATAAGCCAAAGTAATGTCTTCATGGAAAGAGAGTGCATCTATTTGGTCCAATCGGCCTGCGTTCTGATGATTGAGGTTTTACTCGAATATTTCATCGATAATAACCAAAGGTTATTAGATGCGGCATCACGCCACTAAGACTGTATAGTCAGAGTCAAAGTCTACGTGATCCATTTGCTAGAAAAAATATCAAGTTTCGAAGAACAGGATACCATCACCGACAATGATGGTCAGTTGTTACATTATACATCACACCAACTCTAGTATACGTCGACTTTACACCAAGTCTTTTTCGGTGCTTGGAAAGCAAAGCTCCAAATCAAATAGAAGCTTAATGGTCGAAGACGCCGTAATCGCATCGATTACAGCATCTTGCGGGTAGCTGAATGGCAGCTGTCTATCTCCACATGCCGTTGAGGATTGGTATCCAAATGTTATTAAGACACCAAACATGATAACAAACAACCTTAACTGACCTTTATACCAATGCATTATTTCATATAACATAATCTTGGAGATGGATTGTTGAGAGTGATGGTGCAGACACCGAATGGCTCATAAAATGTGAAGTACGTCGTTCAGAGACGATAGTGCACGATCCGTATGTGGTGACACCGAGCTACTGAGTAGTGATAGTATCAGTCTTTATTCTGCAATCAACTTACGTATGTTGTTGCTCCCCACAAGCTGCTTGCCTTCGAATTTCCATTTTGATCAATATTCTCGTGATCTCTACAAACGATAAATCCGGTAGAATTGTCACCAGTACAGTGACCTATGCAAAACATGTCCACTTTGAATAGGTCGCTGTCGATCAATTCAAGCTGCTTGCTTCTATACTTTGGTAACTTGTGTTCATGATGTCAGACTTGTATGTTGTAAAATGTATGAGCAATCGTTAGACTTTATGGAGTACTTGGACTAGAAAGTTGAAGAGCTAATCTGGTGAAACGAGCCGACGATGGTAGAAATGCGACAATCTAATTGCAGCTTCATACGTGGCCGAATAATTTTGTAGATCAGCCAACTTGATTAAATGCTGTCGTCGATTGGGCAGCACAAGTCCACGGTTTGTGACAGAATCAAATTCGTTTGTTTCCCCAGTATGGTGTGATATATATGTTTTTATTAGCATGCATGTTTGACGAAGCAGCGAAATTTTCACAGATTTTTATTGAGAAGGGAAGCGAGAAAATAGAGATCATTATTGGCGCTACGAATCTATTCGCCATGCACGCAATTATGGGCAATATGGCCAGCGCTAATGGGACTCTCTCAAGTTACATTCATCAATTCATTATTTTCAACTCTATTGCAGCCTTTCCTTTTTGAACTTCTTGGCAAAACAACATCAAACTGGCAAACACGTAAAAGTGATACGAGTTTGATTACATTCGTAATGATACTGCTGCTATGACTTCAGATTGTTTTATTCGTGCTATCAAGCACTTTGCGTGACAGAGTGTCAGAATCGCACAATGACACTCTCAGTTCTGTTGACCGAACACCTCACACCAAATTGTGCATTCCTGTGTTGTAAATTTGCATTCTTGCACTAGCTATGAGACTCAATATCCTTTCGTGTGTTTCTTGCGATTGAGATTGTCTGCCGAATCGATCACCAGTGGCCATTAAAAATACTCGGACAATCTAGATGGCCTGCTTTTTCAACAAATTTTGGCATTATGATTGACAAATAAAGTGAATTCTGAACCTTTTCCTGCGCATAACGTCACTAAGAGTAGCTGAACATCCCAGTCAAATTACCACATCGGCAGCAATTGATCCGATTAATGACATACCACGTCATCAATTGTGTGCATTTTAGAACGCTCAATGCTGCGTTATGTGGTTTTGACAGCAAAACTTTCCCGTATGTGTTTCCATATCATGCGAATCAGCGGTAACAAACACGATATATTGCATGTGCACCCTTTCATTCTTTCAAACTGCTCTGCTCATACTGATGCGTCGATAATCAATTTTTTTCGCTCTATCAATATGCATACACTAAGAGTTCATGCATTTTATATTTCCAGTCTCCACCTATGCTTATAGAATTTAAAAATGCTCTACGCCGACAATGAGAAAATAAATCTGGATAATTAGTAAGAAGATACGTCGACAGTGAGGTTGAAGGTATTAGAAGATATATAATCTAGGCACGATCTGCTGTCCAATGCTGTCAGTTTGATTCATATCCACGGCTGCATCAAAAATGCGTATCGTGTATGCACCATTGAGGTCAATTAAAGTCAATGATATGCTAGGTTCGACAATGAGAATGTTCATGAGACACTATAAGTCACTACAGGAGTGCGACTATTGCAACACCTCCGATTGGCTATAATATGATTGATCGATAAGGTAGCTATATTACTGCTTCAACGGAAGATGTCAACACCCACTGATTCACTCGAATGGCCATCGGTACTAATTGTCATCAAAGCCATCGCGAATACCATCATCCGACCCAAGATTGCTACCGCACTTTCCCGAACACAAAGATGAGATAGCCAAGCTTTCTCGCGCGCAAAACCTCCCCTTGCCCTGATCACCAGCAGCAATGACCCTGCCGACCTTCTGCTTTATCGATCTCGCCGACAAGCCCTGCTGCGGACCATTCGACAAAAGTGCAAGCAGGCTGGCTGAGTTCGTGTAACCCAGCAGAGAGGATGTATCAGATCGTCCGACGGCTCATTCCACGAAAGCGGTCAGCGCTATTTTCACGTGATCGTGATGGGCGCATCATTGGTAATCCCAGGGAAACCTCCAAGTCAACACGGAATTTCTTTCAGCTCAGTTTCACAAACCTCATCTCGGTGACGTCTCTGTTGGAAGATATAGCATGACATCAACCGTTACGGCGGAGGAAGTTACACAAGCATTTCGGGCTTTGAACAACAATCGCGCGCCAGACGCAGATCACGTCACAGATGAATTACTCAAGTATAGTCCCCCCGTGGTGTGCGACATCCTCGCTAAAGCAATCAATCGTCATATCCAGAACCTCACCCCATCCATGCGCGAAAGCCTTGTAATCATCACCGTTCCGAAGACTAATAAACCGACGGGCGGCTGTGCCAACCTCCGATCACCCTTCTCAGAACCACTAGTAAGACCATATTCACGGTCATACTCAATCGGATACGTACAAAAGTGGATAAGTCGCTCTCGCCTAACCAGAGTGGCTTTCGAGTCGCCGAAGTACAGCTGATGCCGTCTGGGCCCACAAATGTCGCCCTAAGGCGTCGCTTCAAGACCAATATGTACATTCTCGGTATTGACCTCATCAAAGCTTTTGACACCATCGATCGACATCAATTGCTAATAGTTCTTGACTTGATTTTGGATCCAGACGAGGTCCAGTTGATAAAAGCTCTCCTCAGCACCATAACTCTCCAACTCCGCCTTGGTATGAAATGCTAATCAACATTCGCAAAAAATCATGGTACTCCTCAAGGAGATGCGCTCTCTCTACTTTTGTTTGTGGTCTACTTGAAAGCGAAACTACGAAATTTATCCCTGGACCTGAAGATTTCAATGCGCGAGCTCAGCGCCATTGTGTTCATCGATGATGTGGATTTCATTCACTATGATCCTACTCGTCTCGAGCATATTCTTCTCGTTGCCAGCGAGTAGTCCGGGCATGGTCTTTGACCATCAGTGTGAGCAAAACGGAGCGAACGACTATTGTTCGTGCATCGAACACGACCGACGAAAGTTGGCGTGCCGTTCGCAAATTGGGATCACTACTTGGCGACTCCGAAGACGTAGAGAAGTGTAAAGCGCATGCAACAGCTAAGTTTAAAAGGTTTTGGCAACTATGGATTTATCCTCACCTACTTCCAGAGATACTACGCGTTCGCTTATACAATATCTATGTGTTATCTATTCTTCTGTACAGCTGTGGAACATGGGGTCTCAAAGACCGCGAAATTGGCAATCTTGAAGCTTATCACCGTCGTCACCTTCGCCGCTTCCTTCGCATCCACTACCCTTGGCGCATCAGCAACGCGGATCTGTACAAGCGTTGTAACACTTTAACGCTTCGAATCCACCTGACGAGGTCTCGATGGAGACTCTTTGATCATATTCTTCACCACGCACAGCCTATTTCAGCTCAGTTTAACATGCTCCGGTACTATAATTATGCTGGTAATACGACCACCTAAAGCGACGTCCACCGTACACCTACCTGCCTCCCAACTATTATCGACAAGGATCTACGGCTCGACATTACTTCCAGTCTACGTCTCCGCAATATAGCAGATTCATACGCCCTGTCAATTATAGCACAAGACCACGCCACATGGAAAGAGCCTACTCATCGTCTATGCAATAGCCAGGAATTGATTTTTAAGAAAACTGTCAGGCGTAAGAGAAAGCTAGAGTCCCAATACGGACTTGATGCCGCCACGTAAACGCTCATAATAATAAAATAAACTTAAGATATGTTATGAAACTTCTCCATTTTAGAAGTCAATATATACAATGATACCGGCGCTGAATATGCTCAGGTAAACATCATTTTTCTATTCGCACAAAATATTCGAATAATCGTAATAAGAATTTCCAATTTGTATATTTGTTATTGAAGATAGCCTAAGCATCGCACCAAAGATGCTTCGCGACGAAGCTCCATCAAAACTGGTCGCAGATTGATATCTGTCAGCTTTCTCAGCTTCAGTATTCAGTGTTTGCATTTGTGAAATCTCATGCAGAGAGAGAGAATGAGAAATTTCGCTTTCTTGAACTCAGTCTTCATGCCGTTTAAAGATGCATTAACTTCACTCTGTCCCCTCGCACCATTCTTTTTTTTGGTCGTCGTGCTTGTAGGTGGGCTGGAGAGACCACACACGAATATTGTGCTAGTTTCTCGCCGCTCTGTGAAATCTGAATGATCACCTTTCTCGATGCGCATGTGGCAATTTTAGATCCAATTTCTCGCGATTTTTGATATACTGCCTGACCTTGTATGTCGGAGAACGGTGTGTGAACAGTTCATGTCTCTCAGTGAGCGGGAAAAGCTGAACATTTCAGTGAGCATTTTTAAACGGCGGCCGCAGATTCAACTAAGCTACTGGAAGGCATGCAGCAACAAATGCACAACATCAGAAGAAGTTTAAATGTCAATATTCTAAAGAAGACCTGCATCAAAGGTGCAGAGATCAATACCAGTACCATGTTTTTCTTTCACTTCAGGTTAGAAGGGAATTTTATAAACAGTCGTCGACATTTATTTTTGTATCAGAATTCCTATCTAAGGAACATTGCATTGTATTGTTCTTTCATATTATATCTTACGTTGAAGCAGTAATATAGCTACCTTATCGACCTATCATCTCAATGTTATACAAACTAGCCAATCAGAGGTGTTTTGTTTGCGGCATTAGTCAAAACGTCTGTGGCATAATTTTGCCGACTTCAAGGAAAATCCAAAATGTGCGCTTCTTTTTGCGTTTTTTGGGGCAGTTGTCACCCCTTCTCTCTACCTACACTCACCCTCTTCTCTGCTATGCGACCGTTACACACCGCGACACATCTCAGCAGCTCTGCCAGAGATTAAGAGAGCCCGCTTATTCTCTATCCCTCTTTCCACCATTGAACGTCAGCACGCTTCGATTGACACAAATCCACACGCTGTGCATGCCTACTCCTTCCTGGGATTTACAAAAATGAGGGTTGCTACCGTCTACCGAGAAGCCCCGTCTGCCGTCAGCGCCTGGAACGAGGCATACAAGAAGACTGGCTCTGTTGCACGTCAATTCACAAAAGTTTTAAACCAAAAGTATAACGCGGTGAAGCGCGAATGGTTGCGATGTTGTATAATCACCAACCCACTTTCATACCTGAACGGAGACAAATCACACTTTCGGAGTGAAGTGAAACACGGACATTATCTGCTCGACAATTTGGCGAATCCTTCGAGAGTTCAACTTCACAGATAAAGTCATTCTCTAGGCTACATAGCGGGAAATGTTGATGTGGTCTAAAGCTTGATGTGATATTATAAAACGCTTATGTTCCATGATAGATTCTGGAACGCCGCGCAATCAGCATCAAACAATCGGATATCATGCGTTTTGAATGTGAGATCAATTCTGTTGATTGGAGGCATCTTACTTTGACGTTTTTAGACTAATTATCATTTGATAATCGTGTGATGTTGAGAAAGCGAGGGTATGCCTTGTAGGTGATCATAGCGGATATGTCATCTCGTGGTATTTTGTTTGAGCATTTAACGCTTTCATTACCATATAGGGGCAAAAGCCGCTCTATCGATGCGAATTCACCAGAATACCAAGGACATCCTTGCTCTGCTTCATCGGGTGTGAAGGTCTTTTGGATACCTACCTAACTGAAGGAACGTTTGATCGGAGCAAGCTCACGGACTGCTGCTCTAAATTTGCCCCTAAGTCATGCAATGTACAAAAGCGCCCAGGAATGCACTCTTTGTGGGTTGCTGACGGCGCGCGGAGTGATTATCACCCAAGTTTAACTAATTACCTGCGGTCGCTTGGGATTATAACCATATTTTTGCCTGCGTATTGTTCTTTTTACAATCCCATTGAGGTGATGTTTAGAGTAGTGAAGAAAAGTATGCAGCCCAATTACACAGAAGGCTCAGTCAAGGCACGAAATATGCCGACGGCAATCTCCTCATTGCTTGAACCATCTAGGAACTATAAGATCTATAATCTCTCCCGTAAATACGGATATTCACTTTCAGGACGATTTAACCTTAATGTAGGATAGAATAATTTAGGGGTATTTTTAGGGAATTGCTATTTCCACCCAACTTTTTGCTATTTCCACCCACTGCGTGACTTTTTGACCAATCAGATTACGGCGTTAATTCCACCCAAGTTTTTTACTAGGGAATTTCTATTTCCACCCACATCGTGACTTTCTGGCCAAACAAATTACGGCTTTATTTCCAATCAACTTTTTATTTTATGGCTACAGTTTCACAGTCCTGCATGCCGATCAAAGGTATCAGAACTCATAGCTGCACACCTTTCTGGAATTCCAATTCTAGATCAGCTAACTTCATCATGTTATTCGTTGTACCGCGTCGTCCGGAAACAGTAAAGCACGCATATACGGATCGCCACCATATGCCGCCTATCTACTACATCCTGCGAGAAAGTTTTTAAAAGTTGGAAGTACATTCAGTCTGGTCTGAGAATTGGACTGATAACGACAACGGACTTTAGCGGTATCTCTTGTAAAACGAGAAAAAATCAAAATGACTTGTAAATACATTTGTAACTTGTTTACGACGGTTTTCAAGCGCCCAGACGCCCTGCGGCTGTACTGTTATGGGATGGGCTATCGTTTCTAGATGTTGCACGTAGCTGCTTCAGTGTACTTGTCATCTTTATACCGCTATACCGCTTGTATGCATCGCCCGAATTCCGAAGTGCCCTGTGGTGCAATCGAGTGCACGTTTGCGAAAGCTCTAGCAGAATTCTTTGGACTGAAAAAAGGTACTCTACATTATCTCTTACGCATGCGACACGGATAGCGGGTTTTCAATACACCTGGTGTCAGGCCGTTCATGGCAGATTATATGCATCTAGGGTGGGTCTACCGATCAAAACTTCTAAGTGAAGTGCCCCTATGATAAAAAGGTGGGTGGAAATAGTAAAAAACTTGGGTGGAAATAACGCCGTAATCTGATTGGTCAAAACGTCACGCGGTGGGTGGAAATAGCAAAAAGTTGGGTGGAATAGCAATTCCCTATTTTTATCCCGACAGCTTTTTTTTCAAATTACACCATACCTAGTTAAATTATTACTCTCACAACTTTTTTTTTTGCAAAATACATACATGATTTTACATTCCTAACTAATTACATCCATACACACCCTAAATTGTTGCTCCAACAGCTCTAATCGAGATTTTCTTTGTGATTGGCTAGTACACAGAACCTTTCACCTGTGATAGGCTATTCATGTGACAATTTCCATTTGACACATAGCATTTGAGCAACGGACACAGGAACATGCAGGTGCAGCAATTGCTGAAAATCGGCTAAAACAAGCGGCCTTGCGGAATTCCGGTCACAAAGTTAGATTCAGAACAAGCTTTGGTAAAAAAGTAGATATTTTTCCTTCCCACAGCTTTTTCAACACATTTTACCTTCCGTTAGTGTGTAATAACTTTTGCATCTTCACGAGGCATTATAGCTGAACAACTGGCAATGAATCGTCTACTAGTGATGAGTTTTTAGCTCAGTTGAAGTTATCTTTCTCTACTAGATTTAGACTTCGACGTAAATGACTTCTATTAGTTAAAAATCTAAACTTGTTTATTTTTCAAAAAAGTTGTGGGAGTAATAATTCAAGTAGGCATGACGTAATCTGAAATTAAAAAAATATGCTATTTAAAAAAAGTCGTCGGGATATCGAAACCACTAATTATTGCTCCAAAAATGTTGTGGGGGTAATAATACAAGTAGGCATGATGTAATTTGAAATAAAAAATAAAAATGTAATCAAATTAAAAGTTGTCGGGATATCAATACCCTAATTTAGTTGATCTTTCTGAACTGGGATTGGATAAGAAATCACAGTTCTCAATTATTTTTATTCTGCATGATATATATCTATTTATTAGGGGTATTTTAAAGAATTGCTTGACTGTCAGCAGTTTTTACGGGTGTTTTAATTTACTGTTGAATGCCACAATCATCCGACGGTGACGGACCAGACTCTGCTCTAAAGCCTCAATTCGCAACATATAATCCGTAATCGCGCACTTGATCACATTAACTTGCTCACCAAAGTCATCAAGAATTGCTAATACAACCGAGTTGTTCTGCTGTGCAGATTGTACAACGGCATCTCCATCCCTTGGCGAATGCCGAAACAGATAAATGATGTCTATTGGCGGGGGGCTGCTCCATCGCGGTTGCCTGTAACGGCAAGGGTTCACGGACAATCTGCGACACCCAGATTTGACAACTGATGGGCTCCGACGCATATATTGTACTCTACCTTGTAAAGAGCTGATGCGTAACATCGGTCACAATTGATTATGCAGCTTCTCCAGCCCTGTACGTTTGCTGTGGGGCTAACACAGTGGCGCTGAATGTAGAAAACTGTGCAGCTTTTGCAACATTCAACCATACTTGAACAGGTGATGTTGCGGGTTGACGTTGGGGCGCGACCAAACCTGGAGCGATGCGGTTGTTATATCTATGGAAAGCAGCAATTTAAGCTCCAGCCTTTAACGCTCATAAAACAAGTCTGTTTACTGACGTTCAACTTGATAGATCCTGTTGTTATGTCTGATCTGCACCAATTGTCCCATGTCTTCTTGCTCGACCGCCTCTTCACGCATTGTCCAACTCGAATTGTTGTGCATTATCGCCAGGCCAAAAAATGGTCCTGTGTCTTTCCCAAAGTTCGTTTAATACCTGTAATGGGGAAGTATTGATTGTCCACATGCCAAGGTTTTCTGCCGAACGTGTCTGTGCAGCTCTGTAAGACTTGAGACTAACTTTGAACTTCGCGCGGAAGAGTTCATTGCTTTCTTCAGATTCTTCAACTCCTAGTTGCAATGCAGTAAATGCACTATCCTCGTTTTTGATTGTTGGCGATGAGGATGCTGACAAGGAAAGCGACGTAGACCTGGATGGGTGAAAAGAAGGAGAGGTATTTGGTGGTGGCCGGATGGTTAGAGGCTACGCTGTTGAGATGGACGGGCGTAGGGGGACAAAGGGGTACCAGACAGAAGATTTTGCGGCGTGGAAGGCATGTTGGGCGGGTTGCGGTTTGTGAGGTACGCGGTGGGTGACGTTGGCAAAAAAAACGCAGCGGCGTTATTTATTGGACGCAGATTTCGATTTCGAAAAAAACGCAACATATATTACGCTCAAGCAGAAATAAAGCCAACTTACCGACCAATCATATTAATTCTACATTAATTAGCCAATCAGAGGTGTTTTATCTAGTGCAATAGTTAAAACGTGCGTGGCATTACTAGTATCCTCAAAAGTTATTTCTTTGTCTAATAAAATACGAAACGCTGCGCTCTGTTGATTCTGATGCCCCTGAACTAGAGTGGAACATATCACGCTAATCAATTTTCAGCTATTGAACAATAAAGTCGTGGCTGTGGGCGTCAAGTATGAGAAGGCTTAGCCTAGCTAGTAAAGTGAACTAAGGACCTCCTACATTTAATATAGCTTACTTTCCAAATTTTTGTGCGCGTATGAAGCTAATGAAGAAGGGTTTGCTGCATCATATTGACAAGTCGGAGTCACCCAGCGAAGATCCTGCAGCTTCGGCAATCTGGAAGCTCAACAACCTTAAAGCCTTCGCAATCATTTTAATGTCAATCAGCCCGAGTCTCCAGGCTGTGATAAGATGCACTTGTACAACCTCTCAGTTATGGGATATTCTAAAGAATTTTAACCTTCGAAATAGTATACACAACAGAGTACGGAAGCGGCGAAGACTTCATGAATTCAGAATGGAATAGGGTCAGAATATTATGGAACATTTTATGAAATTTGATGAATTATGCCTTTCGATGCAAGCTTATGGGGAGGTGATTAATATGGATGAACAATTAGTAATATTGATTGGAAGTCTCTCGTACGAGTACGATCCCATAATCAAAATTAACAAAATGTCCAAGGAATGGATCTTTTTCAAGCAAAAGAAATGCTGCCACGGGAGTATGCACTATTGGTGAAATAAAGGCAGGAGGAATTGCTCTGAAAGCAAAAGCAATGAAGAAGTCGGAAAGATTCGACGCTAGGAAAATCCCTTCAGAAGAGATACAAATTCGAAAGGGAAAGTTATCAATCTAACAAAAGTGGACATAAAAAGGAAGACTGTTGGAAGAATGTGAAACACAAGAAACAGTACAATGAACAAGCATTCATATTTTGTAAGCACATGAACGAATGTTGGCTGCTCGGTAAGGGAGAAAGCAGCCACATCTGCTCATTCAATGAAGAGTTCAGTGAATTCGATCACTCAAGAACCATACATATGTCTCTATTGCCAATGGAAACAAAGTTGCAGCAGGAGGCATTGCTATAGTTCCAGTTATTCTGAAAAACAAAGTCCAATTCGGATTGAAAATGTACTATATGTAACAGATTTTGGATCTTCGATTACTATATATCTCAGCATTAGCAGAAAAAGGACTTAATGTCTCCTCTGGAAGAGAAGTATCTGATATTAGAGACAATGAACGAATTGTAACTCAAGTCACATAAGGGAAGATCTATGTAATGGAGTGTGCTATAAATGAATGAGCACTTGTTAGCAATTCCGGTAAAGAGATACATGATCAACAATTATTAAGTTTCGGTGTATGGCATGTCCGATTAGGACATTTACCTACCAAGAAAATTGAAGCTTTGTAGCACTACGTTGATGGTTTCAAAATGAAATCGATGTCGAAACGAGAAAGAGACGAAGAAGTCATTTGTGAAGGATGTATCGATGGGAAATCTTTTGTGCACACGTTCCCAAAGTCAGGATATGGTCAAGTAAGAAGCAAGTCCGTTTTTCAACTTATACATAGTGGCGTAATGGGACCAATGGAAACGAAGTCTCAAGGTGGAGCAAGATTTATGCTAACTTTCATTCATGATTATTCTAGGTATGTAGTGTCATATTTCATTCGACACAAATCTGAAGGTGATCGATCGGTTCCTCGATTTCAAAGCAATGACGGAAAACCAACTAAATTCGAGAATTTAGTGTATTCGAACCGACAATAGTGGCGAATTTATCAACAATCGATTTGCGAATATCTGTACAAGTGCCGGTATTATACACCAAACACCAGTTCCGTACTCGCTCCAGCAAAATGGACCGGCTGAACGAATGAATCGGACCAGTACGGAACGTGCGAGATCATGACGAATCACGTGCAAGTAGAAAAGAAGTGGTGGGCTGAAGCCATGAATATTGCAGTTTACATTTCAAATCGAGTTCCGTATGCCGCCTACCCAGACAAGACACCATACGCGATGTGTTTTGAGAGCAAGCCAAGTCTTACTTCTATAAGGGTATTTGGTTTCCGAGGTTTTACACATATTGAGAGATCAAGACGGATGAAGTTGGATAAGAAGGCGGTCAAATGTATGTTCCTTGGATGTTCGGACAATATGAAAGGATTCCGCGTAAGGAATTCTAAGTCGCAGAAAATTGAGATTACTCGTTCAGCGCAATTTCAAGAATCAGACGAGACAAAGTATGTTCAGGTTTTTATTAGAGATATATCACCCGGACAAAATCGAAGTGATTGTCAGTATGGACAATCCCGCATGTCGAGAGCATGGATGTAGATCCGACTGAAGAGTCAACAAATGCGAACAAAGCTTTGACGAGAAATTCGACTTAGGAGCAGCGCTCTTTGAATGCTTAACAGACATCTTCCAACGTCGATATAGATTCAACGGAAGACGATTGTAGCACTATTCAGGCCATTGTTCCCAGGAGGAGACTGGATAATTTTGAAAGCTACCCGGTTTCTGGGAACCGTATAATTGGGACGATGCACCTCTGGCACTTCCATCAAATCAATCGTCGTAAGCATTAATACCAGTGGAAGCGTCTACTTCAATCGTTCCGGTAACAAATTCTGACACCATGACACGTCCATTCAAAAGATATCGCATAGAATACGAACAAGGGAATGCAGCGATAGAAGCCCCATCATCCTAACAGGAGGGCCTGGAGCCATCTCAATCGGAATCATGGTATACTGCAATTCAGACCGAGCTTCAAGAACTGAACAAAAAACAAACGTGGACGGTCGTAACGAAAAAGCCAGATAAAAAGGACATCGGAACCAAATGGGTTTTCACAGTCGAACGAAACGAAGACAGTGAAGTTGAGTGGTTTAAGGCAAGATTGGAGGCACTCGGATATCGACAAACTTATGGTGTTAACTACACAGATACGTACTCCCCAGCCGCGAATTTAAACTCAACTCGTATTTTCCTGGCAATTTTCTGCCATCAATTGCTAACCATTCATCAGTATGATGCTGATATGGCCTTTCTTGACGGTTATCTGGAAGAAGATATGTTCATCTATCCACCTCAAGGTTTTGAAAGCAAGCAATCGAAGACTATGTGGACTTATACAAGCATTCGTGACTTAGTTCAAGACAATATCAATTGTATTTACTCGGATGGGGTTTACAAAGTGTCCATCAGATTAGTGTATGTTGTGCGCAAATATTCCAAGCCAAGGGTTTATCAAAGTATATGTCGATGGCATGCCGATTGGAGCCAAAACAATCGACTCGGCCAAGAAACTTGCGAACGAACTTTTGAGTCACTTCGGTCTGGAGATTCTAGGAAAGGTGCGATTTACCCTTGGTACTGAGGTGGAATACAAACAAGAGTTGCGACAAATGAAGACCAGTCAAGGAGCTTGCATACGGAGAATGGACGAGAAGTTCAACCAAGTAAAAGAGAAAACAGTATCTAATCCAACTGCTCCGGGGACTTTCTTAACGAAATCGGAAGAAAAAGATTTGAGAATGGAAAACCGACCATATCGCTTACTTGTTGGCTCGCTTCTGTACATCGCAACGGGCACAAGACCAGATATTGCTTTCACGGTTTGCCAGCTCAGTCAACGCCTGGAGCAACCAAGCGAACAACACTTGAATGCAGCAATCCTTGTTTTGCGTTAATTGAAATCAACCGCAATGATAGGCATATGTTATGAGGCTGGGCCAGGAAATAACGAAGTCAGTGCTTACAGTGATGCGGATTGTGCAAGCTATAAGGAGACAAGAAGATCAACCTCCGGTATAATGTTGATGATGAAAAAATCTTCAAAGATATTCAAATCAAAACTTCAGCAGGGTGTGGCTCTCAAAACAGCCGAATCTGAGTACATTGCTGTCTCGTTCGTCCAGGGGGAGTGTTGAAGCTGATGTCCCTGAACCGGCGTGGAACACATCAGGCTTATCAACATTCAGCTATTGAACAATAAAGTAGTGATGTAGGCGTCTAGTACGAAAAGGCTTAGATTAGCTAGCAAAGTGAACTAAGGACCTCCTATATTCAATAGATCTTAATTCCCAAACTTTATCTAAAGTGCTCAAAACGCTTCGAGACTAACTCATTTCTCTAAATGCCTAGGTTATCTTGTATAATAAATATAAATGGGATAAGCGTGTCATGATAACTGTGAGAGACGACAATATGTCTTCTCGTTCATAGTTCTGCATTGCAGTAGCCTCATAACACCCCAATAGGAGACTGTCCAGCGTAGAAATGATATAAAAGCTGTAAAATTGTCCAAGAGTACCGTGTTTTCGAAACATGTGTGCGCCACACTAGGATGAACGTAGTCAGCCAACTAGGACTAGGATCGGAGTTGCGCATGCATTTCAACTTGATGGTGCCGTAACCGCAGCAACGATCTTCGACTTTTGAAATTTCACCAGATGATCCCTGCGTTGCGAGCTGATCCAGCACCTTTACAAGCCGAAAGCGTTTGTCTTGATCGTAACACTGCTTTCGAAAGTATCGAACGTGCGCACTAAACGTTGTGTAGATCGCGGAAAGTACTTGAACTGTCTTCGTTTCTCATCGCTGGTGGAGTAAACATCGATCCGATCGTTCCAGATGAAGTACACCATCACCGCTTGCAATGCAAACCATAAATCTGATACAATTTGCTGATAACCTTCTATGCTAGCCGAAATGTTGACAGAATTGCGAATACAATTTGCTTCTAACGCGGTCGGGAAGAAGGAAAACTGATCCCAAGTACGGAGAAGCTCCATTCATATTTTTGCTGTGCGATTGCACTGTAGAAAGAGATGTTGATCAGATTCCACTGCCCCACCTCGAAAGTTGCGTGCACAGTATAATGTTGGGATGAATGTCCTTTGTAAACCAGAATCGAGATCAAAAAGGCAACATCCAGATTGACAGACGAAATATGTACATCCACGAAAATCGGTACGACACGCTTTTTGATAATTTTTTGATGATGCCGAGACATAGCCAACTCGTTCTGACTTCATTTTCTGCCCAATCCCTCCGGTGATGACCAATGTGTCAACTTCAGATGAATCTTGTAGGTTTGGGAGAGTTCCAAACGATTTGTGAGAGAAGAAAGCGTGAATAGATGAAAAAGAATGTTTCCTGTGCTTGCTTTGTGCTCCTCCATAGAAGGATCTTACACTTGCGTTGGTTGCATCCAAGTGATGAGATCAATCGTCGAGTGAATGCGCTATAGTATCTGAGTCGCTTCATTGCAAAGTTCGATCAGACACTGTTTTGTAGCCATACCTGATGTATTCATCTCTTTGTCGTTGTTATATATCTCAACTAAAGCTTCTTGTGTCGGCCATGTGTAGCAGTCGCGAAAGAGGTCTTGAGGACTTCGAATGTCGAAAACTGCAGTAAACAATTTTAATCAAATGTCTGATGTGGTTCTATCACCATGCCAAGATTGCACCGAACGTTTTGCGTACGCGGATTACGAGTGGCAGCTTCATAATGCAATTCTTGGTAGCAGTGGAACCACATCGGTTGTTCCATATACTACCGACAGCGTTGTAGAAAAATCAAATCTGAAATTGGAATGCTCAAATCTATCTGATACCACAGGTCAAATACGTGTGTGCGCCAAGAAAATGTGATCTCACATAGAAGCATTTTCTCATGGCGATGTGGTGCGATTGTGAATATGTCCCTCGGCTTGTGTGGCCAAATAAAGGTTGGATAAGTTGTAATAATATCGTCGAAGAAGTTGTACAATGGGAAGCAGTTATTGTCGATGCATCGGACGCGAACTACTGCTAGAATTGAATGCGTTGTAGCTTCAGACGTCCCCCAAAAAATGGATTTTAGTTCACCATCTTCTCGACCAAGGTATACAAACGTTTTGCTGATCAGATGGACGGGCTTCGAATCTTTTTGGTTTTCCAACCAAGCACAAATCGATTGAGCATCGATTTCCGCTGTCGAATAGTCTCCGCTGGTATTTGCACGTACATAGTGTAATGCTACAGAGCTGATAAAATTGTCGTCCGTGCAACCCGTAATTAACCAGACACCAAACCATCATCAATACGCTTATGGATAGTTGAAATAATTATCGAATGAGTTGATGTCTGACCGAACGGAGTACCCAAATACTTGAGCGAATCTTCCGGACCCATTATGGTCAAAATAGTATTTACGAGAACACGGCATGATCCCATTTAACGAGAGCAAGGATGATTTTCTCTTCGTGCCCGATACATCGCAACAATCTTGAACGAGTTCTAGTTGTGTCAACACATCATCGGAAAGCAATGTTGAAGTAGATTTCCCAAAGGTTCAATTGTCATCAGGAAAAGTAATGCTGTCAGAAAATCGCATTGTTCCACTCCAAGTTGTGGTGTGTTGGACGGTACGATATTGCCATTGATCATCCAGTGCGGCTTCGTGTTGGTGTTAAGAGACGCATCCCAGTCGATGCAATTTTTTTACCGCGCAATTTTTCAAACACGTACGTCCAGTACACTCGGTAATAGGCTTTCCCAAAGTCCAGAATATTGGCATACGATTCCTTACCACGATGAGTGAAAAAATCCTTTATGTCGGAGAAATGTCGTTTGCGATGATGCATCGACCGTCCTCGCTCAAATGCTTTTTAATTTTGATAGATCTATTCTGGTAGAATCTGCTTTAATGATTCGCCAATGCTTTGGAAAGTACTTTCACATCTTCATAGCACTATGAGTGGTCTATAGTTGTCAGGATCACGTCATGATCCGTTTTTGTATAAGAATGTGATTGCCGAGTGACGTTGTAAGACACTTTGACTAGCTAGTATTTGGTGACAGTATTTTTATCTGCAGACACTATTTATTAAATTCCAGCTAAAGCTGATATAATTCAGCTTTAATCCATCCATACCAGGAGAGGAACTACTTCGCATATCCTTGTTAGCTTTCTCCATCTCTGTCGTACTCAAACGAGTTGAGAGAAAGTCTTGTCATACAGATTTAACGATAAACTCAAATTGAACCCAGAAGCTTTTTGAATTACTTCGAAATTGGCCAAGCTGGTCTTTGAGGTAATTGAGAGTACCCATGAAACCACCCTGTGATCCCTAAATTCGTCAATATTGTCAGTCTGGTTCGATTTTCAGGGTGCCATATAGTATGGTAACATAATTAATCGGCACACAAACAAGAAAAGCTATCCGGAGGGCAAAACATACTTTGAATCGTTCTCCATATGCTTCACGTAATGATTGACGCATTCATCTCGGTTTTTTAGGCATTGTATTGACTGGGAGGCGAACTTTTGGAGAGTCGATTAGAGTAAATGTCTTGACTGATTGTTATCCTGAGTACGATATTGAGCTGCTGCGGCATCCAAAAAACGCTGAGTAGACTCACCTCCATGCGGCTATTTTAAGAAAACTTTCCTTCATCGTTTGGAGATCGTTTTTTGCTTTCGTCTTCCAGCTTTCCAGCATTTTTCAAGATTCGAATTTTTCCGCAAGTGTTCGAGCACCCAATTGGCTTTCCGTTTGGATAGTATAGGTTAAGTACAATCAATTGAACAATATGAAAAAGTTACTATTTTCGTCATCGTAATCAAGTCAGATTTGCATAAAAAAGCCAAATAAGGCCCTGCATGTCGTGGTTGAAAATATCTGTAGGGTCTTCCGACCTAGATATGTAATTCAGACGGTTCTTGCGTGGTTGAGGTAATGTGTAATGTTTATCAGTCGAATATTGAGTCAATCGAAAGTCTACCTTACCCAACATCCAAGCCATTTCAGACACGGCAATCGACATCATTCGCGTCGAATTGTGGCGCTTGAAGAATCGATAGCGTGATTGAGCGGTGGCTTGAGATCACCAAATTCGAGACGTGTTGTGGTCGGCTTGAATGAGTATGAGTGAACGACTAAATACAGAATTCTTTCCTCGTTCCACACAATGCGTTAATATCATTTGGAAATTTCAGGACATGTTGCCTCTTACGACAACATCAACCGCTAAGTTGTACAACGCTATACTATAACAGGAATCATCAAGTGCCGTCGGACATCAAAATATGGTCCACTATTTCAAATCAGTGCAATCATCTAGAAGGAAAGGATTGTTACGTTCGAAAGGAAGCATGTTCAGCAGCCATCCTTATCATATAATTATTCGATAAAGTATTCCAACACATCGGACGGAGTATTCATTATGAAAATGCACGCTATGCCATATTGTCCTTTTTAGAACACCAAGATTATTTCTCACTCTTTTCTGAGCGTAATCTTGATACTGTCCATTGCCGAAGCTCGCCTCGCCGTTCAAGCTAAGCTCGGCTCGCATTATAGGTAAGACTTGAGCAAATCTTATCTCCAACACACCACTTGAGAATTCCCGAGAGTGCCGGTCGCATCCAAACATATCCTCGCGTGGTTGATTGGTCATCGTAAGATAAGTAAACTTCTGTGTGTTGTAGAAGACAGCTGACACAATGCATCTGCTTTGATTTTTCACATTCATACTCCACAAACGCAATGCTGTCACTAGCAGGCCTGTGTTCTGTGCCAGAATCTAAAAAATAACGCGAATAGCTCTTTTGAAATGCTACATCATCCACATTGTGAAAGTTGATATAATTTTTAGGTGGCCATAAACCTACTGGAATGCGGTTTTTCGTAAACTGGTGGATGACAACTTGGACGGGAGATTGTTTGGGAGTAGCCATAATGAAGGCTCGGTGCTCGGAACAGAATGCATGAGGAACCTCTTAAATTTTATGACATGAATTTTCACGACACTCCAGTTCCATGTTTTGATACAGCGCCATTATTTTCTCCGAATTTAGCCCTGAGATATCAGTTAAGATGATCTCTTTGTAAGCGTGTCAATTCTTGGTTCTTGGGAAACTAAAGAAAATAAATGTCGCATGCGCGTAGAACAAGCACGTTGATTCGAAGGAGTATGGTACGAAATAAGGCAGAAGCTAGCCTTGAACCCCGGGTTCTGTGGTATTTTGTACATGCCTGTGTTCATCAGTTGGGTACCAAGATACAACTTGCAGTCAGGTTTTCCTAGCCATACGAGTTTACAGTCTTTTCCCGTAGTTGTTATCTGATCCGAACGAGCCACCAATACAATTGCATTCCTAGCTGCCAAAAATATAACGACACGAGGTCCCACTACATTTTTCATGATATGACCGATACATTCCGTATCTCTGTTCATCGATGAGGTAGTTTTGATGCAGACGAGATTGTTTAATTCTAATATTTCAAGTGTATTGGTGAATGTGAACGCTTGCAGCATACCAGCATTCTTTCTAGTAAGTCTTGCCATCCTCTTATGGGCAAGATACTTCAGGATCTGTCTGATTTCTTTCAACTTCTTGCGTTTTTCGTGTGAGATTTCAGGTTCATGTCTTTGATTCGTATCATCCTGTATATCATTTGTTTTCTCTGAACCTTGTTGCCGCATAGCAAAAATATTGAGCACTCTGTCACATTCGCTTGAACCCCAAGTGTCCATTTTCGAACAGAATGTTTTCTTACAGCTTTCGATGATTTTTTTTGATTCATGAATGCTACGGAAGACGCACAACTCAGCCGACATAGAAATCGCCCAATAGAATAAGACATATGTTCGAATGGATAATGAATCGCTGTGCATGGCCACGCATTCTCGACAAACGGCGTCTTCGTGATAAGAAGGGATGATGATGCATCGCATTGATGAGCGATCACTTTGTAAATTTTCAGTTCCCAAGATGTTCTCAATTTTGTCACTGTCAAATTCTTGAGCTTGATGCAACATTGAAGAAGCTTTCGATTGTTGATCAGCTAGAACACTGAACATTTCTCTGGCTTGTAGATCACTTTCGAAAATTCTGGAATTTTCGATACATGCTTGTAGTCGTATGTGTGTCGTATGCTTAATGATTTATCATAGTTCCCTAGTCGAGAATAAAGAAATTTCTCAGCCGCTTTCAGCTCTGTTTCTGCGATCGACGCTGTGAGTAGATAAATACTGTTATCGACCATACTTGATTCTCTTGTACTGGTAACATGCTGATAGCCTCTTTGAATTGAATGATTCAAGATATTGGATTTGGTATTTGCAACGGATATGCGACATGTCTCCATTGTATTGCAATATGATAAAAACGCTTTGACCAGATTTGTATGAGGTCCATAAACCCAGTAGAGTCTGTAGGCCTGGCTGGCTTGGATCAAATCAATTCTTTTGATTCCGATGAACGTGACGAGGCACCGGTGGCACGCTGAGAAATCCTTCTGAATTCCACTCGTCACATTGAAAATGGCTGCTACGTTTCGCACACAGTTGGACTGTTCCTTCCCATACACTGACACCAGCGCATTAAGAAGCAGGGCATACAACACGGTGCTCAGCATGCTTTTGTCTTGCCTGCGGGATAAATTGTTTATTATTGACACGTGGCATCAAATTAGTCAATCATCATGCCTTGTTTATGTGCATCGCTTCATACCATCATACTGACAAATCCGCAGACTTATTTTACAGACTCGGTTACGTTTCCTGACTCAAGTGCTAAATCCGAGAAGACAGAACGACCTAGTAGTCTTCTATTTCGGCACTGCCTTTGCAAATGCGTGGCGATGCGGGCTTTGTTTTCTTTCTTTGTATTGGTGCAAGAATTTCGCGTTCCAGGTGGATCGTACACGTGACATATGATAAATTATCTCTTCTTACCGAGGTGCTTCACACTCAAAGATCGGCTATATGTGCGAAGTAACATTTTTGACTATGCGGTAAAGGGGTCGCACTGATGCTTCATTTCGTCCATTAATGCGACTTTAAGATCGAGACTTCTTTGTTCCTACTTTAGTTTTATTTCGATGATATCTTACGATCTGACCAGGGCCTCAACAGATTGGGCTGGAAGCAATCTGAGACACTTGAATATTTCAGACGGATGATATTACCATGCAGAAATACTCTACAAATGAAAGCTTTATTATATAATATCACACATGTCACTGTGATAACAATCACGGTGCACCACGAATACGACGGAACAAGCACAATTCTCAAAACATTTTGAAAAAGCTTTCATAATCTGGGAATGCCGACGTATAGTTGCTATCACACCGCTACTGTAATTTTCTGCATGTAGAATATCGCTGTTGTGTTGCCTCTGACAAACATTTTGAGTTGCATTTTGAATGTAAAAAGCTGACATGCTGTCAGTTGATTGAAATCTTGAAACTTGTTTATTTGTAGGAAATCAATGGAATTTCTTAATAGGACGTGGCTGATAAAAAGATGACTATTTTGTGTATTTCATTGATATCACTGCGATGTTGTTTTTTGTTGATAAAATTAAGAATGCCTTAGCATTCATTGAAGTGACCACGGATCAGATTTTTTTTACCATTCAGGATTAAGAGGTTGAGTATTGCAAATCAGTCCTTAAGGCTTCTTTAATATCACATTGAAGAACTCCGTTCCACTTACCTTTAAATAATTAGGACCAACACTTGATGCCTGTAATGCAACCATATTAGCTCACCTGCCAACAGGTTATGTGACCAGCCAAGATTCCAACAGCCAAGACCAGAAAGAATCTGACGATCTAGATAAATCGAAGATAGGCCGCATGATGCTGCTGCCGGAGACACTCGGAAATCGACTGGAAAAGATCGAATCCAAGCGGAGCGTCGGCTCTCCAGTATCACCGCCATCCACGCGAACGGAGATTGTATTTTCTGGACTAAGCAGCCAAAGACAGGATGAGACATTGTAATCCTGGATGAAAAACCGATGCATCATCGTGAGAAAGGGATGAGGAGAAGCTTTGTACATGCCATGCAACATAATGCGCTGAACGGGGTAAACGGAGTCAGATTCTCGGCAGTAGGGTATATGCTCTCCATTCAGCCAATCGACAGGTAAGAAACATACCATGGACTTGAAGTGCTGTAATTCCGTCAATGGTTGACTCAGTGCTCTCGCATTGAAGAAGTGATCGAACGCATCAATAAATTACTTTTGTCCCAACATCACCAGAACGCAAGGAAAACATACTTTTTTTACGACAGAAAAACAGACTGGACTTTCTTGGAGCGAGCGTTTCTTTATCCTGTCGGCAATTAGTGAATCACTCGGTAAAGCAGACGATATCGTCCTGAAAAGCTATATAAATTACGCATAGCCTGACTTCAAACAAGCTATGATGGTCCGTCTCAACACTGAGAAAATACACCAGAAGGCAAGCCGAGGAACTGTGTTGCTTTACCCAGATCATGGATGCAGGTATCATCAGAAATGCACCAAGAGAGTCAAAGAAAGGACTCGACCGAATAGGTGCGATCAGAGAATCCAAGTCGAAGAAACTAATGAACTGCTGCAATTGCGGGAAAAGGAGGCAAATGAGAAGAGATTCCGAGCTCCTCCAGCATAGACGACATTTTTTAGGGATTGTATGCAAAATTACTACGCTGGGACAAACGAAGAAAGTATGAATATCTGATAGCAGAACCAGCAAGCATCTCGTAACGGATGTACACTTGTTACATAATCGCAAGGAATGCAACGAATCATGCATACTTCCAAACGGGAAGAAACGACGATGAGCTGAACATGATTGACAAAGGTTATCTCAACCGTCAACATTTTGCCGACGAATGTTCTCTCAAACGATGTACAACGTGCGGAAAAGCTTCCTTGGAAAGTTGTCTCGTATGGAAAGTTGGCGGCAAAAGCTTGCAAATTGACGTATCAAGCAAATGATACAAGAGTTGTATACGTACTTACGATGGTGCGATCGTGTTCGAAGTAATATGATCAAGAACGGTCTCGTTATCGAGATAGAAGGTCGAGAACGCGTACGCGTATTCAGTGATATGGATATACTCGCCTCATTTGAGCTTCTGGATAGATCACAAGTAGATTAGGAGTCTTCTACATTTCCATCAACGATTTGATCAGCTGAACTACGCTACTATTGAGAGCATAGCAAAGCTTCTAGAATGATTGATGACCAACGGTGATGAAATACGTTAATTGGGCGGGAAGCAAGCTAACAAAGAGCACAGCTTCTTGGAAGATACCGGTATAAATTTCGAATTGGTAGCATCATCTGCAGTGCTCCAAAGGGTCATACCACGCCTCAAGCCGACGTGAAAATAAATATTTGTTCAAGTTTTATCGAATAAAAATCGAACTATTGTCGGGTATTCTTGGCCAAGATTAAGAATGAAGCAGCTCAAAGTTTCAAGATTTCTTAATTTGCTTCGAGAAGCGATTTGATTGCAAGATTCTTGTACTACGAACTGATGGCAGCGCAGAGTACATAAATGTCAATCTTTTTTGCAAAAAAAGGGAGGATGAAGACAAATTAGTCAGACTAAAAACCAAGCATCGAATGGAAATTGAACAAATCAATAAAATAATCATGAACCTGGTGCGGTCTATGATATTGAAATGTCTATAGCATTATATTTGTGGGGAAGTGCTGCTAAATATGCATGTAAGTTCTCAATAGAAGCACAACCAGAAGCCAGGCGTAAGCAAAAGATCGAGTTCGGTTTTGAGGACTTGCCGCGGCGAAAACGCTCCTTATAAGCCCAACCAGATCGAATCAGGGTTTTGACTGGAAAGGATACAACCTTTTTTGATGGCGTAACATTAGGTTCACCTTATTTGGTTAAAATTCGAACTGGAAAAGATCTCTCGCAAAGCGAAGTGAACGAGGCACTTTTCTGGAAAATGCGATGTAATCAAGGGGTATAAAGTGTCTTTACCCAAATCAAAGACTGTCATTACTCAACATATCTCAAATAAGGAGTCAACGCTGGAAGGAACATATGGAAATAGAAATTACAAGGGCCGTCAAAAAAATTAGGAGACAAACGTGTCTCCGTAGATGCAACATTTTTGATTGAAGGCAAACGGGTTGCTTCAGGTTTCCATTTCATAAACCTTCTCAGTTGTCCTAGAAACCAGTGATAGGAAGCCACCAGACTTTTTCAAATGTTTATTGTTATACAAATTCAACTTGTCCAAAATCTTCCTTTCACAAAACCGCAGGTTCTAAACTTCCACAGTCCAATTTACGATCCTCTTCGCATCCACCTGATGCACATATTGTTGCAGACTCTTCTCCTCTAATGCGCGGTAGATTTGATTTCGAAGCTACGAGATGCGAGATCCAGCATCCATTAATCGCGTGTCTATTTTGATTTTTTTCATCGTATGAGCAATCTCACACAGCGCTAACGATTCCGTTGGAATAGCTTCTTCAGAATAATTAATTAAGCCCTCCTCAACCACATCTTTCCATTGTTTACAGATTTCGAATTTGATGATTTGTGCACATGTCAAAGCATCAACACACGTCAAGATCGTCATGACAAAAGGGCTTACTTTGACACGCCTCATACGGGGGCAATGAATTTTAATATACTTGGAACGTTCTTACGAACTCGCACCTATCCCGCGACATCTTCTATTTGCAGACTGGATTAAGGTGCATTTGAGCTGAAGTTATCTCCAGATACATTTATCCTATCCGCGTCCCCTTTTTAACGTCAATGTTATCAAGATTTATATTCAGATACAGAACACTAATTACAACACCCTGAATTATTCCCGCACCTCAGGATGGCATATCGTGAAAAGTACGTCTATTCAGTGCACGTTTTAACAAACAGAAGTGACACGTCACGACTACAAGTTTGTACTGAATCGATTGCAATGCCCGACATGATCTTGTACCCTTATCGCTCTTACTGTATGAAGAATTGGAAGACGTCCATTCAAAGCTGATACTTTGCTGTTCGTTCAAGAGGAATCTACTTGTGAGATTACTTTATATTTTCTATGCTACTTTTGTCCTCATTGAAAAATGTAAGGTTTTTACTGTCTATTTCATCGTGCTTCTCGTGTGTCTTTTTAAGCCCCTGGTGACTTCTAGATTAATACAAACCTTAGCATTGCATTTTTTATGTTTCTGATGACTTTCTGTCTGGTAAAAAGGAGGTAGAACTAAGCCGAGGTTCACTGGAGAGCGTTAGCTGTTGCTACATTTCCTAGAACGGAAGCTCATTGCAGTAGGATTGCCGGTTACTTAATTAAGTGAATGGATACCGTATCTGAATAGAGCGGTGAATCTGCTATCCAATGCTCATCAGGAGTTTATGCGGACAATGAAGAGGCCTCTGGAAGGCCCTTCCGAACCTTTTCAGCAATGTCGATTGGAATATGACAGCTTGTATATGAAATGGACTTCAGTTTGATTTTATGGAGAAGGGTAGTCCTTTCTCTGAAAGATGTAGACAATATATGTCTACTGAGTGCAATTAGATGCATAAAGGCTATCTACGTTACCAAATTTTTAAAAGCGTGCGGATTACGCGAATATATCAGTAAATTACCACCAACCCGTAAGTTCTAAATTTTGCATTGGATATCCGGCTACATATAGTGGAAGCGGACTAGTTCTGCTCAAGATTACCTCACGAGGCTTTCATATAGGAGTACAATTGTGCCACAGGATTTCTATCCATTTTGTTGACAACATTAAATGCCCGTTAGCATAGATATTTTCCTTCCAAGACGCACGTAATAGTCGCACATTTTCTTATTCAGGACAAGTTGATCAGTTGATGTGCAAGGCGTGTTCCAATACTCGTTTATAAATGTCAGAAGTTTTTGTCACCGTGATCAAATTGAGACTGATGTATATTATCAAGCCCTTCTAATGATTTTGTTTAATCTTAGGAATATGAGCCCAAACCGCTCATACTATTTCTACTTACAAACTACCAAGGTACAATACGCACACATACAAGTCGGATGCAATCTATGACTATCCTAACGGCCTGATGTATTCGTACCATCGACACAACTGTGCTTCTTGTATCTACCGTTATGTGCAAGAAACCCTCTTGGTGCAAGGTATGCACGTAACATTCATGTCTATACATACATTTTCGCATTTGCCAAAGGGAATTGCTGTGGACACACCCTATTTTGCTACAGTGCACACCACCTATAACCTGTAACTTATTTAGGCGTTAGTAAAACCACTACTCTTCACGCATAAATCAGCGCATAACAAAAAAGAGATTTTATATGATGGATAAAGTCTAGCGCTTCAAATTAAAAGGCTTGTATTTTAAGTTGGATGAGTTTTTGATAATTTATAAGGCTCTAAAAGTTGCCTTGTTTCTTTAGATTTAACTAGTATTTCCTATGAAAGCGTACGATTTGGCCGCCATCAGTGGGCCAATTAGGTTTTAGGGTTCAGGGTTTAAGTACTAGTGTAATATATTATCTTTATGTTATACTTACAGCTTCATACATTAGCTACTAAAGCATTGCTGTCTATGTGAACTGAGTCTGGAACTCTTTGATGTGATCGGTACTTTTTCATAGCATATTCCGCGGCTTTTCTGGTTAGATCTTCTGAGACACATCCATATAAAGGAAGCAATTTCTAGCATGGCGACCGGATTGTTGCGAGCGAAATTGAGGTAAGTGCTTTCGGAACTGGCGCGACCATTCATTTCCATATGCAATCGCAATTCTTCCTTGCGTATGGTTTTGCTTCCCCCTAAAGTTTTCTATAAAATTAAATTTGCAGTGAAATTTGGGGGAAAATATGATGAGATGGCCCGCCGCGGTCATTGCCTCTTCCAACAAACCTTTTGAGATTTAAAGTCTGGCTGGTCTTGAATAACACTGCGGCCGCAGAAGCTACCTGTGTCACCATATTAATTTCGGCAATCCAGTTGAAGGTTTGTCGTCCAGAGGTTGCGTTACTGCAGGACGATCTTTGTGCCTTTTCGTTGTCCGGTCAGGGGATAATCTACAAGGAATACCGAGGATTGCGATTTTCTATCTCCAAACATTCCATTCCGCATCACAGATTGCTTTCATCCCGGTCCAAGATTAATCCGTTGAGATACGAGAGCATCTTCATCAAATGCTGCGTGGCTAGTCGCATTGTCGAAAGCGAAAAGAGCTTTTGAATTGGTAAACTGCGCATCAAAAATGGGAATTGCAGCATTCCGGACTTGCTTATGCAGGTCTTCCGCAGTACACCAACCATCATATTTCTTGCCGGGATTTGTGATTATGCAGGCCTCTTCTGGAAGATTGCTGTGATGAAGCTTCTTTTCTTTGCTCAATGCTAGTCGACCCCCTTGAATAAGACAGAGAATGTTAACTCTTGATCAAAGTAATGAGCGAAAACTCTAAGATAATAGACTTATCAACATCATTCAGAAATTCGCTGACATGTATCGATCTCTAGCCTCCTTCTTCCGCGTGGCTCGTCGCCATCAAGAAGCCATAGCTTCTTCTAGCCGTCATGGACAGCAAATGTGCTTTCATCATGCGTCACTAGGATGATGGCATTTCTGTCAGGCCAAATCTCCGATTCCATTTCCGGCCCAACAAATTCCGGCATAAATGGCTCATATATTCTCATTCGTTTCAGAAACTGAGTATGATATGCCACGACATCTGCTCGTTCATGGCCATCAGCGTACATGCCTTTCTTCACCTCTGAAAAGCGTAGGAAAATTAACTTCATCCCTTGAGTCACAGTGCTGAGGTGTATAGATGCGGTGAGATCAATTTTTGGAAGTATTTACATGTTGACAAGCTTGGCAAAATCCGTTGGTATTATGCAGAAATTATTGTTTCGAAGGTAAACCTTCACATCTGCAATGACATCTTCATCCTCTAATAAGCTGATGGTTTTAACATGCTTTTCCTGCTTTCTCTCGGGAATAAAACCAGCTTCAAGATATAAACGTCCCCAGCCACGAAGCATCTCGTAAAACAACGCCATTTCCATTCGCCGCCGCAATTATTTGCGAGGCAGCCACTCTCTATTTTGCAATCACGATAGACCGCTGATGAATAAAAGAAAGTTGCGCTAGCGATTGTTCAAATGAATCAACTATACCTCACTGCCGCAGAGTATTAGCCTGAAGTATCCTGCAACAGAGGCATGACGCAGTCGCATAATTTCCTCCTGTGATTCATTTTGTTTTCCCAGTTTCACAAGCGCTCTCTGAAGATTGTTGTGAGAATAAAGAGGTCTTTCATCTATCGAGTTCTTGCTTGCAGAGTCTATAAGCTGACGCTGTGTTGCATTCGACTTGGAGTATGTCTCTAGCTTTCTTGAACCAATAGCTGTTTTTCCTGCGCTGCTCTTTTGCGCCGCTTCGTTCTGTCGGAATCTCCAATGTACCTAGAAGGCCGTTTACAAGCAGACTAAATACTCACGATAATGGTGTCCGTTTTCTCTTCCTCGAAATCCTCGAATTCAACTTCTACATCCGCCTTTATATCGCTCCTATTTTCGATATTTGAACTTGATATATTTCCGGCTTTTTTCGTCTCATAAGCAGCCCGCATAGCTTTGATGTGACGTTGCTGTTTTGATGTTCGAGGCATGCTGCTTAGATGAACGGGCTGGCAAAAAAAATGAATGTGTTCTGTTGTCAAATGAGCAGGATGGTTGGTATCAAGATTAAATGTGATTGGGGAAAAAGCTGTTGGAATGGTATGGGGGGATTGAATTTACGACAATAATATTCGTTGACGGTTTATGTTTGATGATTTTTCAAGTTTGGCCGCAAAAATAATAATTACAGGTTATAGATGACTTGCACTTTACGGACACACCCCTAAAAATAGAAATTACAAACATATCCCCTACGTTTGGACCGTTAATCAAGTAAATTAAGGAGTCTATCTGTCCATAAAAATAGAAATTACAAAACTAGCTCCTACTTTCGTACCACCATGTCCGCTGCTCTCCATTCTACTTCTAGCTGGGTGGCAGTAATCCCATAAGAATGACAATGCTCAGATATTTGTAAGTACGAGACATGAGAGTGCCATCAATCCATGGACGCACAAGTAAATTGTTTTTGTTTGTTCTTGACAATAGCATTTTCTTATCATTAAAATTACTAAACTCGAATAAGACTTACAAAAATCGTGCTCTTGGAGTTTAACCAGCTAGCTTCGCGAGAGACTCAAGTTTTCCGTCAAACCCGTGGACGACCTCCACAAAAGCAGTCTATAAAATAAAACAATCGTGATCCATTAGCCTTGAAATACCATCAACCTAAACAAGGAAAAACAAATGCCAAGCTTGTGGCAAGCGGGGGCATATTAAAAGAACGTGTTGAAAATTGAGACAGTAATGTAGGCCATCAGTTTGGAATGGTATTGTTTGATTCATCTACTTACTTTCTCTTTCGTTATTCCAAAATACAACAAGCAATCCATCTAATGAAAAAATTGTTGAGGAGAAGACCAGGGACTTGGCGCGGAGATGAGTCATTTCAACCAAAGAGTTTAGCTGTCAAAGCCGGTAACTGGATCAAGGAGAGTAATTTCAAATTACTGAATAATGTACTGCTGTGTTCTTTTGTAACAAAAGGGACGATGTTTTTGAAGAGAATGGAGACCTACGAGAAGCTATACATCCACTGATTGACAAAACATGTGGCTAAATGATCAGACAATGATGTCATTTTTGCGTTCCTACACGCCTGGATCAACTGCACAGAGCAAGTGGATGGTAATTCCTGTGGCATTGTTACATCCTACTACGTTCGTGAAGCTGCACAAGGGAGGGCTATTGGTGGAGGTGCACCACCAGCTCATGTGTTTCGAGCCATTAAGCTGCGTAAACTGCAGGCTTTACAGAAAGCTTGCTTAGAATCGGGAAAGAGCGTAAATTAATAGAAGGCAATCGTGGATGTATTTTTTTCTTTTCTGAAATGCCTACCCACTAGGCTACTTTTATTTTGCTTGAAAGAAGTAGCTTTTCTTATTATGTTGCTGCCACCAGCTAGAAGCGGACTTGAGAGCAGCGGACATGGCGGTAAGAAAGTAGAGGGTACGATTGTAATTTCTAATTTCAGGGAGGGATAGACTGCTTACTTTACTTAATTGACAGTGCGAAAGTAGGGAGTATGTTTGTAATTTTTATTTTAGGGGTGTGTCCGTAGTCAAAATAGGGTGTGTCCGCAGCACTTTTCTTGCTAAATATGCAATAGTGCTGACTTAACGTACAGTCGTGCAAGATGCGTATCATTTTAGCCTTCATGCACTGTCCATGACAGATAAAAAACAGATGAAGAATTATCGTCCACATCCCTTACTGTGTAATATTTTGAAGTAAAGCGCGTATCAGAATATCGATAAAAAAAAATTGCGATGGAATCAGAGATGCTACAGAGGCCGACATTCTTGAATCAAACTATTGCAAACAGATCCATAACTTATCAAAAAAAAAAAAACAAGACTAGATGCATTTCACGAATTAGAAAACATGCAATTTCTGCTTATACTCCATGAATTGTAGAGCTGATCTTTTAGATGTTCATATACGTCATCTAGCTTGCGTCTTGTTCAATTTCTCGACCTTATAATAAAAGGATTGATTTGAAGTGCATGCAGTCAAACTCTGTGACTAATACTGAGACGGATGTTCATCTCAATATGTGGAATCAAATTGATGCATGGTCATGGTCTTTATTTTGATAACCCGAAAAGCTGCAGAATTTGATAGAAAGGCTAAGTGACTAAAGGTGATTGTTGGTTCTCGTATGAAGGAGTGTCTGGTATCTGAAGGCATGTATGGACTTTTAGGCTTCCAAGTTGAACTATAGACTTACTTCAATTCGAGAGAAAGAGCTTTTTGTAAGTACAAAAAATACCCATGCATTCTTGGTTCTAAATGAATCATTTGATATCACAAAAATTGAAAGAGCGAGTAAAAGAATGTCCATTAGAAACGTCTTTTTGACAAGTGTTGCTGGTGCTATAGTGCATCGAAACACCCGCGTATCTGCCAGACCTTTTTTCACCATCGCCCACCAAGTATCAAGGTGCCACCAGGTAGGTATGAACAAGGGCTACAATATGGGTAGGGTCGGTTAAGGTATACTTGTTTCCTATTGGCTGTTACCGCGAACGCGTATACTGACCGTTGTAGGGCTTACTTCGCTTAAAATCAGAGCTCTTCAACAAGCTCATAGCAGATAGTAGACATAGATGTAGGGTCTCAATGGGGAACGCTTCATGCTTATAAATCATGCCAAGTAGATGTACTTACACGAACAGTGACATTCAACAGACTTCCTAAGAGACATGGAAAACAAAAACATGCTCCCGCGTTCTCTGAAAAGCTGACTGTTGACACGCATTACGTGATGCATGGTCGATATAAATATAATGGCTGCTTCTCCTCGCTACATAAGCCAAATATGGCCAAAATGACGCATAAATCAAAATCCGACAGAGAGCGAATGCAAGAGATGCATTTATCGACATGCTTTACAACTTTTAATATTCAGTAGCCTGTAAAAAGCATGTTTAGAGCCCGCTTATGGCAGCGGGGTGCCCTTGCGTCAAGGTATTGATTTGCCGACCAGATTTTTATGACATCATTCAGTAGACACTTACATAAAAATCAGGCAGTATAACCGTATTCTTTGACATGAATGCCCTTTCGTGTCGTAAGTATCAAGCATCCGAACGCTAACAAAAAAATTCCATCCCCAGCCTACAACAATCCGTTACTTAAGTAAAATCTTCTACCGCAAGATTGATGGAATGGATGGTACCATTTCGCTTAAGTCCTATATAAGCACAATCAGATTAATTTACGTCTGCACGCACCGAGGCTTAAACAAATATTCCTTAAATATTTTTGACAGCTGATAATATTTTTTACGTTACAGTCCTTCAATACCATAACTGCTATTTCGTCACCCACAACAACATGAAACTATCACTAAATTTGGCCCAAGATATTGTGCATCCCAAATATTGCTCTCCACGTTCAAATCACACAGTCATCCAAACTTATCGAGTCTTTGTATACTCCTCGAAATAATCGTTTCTGGCTGATTCGGATCCGTCCAAATACTTGTCTACGTCCTCTAAATTCAATATGGTTAGACTGAAAAATAGAGGGCAAGGTATGGTTCAACTTAGCTAGAATAAGGAATTTTCGATCACGTTGAGCTTCAGACATGAGCGACCGGTGTAGACCCGAACATTTGCTTCAGAAAGCAATGCCGAATCGCTCGCACAAAAGAGTTGCAATAGCTTTGACATTGTTCCTGATTAGAGGTTAGAGCATCACTCATATAATCAATTCTGATAGAGAATCAAATCAAATTTCTCCATGGCGTGGTGTAATGGATGTGTAAAATTTCCGTTGATTTCAACTGCCTATTTCTATCAGACGTCAGAAGACGATTAAATTATCTACAAGGCCCACTTTTTCCAACATATAAATATCGTACGATCAACTGGGTCGGAAATATTTATTCACAAATTCTAAAATGGGTACATAATCTTCTTCTCTACATTGAGTAATCAAGTCTTATCATTCCGTGGAATATTGGATTGGAGGAGACATCGAGCGTCCTAAATAAATTGCTTCCTGGTTCAAATAATCAATTCTGGAAAAGGAACCACTGCAACCGACACAAAAATGATTTTAAAGGCTGGCCATAACAATAAGATTTAGCTGCAGTTGCCCTGGGTCACATCGTGATCTAGCAACTTGACTGGTTGACCACGAACTTTATGTTCGCAGTAAATAACTCTTTCAGCTGAAATTGAAACATCGATCTGCGTCATCTGATAGTTCACTCATATATGAAGATAAACTATGTCGCATGTCATGTGCTTCATCTCCAACATCTCGGTAAGAGTTGAGCGAGGCGAGAGATGATCTGGACTTCGTTTCTCTGAAGAAAACTTGAGTAAACTTAGGGGATGGTTTCAATTGCTACCACATGGATCAAACGACACAATCTATAGACACTGATTGAGCCCATAAACCGCCCGCAATATTCGTGGCATCCACAGTAGTTTGCTTAGACTCGATGTCATATTGGCACATTTTTCGGTAGCTATTCATATCGACATGGGACGACAAAAATTACCCGATGGCCATATACTTTTTACGCACTGATGGAAGCATATCATCTTAATTGTACCTGGCATTCTTTTGACTTGAAACTTTACATTGATGAAGATCCGATCCGAAGAAAGGCCGTGACTGTCTTGCGTACGAAGTGCAGCTGCTACAGCTTTAAAACGCTGAGTAAAAAAATAGGTCGAATTTCTTGGGCATTACCTTTGAATTTCTTGTAGCTATCCTGATTCTGATCGTTCAAGTTTTTCACCTTTTTTTAATCGAAGTTGCCCATGTTTGTTGTACCAACAATATCGTCGCGATTGTTGGACTTCCAAACCTTACTTTTTGTATTAGATTTGTGCTTGCTTCAAACGTCTATCACACGATTTATGACATTTATAAACACGCTAGTCGAGTTGACTATTGTTGAATGCTGGAAGAGTTGATAGTTGGATTGGGTGGTGTGTTACATTCACCTGATAACAGACCTTTCGAGACCAGTTCGAAGTTATTATAAAGAGATTGATGGGAACAAAACACTTTTCTCTCAGTTTCCACAGGTGCATGCAAACTGGGAGCATACAACGGTGCATCAATAAGCGACGGAATACGCAAACACAATAGAGACTTATAAGATCGTCCAAGGAGCTCGCTTGGCGTGTTTCCCTTGCTTCGACTGACGCATAGACCCGTCTTTCATAGAAGTCCCGGCGCATGTTCGTATTGATCTAGAAAAGTAAATCCCTCTTCCTGCTGCATCTGAGATAAAGGAATTTTCCGCTTTCTTCGTTTTTTTCTATTTGGAGTAGTCGAAAGTACCCGAGTAGTGATGCTTCACGCGCATATGCTGCATTGTTCTTCCCGTTTAGCTTTCGATTTAATTTTTTCAGATTCTCAACTACCAATCTGATATCAGCTTTAGTCCACTCAGTACCCTCGTCTTCATCGGATTCATCATCCAAGTCTGCATCATTTTCGTTATCCACATCCACTTCAGCACCAGCTTCTGTAAACATTGGTGTCAGTGTGCAGTATTCAGTCAACGGTTTGGTGCGTCTCACAGCATCCTTCAGCACCGCCTTCTTGCACCTTTGTGTGCGTGACGAATTTCCCAGATACCGCAATGGTCTGTTGCTCTCGTTGGTTAGCACTGGAAGGACAGCTCTCTCAATATTCCCAACAATCATGTCATCATCTTCCAATTCATTTTCGTTCTACATCTGGGATTCAATTTTACTGCTGGCGCTGCTACTTTCAAATTTATGCACGTCATGTGCTTCAATTTTCTGCTTCTTGTTCTCTGCAGCATGTATTGATGCCATGTACAAGTGTGTCCTTTGTTTTTTTAGACGTGGCATGGTTACTTTAGGGAGCTATAAGTGCAAAAAAATACGGAGGGCGTTATGAACTTCTGAAGTGATATGGCGATTGATTAACCTACCTACATACACTACTCTTTATTGGCTAAGAACCGGTTATTTGCAAGTTAGAAGTATAGGCTGCATGATATTGGAAGTTTGGAATTAGGCCGCACAAATAGGATGGGTGTCGGTTATATGTGTCTTGCACTATATACCAAAAGTTGGAAAAAATATGGTCTTTATACCAAACGTAAAAAAAATATGGATTATATACCAGGAGTTTATGGTTTATATAACAAAACAAATATTACACAGGCGAAATCGTAAAATTATGAAAAATACACCAAAAGGTCTAAACATTATGTGAAATTATTAAAAATGTATTGTAGCATCACTAGAAAAGGATTAGTCCTTCCAGGTGCGCTTGTTGTGGCCGTGGTTACCGCATGAACTGCACTTGTTGCTGTGCTTCTTCTTGAAAGCTTCTGTGGCAGCCTGAGACTCGATTCGCTTCGCCCTCTTGGGCCGACCACGCTTCTTTGACACCGTGAGAGGTTCATGTTTCTTTAAACGCGTCCTTCATCCATCGCCAAGCATGAACTCATTTTTACCATGGGGTCGTAAGAACGCTGGTACATCTCCTTGGTCCACGACGCATCGCAGAAAGTCTTGAGTAGCGAGAGCTTGTTGACGGATCAAAGGGCCGCATAGAGATGAGAGCATGGCCCTTTCATGTCGCCAAAGTAGCCACAAGAACACGGATTTTAGGATTATCTAGATCCACAGAATACTCCACAGGAAGCTCTCCATCCTTCCTCACCTTGACCACGAATGATGACAGGTAACTAGGGACTATTTCGATCCTGTCAACGACAAAGACATAGCGCTTGCGCTCGAATTCCTTGGTTGCGTAAGCTGTGAGTTCCCCCCATGAAGCCGACTTGGCGATGAATTCAACCCACTTGATACCTTTGTACTTTTTCACCACCATAAGACAGTCCAGAAGTGGCTTCTCTCTAGCTTCAAGCAGGACGTTATTTTTTTTTACTTTGTCAAGGAATCATTACACTGTTTATCTGATTTTTTAACTACCTTCCTTGTCCTATCATGAGCCTCTGTCCATGTGTATCTTCCTTAAGTCTGACTTCAAACCTAGGGAGGCAGATATTTTCCAAGCTTATTGCGTGGGTGGGCTCAAACCGCTTCCCACACTGCCAGGGATCGAACTAACGACCTCCGGCAGGGGGTCCGTGTGCTCAAGTGCTTGACCGACTAAGCTGGGGCGGATCCCAAAGCAGGACATATTGAAAGATTCCACGTTGTCGCTAGTCATGTTCCCAAAGCGCGGGCGTATACTATACGCGGCAGCCCATTTGAACTTGTCTGCATAGAGTAGCCATTGCAGCGCCTTTGCATTGTTTTTCTTCAACTCACTGGCTCGCCGTTCGAACGACGCAACCGTCAAGGACTTGGCCAGATTCCATAACTGGTCCTTTTATGTCGCATTGCAAAATTTGGCGTTGAAATTCTCGAGCATGTGACGAACACAAAAAAGTGAGTGATATCACCTGCTTTAACTTGCATCGCCGGAATGAGATCCTTGTCACGGTCGGAGATGAAGAATGCTGTCGCTTCTACAAAGCGTAGAAGAAAGTCCAGGAGCCATGACCAATTGACTTTTGTCTCACCTGACACCCAAGCGACCGCGGCAATTTGGATCTCATTGTTGCTGTTTTTACAGCAAGCGACAAGAAGGACTCCACCATATTTGTGCTTCATAAATGTGCCATCCAGATTGATGCCGTGATCTGCAAATTCACGAAGCACATGAATGCCGGGCTTGTATGCGATAACACCCTGAGAAATTTTGTCCTCACACGCAACGTGATATCTGCCTTGTGTCCGCGCTTGTTCATTTCGTGTACGTATGACAAGATAAACTGGTATTGCGTGCGATCTTCATCGAAGAGTTGCAATTTGAGGCAAATGCAGGCGTCGACACAATTCTGGTACGTCAATCGACACCCATCAGCCATCAGCTTCTTTTGCATCTCAGATGGACTGATACGACCCTTAACAACGACGAACTGGAGGGCCGAGTCAATCAAAGCGACGTGTGAAGACTTGTTCCTACGACTCGCTTCGTATGAAGTCAAGTCAACCCTCGTTGCGTCGCATGTGTGCGGCGCGAACGTATGAGGCGGCTCAAATCCCATACCATACGCAAAACCGACTGCGAAGCTGCAATTTGGATCGAGACACAATACCTTGTAGCGTCTGTGGTCGCTCGATACGACACGAAACGCTCGTCCAACTTTTTGTTGTATGCAATGATCGCACTTGTTATATCGTCGCGACTGGCGTAGTCGCGTGAGTAAAAGTATGCACGCCCGTATCCCCAGTCCACTGGTGAACAGCCGTCACTTGACTTTTGTGTCTCACAACGTAGACGTCGTTGCTGGTAGTCGTCATAGTCGCGAGATGTGAATATTCTAACGATATGGCACTGAACAATGTGTAAACTTCAGACTTTTTGGTAAATTTTTCATAATTTTAAATAAACTTCAGACTTTTGGTGCATTTTTCATTTTTGTTTCAATTTCGCCCTTGTAATATTGGTTTTGGTGTATAAACCATATTTTTCAACTTTTGGTATATAATCCATATTTGTCTAACTTTTGGTATACAATCCATATTGTTTTAAGTTTTGGTATATAATCCATATTTCTGAAACTCTTGGTATAAATACCATATTTCTGAAACGTTTGGTATATAAACCATATTTATTGAAAAAAGTGATATAAAATCCCCATATTCTCTTTTTTTTACGTTTTGGTATATAATTCATATTGTTTTAACTTTTGGAATAAAAATCATTTTTTTTTACTTTTGGCATATAAACCATATCTTTTTAACTTTTGGTATATAGACCATATTTTTGAAAAAAGTGGTATAAAATCCCCAGATTCTCTTTGACTAAATTGATTTTCGCCCTCCTTTTTTTAATTAATTTACACAATCGGCAGAAAACATGTCCGAGAACGATCGGTCGCAAAATCGGAATGATTTCTCTATCGATACCCAACGAACGAAATTGCTGAAATCTGTGCAAAAGTACAGATCCGAGCAGTCGACTCAAGTAGGTGACTTCAGCTGGATGGACCAGACATTGGGGCGGAAAAGCTTGATGACTCGTGCAAAAGAGAACCCGGCTGTTCCATTAGGATGTCTTGCAACTATCGGCATTTTAGCAGGAGGAATGATGTCATTTCACACAGGACAATCCAAGCTCGGGAATCGCTTCATGCAAGCTCGTGTAGCAGCTCAGGCCGCTACGATACTCGCTCTTGTAGTCGGTGCTATTTATGCAAAGAACGAAACCAAATGTGATCAATCTGGAAGTAAAACCTCCTACCTCGACTAATTGGCGTATTTAACATTCTAGTACACCGTTTTCCCACATAAATCATCTACACTATACTATATCTGTAATTCCACCCGATCTTAAAAGGTCACAATGAATGCTTCTCCGCATACAAAATGTCGCTCCGCGCAGCAGATAATGAACGATCTCACAAAACTGGTCACAGCCAAAGAGTACACATCGAAGAAAACAGCGGATGTCTTACGGGAGCTCACAGTGTGCTATGCGTCACCCAATGCGTCGACTTTGTTACCACCATCCGTTCTGAAAGATCTTTGCACACTTCTCAAACACCTCAAAGACAAAAAAGACGATATCCGTATCGCCAAATTCGCTTATTCCTTCCTATCGCGTGCGATAAGTCAATTGGAAGCTCTTTCACGCCAAAATGAACACTCGGATCGATTTGAGGGCATTCGTACTCCATTGAGGGAGCTCCTCCAAGAAGCCGAAATCTCAGAAATCGCTCATTCAAATGTCTGGAGGCAGCACGCTGGTATCAAAATGTACGCTCATCTATGCAGTGTCTTTGATAAACGCGACGCTTTCTTCTCGTACGCGAAATCCATTCTGAGTACCTCACCTGTGTGGTCCTCAATGACTCTTCACTCAAAGCGTAAGCTCAGCGTCCACTCTTTCCTTCCGTCCACGCTATCGAGCAAAAAGGATATCTCCACGCATCTGAGTGTGCTAAACGCCACACTGCATGGCGTACGCCACCACCTCAACGTCCAACAACAAAGCCTCCTTCTCGATAAATTATTTGAGGCTTCTTTCTGTCTCCAAAAAATGAGTGCTTCTCGTCACGCGTCGGCGATTCTGTTCAAAGTTTTTGAATGCGGCACAGGATACGCCACAAAGGTCATACGAGCGCTAGAGGTCCATATCGTTGTGTCTAAACCGATATCTTTGTATTTGGGCGATGTAATGGCTTCCATTTATATGATCCATTTGTGTGGGATGATATCGCGCCTTCAAGTCGGTCAAATGTCAGACTCTATGGACCTTCTCGGCGCTAATGATATCACACGAGTCGTAGTTCCCCAACACGTCTCCAATTGCGTCAGAGAATGGATCCTCGACCTCATTGTCGGGTACCTGAGCGCCAGCAATTCCAACCAGGAGCCTCTTCCTCGAGCGGTGCTGGCTGTCGCCTTGGAAGAATCCATCATCGACCTATCGGCTGACGCATTGCACGCATACGTTCGTGGCAGTTTGACGATCTTTGAGGTCGTATCCGCAGCCATAATGAAGCTCTTACGCGATCCATCCACACACAACAATTCCATCGGACTTCATCGAGTGTATCGTATCATTGAGACAGCAGCCAGAAGCCTCGATAGTGTCACACTGAAAAGAGCGCATTACGACGATGCATACCCAAATTATCTGTCGAAATTGACAGAGAAAATGATTGAATCTGTGTGTCATCCAAATGAATTCGTAGCTGTCCAATGCTTTCTCGGGCTTTTGTGGCTGCTTCCTCGACCGAAAATGTCGGATGGAAATACGAATTATTGGAATGCGTTGATAGATCGATTAATAAACCTCTCAGAAGATCAAATTCCATCACAACAGCGTGTAAGCATTGCTACAGCTCTGTTTGAACGAGCTGTGACATCTCCGAAATTGCATTCGACAGAATGTGATACCGAAATCCTTGGAATTTGTCTTGCGGTCGTCTTACTTTGGTTCCGAGCGAATTCGTGCGTATGGCATGGCGATATTCTGCTGTCCATTTGGCGCGTGTCGTGCTCTCTCCCTTCCATGCAAACCGCCACATTCACTTCGATACAATTGGTATTGGGCTTTTATGACACTGAGAATCGATGCATTTCCACCATTCAGTCACAAACGCTATGGTATCTCTATGAGGCTGCTGGCAGTATCGCTGAAAATCCCCACTGGGCTCAGTCATTGATCGTACAGCTTACTCGATACGTCGTGCTCGCATCCCATCCGCTTCGACGTGCTTCCATGCGCGTACTGCAACAAATACGCTCCAAAGCTTATGAAAATCTAAACGGACAAAATCAGCAAACAATCATCGATTCCATCACAAATTTGATGGAAAGTATGACTGCGAGTCCGTCAGCATCGGATCGACCTCTGTTCCTCGCAAGCGAGTTGCAAGCGCACACGCTCGGCCTCATCGATGTCCTCATGGAGTCGTCGCTATAGCAAACCAAAAATCGATTTTCAAGTGTATTATCGTCCATTAACAATCTCAATGTGCTTTGTATGTACTAAGTGTTAAAATCGCGAACTTCATTGACAATTTCCAAAGCGCGTTGGAGCAGAGTTCGCATCTCACAGCAAGTGGATCGACGTGTAGCGATATCGGACGTTTCTTGCAACAGATCTGCCAATTGATCTTCTCTGTACAACGCCGACACCAATTCGTTCTGCACGTTTTGTTGCGAGTGGAGAACCATAAAACACATAATCGATTTCGGTACCAAGTCCAAAAAATTCTTCCGCACGATGTCAAAGTACGACGCCAATAGACTTTTAATGATCTCAGTCTCGATACGTTCTCTGTCTGTCGGCTCTTCTAATGGCCTCATTGTTGCCGGAACTTGTGGTAATTTCACAATTGAGTTTCGTGGATCGATTCCCATTGATTTTCGGCCGAGATGGACGCCATTTCCCGCGATCTCACCGGAGAAATTTTTACCATTCGATTTCGCGCTATCGAAATTAACAGCTGATGGTCCATTACTGACAGTTGTGCTCGTACTGGAACTCATTATCGAGCCATTCGTTCCACCATCTCGCTGCATTTTCTCCATCAATTGCGCAACAGCCCGACTTCCTCCAATGAAATCGGGATGATTTGTGTTGATATACGCCAATTCGATGTGAATGAGATTCTGTATCATCGTTTGTGTGGGTCCCAGGCACGTCCTCAGCATTTTATTGACGACTTCAAGCACTCGATCGCGTAATTCGGGAAATCGACTCAATTCCATCGTTTCGCATTGTGAGGCGACACGCTGTAGTTCGTCGAAAATAAGGTCCACACACTGTAAACCAGGCTGTTCCAATCGTTTAATTTGACGCTTTGCGAGCAATTCAAAGGAGATTTCAGGTACAAATAGCGACTGTCGTGGACCATTGGCGTTCCGTATTGTCGTGCGGATGTCTTCGTCGGATAATGTGTCAAAGGGATCGACGTCTCGCAGTGCTTTCATAAAAATCTCACCGAATATATAGTGAATTCTTGCACCACCATATAATTCCTGCATTTCCATCCCATTTGGCGAATTATGACGTCCATCCAGCGAGTTGGAGAAATTCGTCGCGAAATGCGATATTAAATGTAAGAGACATCCGCCCAAATCGGTTTTACTCATAAATTGTGTAGGCGACCCCATTTCAGTCAATTCCTGATCTAGGTCCGTAACCATACTTCCTATTTTTGACTTTATTTCAGGCAAACAATCGCGAATGTGATGCATTAGGATCGTGTTGAGAGTCTTCGAGAGGTACTGTGTACCCATTGTGGAGGATACGGTTCGGTACGCCGAGTGCTGTTGAAAGAATTTTTGTTCTTTTTGTAAACTATCGCGAATGGATACGTTGTTATTGATATCGGCTTGACTTCGATTCACTACGCCCACAAAACCTCGTCGGAGAGATATGATTCGCCCCTGTAACATTTCTAACGCGTCCGTTCCCTCATCCATCAAGTCGATTTTAGTGAGGACACCGATGGTACGGTCCCCTGCTGGGTCGATCTCGCGGGCTAGCTTAAGTGCGTCACTATTGGCCAAATCAGTGTTGGCGGATGTGACGGCCAGTATGATCGAATTCGGATTGGAGATAAATTCGACGCACATATCGCGAATTTGTTCTTCTATATCGATGGGTTGATCGCCAACCGGTACTTTGGTGACTCCGGGGAGATCCACTAGTGTCAGATTGAGAACGTGGGGGGAATATATCTTTAAGTTGATCGTTTTATTGGATATTCCCTTGTTTTTACCCGTTAGTCGATCGGTTTCTCGCTCAATCTCATGTCGAATTTCACTGAAATCTTTAAATTTCTTACCGGGTATGTGTAAAAATTCGCCCCATTCTACGTTGCTTTCACCTCCAATTAGTTGTGTTTCATCCAAATTTGATTGGGAATTATAAAGCTGTAGTATTAGTGGACGTCGTGTTACGATTCCGGATCCACGGGGTAAGAAATCACGACCAACAATATTTTCCAACACTGATGATTTTCCGCTACTTTGTGATCCAATCACAACGATTTGCGGTAAGTTGACGGGTGACTGACCGATCGCACTAAATACGTCTTGCAATTTGTTTACGATTGGGATTAGCTGATCCATGCCAAAGTATTAATTGCGGAGTGATAACTAGTAAGTGCGACTGGCAGTGATTCACTTTGAGACTCTTGAGTTGGTTTTCGTACTCTGCGAGCGGGAGTGAAATATTTATCTGCTTCCCTTACTTTACTATGTGTACTTGATTTATACGATACGAAATCTTCTATGGTGTCATTGAAGTCTAAAAAAAGAAGCCAAGCGGTATACGTATAGCAACCGAATAAATCACGTAGTAAACGTACACTCTAGAATGTATTTTTCCTTCTTAGTGTCATTAGATACACATTAGGACGTAATAGAGTCTTCTCGAAGTTGCTTTGGTGTGTGACACAGTGTATGTGTGCAGTCAAGTAATCAGAGTAATCCAGCAATTCAAATCTACAGAATTTTATCCTATTGAATGAGTTTGTCCCCCATTCATGAGATTCTAACCACAACCAATCTTCGCGCCTATGAGCTACAACAAGGTTTTCGGCAACTATCTGACCCGTCTAATTGTACCCGCAGCGCAAGTACACAATCTGACCAAACTGTCAATAGAGTCTCAGCAATTCAAGAACAACAAATACGCTGCGACATTCGACATCGAATTGCGACAATCAATCACCGCATTCATTCTACGTTTCTCAATGTTAAACGGAACGATAGCAAGAAGTCAGTCACCCCACAAAGCACAAATACTGGACCAACAAATAGCACCAAGAATGTGAGCAAAACCGCTATGGTTTACGCATCAAATCGTCCGAAATCCATAAAGTCGACTAAATCCGCAAAAAAAGACTTGTTGCACACAAACTTAGATGACGACAAATATAAAGTTTCAATACGCAATGCCACACAAAAAGACTGTCAGAAGCAATCAGACACGAAAATTATTGTCCCGGAGTCTACATCTTCAATACTGGACCTTGACGTAAACTCGTTCTCAAAGCCCAACAAGGTAAATAGAGTCACACACAAAGTGGAAGTTGACTCACCAAGTCCAGTACGCGTGGAAATCGAGGAAACGTCATCAGCAAAAGTCAAGTGTACACTTGTGCCTAAGGAACTTAAGGATCAATTCAAATCAAACTTACCCAATCAACTTTCCACGGCGACTTCATCGAACCTTGCAAAAGTGAACTTCGCTCCCAGACCACAAAATCATAAATTAGATCCAAATGTATTGCGTAAGTTATTTAACGACTTGGACGCTGATAATGACGGCGCCCTGAACCGAATCGAAGTATGTATAGCGATGCATCGATTACAATTATCCATCTCCACTGAGCAAATCACCGCATTTTTTCGCCGTCTGCATCGTCGATCTGCAGCACTCGGTCAAGTCACTTCTCAGAGATCCAGCATGGGTACCAACGCTTTGTATGAAGTTATAAATTACAAGCAATTCGCTGCATTTGTGGTCGCTGTTGTGGCTAACCAACAGAATATCAAAAACAATGAACAACAAGAGCGACTTTTAGCCTGGAAGCTCACGCATAATAAAGTCCAATCAATGACGAGTATCGCTTCGCTCAACGAACCCGATTCGAGAGAATCCATCACTTCAGAACAATTATCTCCAATAATCGATCGGGATTGTAGCCCTAGCGATTCATTCGAACGACATTATGTAACAAAAAAGCTTTGCGATTGTGCGAGTTCACCGATCCAATCCCCGCAACCAATTATCAAAGAATCAGAGCACAAGTCCGAATCGCAGACGGAGAATACAATTGTCGAAGGATGTGACACTAATGGTGACCACACCAGCTCAAAATGCGATAATTTTCGAACCGATCAATTGATAGCATTAATTCTCTATGAAGTATGTTGTCGCAAGGATCCGCTTTTTTCACAAAGTGCTCGGAATGAGGTTTCACCTCAAAACGAGAAAAAGACTCAGATACTCATTCCAGACGTCGTCGAAAGAGGAATTCAGACCTCAATGAGTACGCCGCAATTTGAGGATACTCACGATTTGAGGTCAGAGCTTCGAGGAACTTTGTTTGAGTTTTTTCGCGAGCTCCGAGAAACGATACAAGACACTGCAGCCGAAAGGGTGAAATGGAGAGAAGTTGCCAAGTGTTGTCATTCCAGTAAAAGCATCTGCCAAAGCGATACGCGCATTTCTATGCATCCCGTTTTTGAAGACGCAAATAGTTTGCAAAAGGATGACAATGATGTTTCAGTTGATGAACGCGTTGGGGATGACCTTCCTGTAGAAGGAATTGACCAAATAAAAGATACAAAGAAGCTTGATATCATCGATTTGACCGAAAATCCATGTGCCGATGACCAAAATATCACTGTATCAAGCCATGCTGCAAAGTTATCGATTGAGAATCTGGATGGATCGAATTTCGATATTATTACAAAAGACACTACTGATGCTAATCGTCCGGAATTACCAAACTTGGATCGGAAGGAAGAGTTTTCTGCATCGATGAATGTTTCTGAGCAGCATTTGAACGTCATATACAGCGAATCTTCCAGCTCCAGTAGCGATTTGGCATTCATTTCCCATCAGTCGACATACTATCTCCGAGCAAGAAACCACTGTCAAACATATCACTGCGGACATTCTACTGCGCACAAGCTACAAGATACGATTTCAGATGGCGAGGTATGCAATGGGACTCACACCGGAAGATTGAGTGATGGAGAAGTGCCCAGTTTCGTTAGAGGTTACCGCACTATACCAGCACGTCATCGAGTAGAAATGAAGAGAGCAGGAAGCTATGAAAGCAGTGTCGGCTATCCGGCAATGCGATCTTTAGAGCCGGGAGAGCTTCTTACTGAGGTAAGAATCTCTCATCATCATACGATGTCGACTCATACTTTCTTCTGATAGCCAAATTCCAATTGCTTTGTTCGATCAAGTTTGGATTCTCTTGAAACAGGTGAGGAAGAAGATGGTTTGCTCATGGAGAGCGATGAAAGCGATACCGACTCACGTCCTCCTCCAGCACCTCCTTCATCCTCACCACCCTCACCCTCGCACATGATTTGAGGCATTTTGTCAGATTCGTGCGATAAATGACGTATCTATTCTTTGACATCAAAAGATTTTAGCCGAACTTGATGGCTACCCCATGGAATTACTGCACGAAGAAGATGCGGAGAAGAGCGTCGTATTTTTGGACGCTGCGCTGAGGCGAAAATGAAGGCTCACGCTATTATGTCTAAAAGGTTATAATATCGTGGGAGCACTTGTTGCAAGGTAAAGTCTGGAATGACAGATTTGTGTTTATCTTTATATTATACTATGAGTGTCATACTGTATGCGTTGTGCAACATCATTATGCGAGCGAGAATGTTATCAGAAAAATGAATGAAATCAATTTGATTGGATATATTTGAGTATGAATTAGTATGGGCTTGAACTCGCACAATGTGAAATGATATAATCGCTGCTGTACAAGTGCATCGTACCGACGAGCTACGCCGGTGGATACATTCACTAATGCATCAAGTTGACCATCGCATGCTCATAATAGACATCTGCAACCACAATTAGATCTCGAGGCATTAATCGAGTAATATACAAACTGTTTGCATCCAAACATGTTGTTTCATTGAGTTTCAGCGATGCCAATTAATGTAATCGAGTGATCTTTTACTTTTTATCTTGTCTACCACGAGCCTCGAGACACTAAGCATCAAGGAATTGCTGTTACGAAGCCTACGCTCATGGTTCCCGGTCCTTCGACGCCGAGCTCGTAACCGTATGCATGCATTTCTATGTTGCGCGAAGGTGCGTGGCTATAAACCAATCACTTTGTCATTGTTTGAACGCGCACTTCCGAGGACTCCATTGACCATCAAAGAAATCAGTACCATGTCGGCAGAGGAAGTAATTGCAACTGTGTCCAATGAAATGACCGAAATGGCCGCCTTAAAAGAAGTGTTGAAGAAAGCTCTGATCAACGACGGATTGAAGCGTGGTCTACATGAAGGAGCGAAAGCCTTGGATTCACAACGAGCACGTCTATGCTGTCTGGCGCAAGATTGTGACGAGCCAAGTTACAGTAAACTAGTGCGAGCTCTGTGTGAGGAACACGGCGTCAATCTGATTATGGTACCCACTGGAAAAGAGTTGGGTGAATGGTGTGGACTATGCAAAATTGACACTTCGGGAGAAGCTCGCAAGGTCGTTTCTACTTCTTGCGCAGTTATCACCGACTTTGGTGAAGAATCTCACGCACTGAATGTTTTGCTCGCTTACCTCAAGCGTCAGAACGAGAGTTAGGAGAATGTCTTCTGGAAGGCAGGGATCTTGTAAGCCTTGCTAACGTTTCAAAGCCATAGATATCGCTAACAACAAATATATCTGCGGTCTTCACTCCCATCGACTTATTCTCATTCGTTCGGTACATATGACGCTGTCTGTTGCAATAAAAACAAGAGACTTTGCTAAATTACTTGTTGACCATATCATTTTGAAAGCTAAGGTAGTCTCTCGTGTGTTGCATTAGAACGGAAAGAATTGGTTGAAGTTGGAAGAATAATTAGCTGCTTCTAAATCAGTTGAAAAAGGATGCAAAAGCGATTGACGCGCCAATACGATAATACGTTAACATATGGAATAAGAAATACAATGCAACCATCCCAAAAACGCCAGTCAATACCTTCAACATTCTTGCTCATGACAGAGTACATCCCATAGCTTTTGCCAGCTTGTCAGACAACACGCAAGTCAGTTAGACATTCTTTGAAGAGAGATATTGATGGACGCTGATGGTAACCGCTATCGATCAACCCGAAGGTTAGCTTGGGGCACAACTGGCCGTGTACCGAAGGACCTGGCGCTATCAAGCTTTTTAGCCTAACTATTCGATGTTTAGATGCAAATTTCCAGACTATCAGTTGAACCATGATTATTTCGCTCTTCAAATAGGTGTTTCTTTAGCGTCTCATGAAGCTCACTTAAGGCGATTTCGTACCCTATATCCATTTCTATTGTCTCCATCTTTCAGCAAAAGAATGAGCGTTCGTCGACGAGAATAACTGGCCGTATCAAATACACACCAATAATGGAAAAGCGATGGAGCTGAAAAGGTTCCCGAAGACGTATACCATGTAAGCGCGGCGTATCACAATATTTCGGCCTCTTGCATAGACGATTTGCACGGCTATTTACCCCTTCCACGCGCCGATTCTCATCGTAGCCTTTGTCATCTTCAGGACGACAAGTTTCATGTCTGCTCATTTTTAGTATACTTTTCTTGCTGCTACTATAAAATTCTGAAAGGATTCATGACGCAAGGTAAAGTAACTTCCTAGAGAAACACTCCAATGTGAGCATTTTAGCGGGAGCACTATGCAAATTCATCACCGATGAAAAACTCAATAAAATGAGAATTGAAGATAAAAGACGATCAATATTTGCATCCGGAGGGTGGAGCAAAAGAAGGATGTGGCATTATAAGGAAGAATCAAGCTAGACACGCGAGCACTTGTTACAAGTCCTTAAAGAGAAGCTTCACAACGTCAAGGAATTCAAAGGCTGTCAAGTGTTCAAATTGCGGTCTTTATTTGATAGAAGTACCTGTTACGGATTATGAGACGTAAAGCAACTGGTTATGGATTTCGCCTCCAAGATAAAGTTGGCGTCCGACGCAATGGTAACACATTATGTGCTACTATGATTCAGCCTAATCTGGTAAGTTTAGTCAAAAAAGGCAATTTTGTCGATAATTATATTTGAAGCTTTAGGAATGGTGGTCAAGAAGCGAGATGGATTCGCATCACACGGCCAAGAAAAAGTGGTGAGGGTCCGCATCAGTTACAATCGAATCAAGAAGAATCAAGTCAAGACAAAGACGATCGAATTAATGTCTACTTCCCTCTTACATCAGTATGTCAGTGTCTATGTCACTGGTAGAGCTATATAGATGCGGTAAAACTTTCTCAGACGCAATACAGCATAATGCAACAAGCTGAAAGTGCAGCTAGCATCATTTATTGAGAAGAATGTATGTTGCATTGGGAGGTATTGATACAACCTCGTTCTCAAGAAGACTCGGGTCACTGCCATTGACACGACACAATAGACAACTCGGACAGTACTCCGTGAAAACAAGCTAGCAGCTATCGCTAAAGATGACTCATTATTACAGGTACAGCGGCTACGGTGGAGTAGAATTCATCCATGACGAATAACATGCATCTTATTGGTTGATATATGGCTATGTGTACAAGTGATTAAAAACTGTATATTATCGATGGAAAGAACAACTATGCAGTACCTTCCTCCGAAGTATTTCGTATAGACGTAGAAAAAGCGCAGCCCGCAATGGCTAACCATTGGCCAGATAGTGTGTGGCTGTTACTGAAGCCTGTTTTCTAAATGGAGTGTCTTGGCGTCATTGGCGGCTCGAGTCTTATATCGGCATCCTCATTCAACAAGGAATTTAAGAAAGAAGTTGTTTCGACCGAGTTTGGAACCGCGGTTTGTCATGTAGCATTCTGGAAAGAATCACCACTCAAAGTTGTGTATATACAACGCCATCATCTAGAGATTGATGAAGAGTATCGCCAACCACGAAAGATCAACTATCATTTGATAGCTGCCGTTTGCAAGCACATGAAATGCCAGACTGTAATTGGGCTTTACTCGGTTGGCTCCATGGATTCTAAAATACAAGTTGGAGACCTCGTGGTCCCTGACGATTACTTCAATCCATTCCACATTTTGCACCTATCGGATAAGTATGATGCCCATCTTGTCCCTGGAATCGATTTATCTCTACAGAAGAAAATGATCACCATTTTGAAGGGGAACACGGCTCGACCACACCTAATCGAACGGGGAACTTATGTACAGAGCGCCGGCCCACGATTTGAGACAAAAGCAGAAATCCGTTTCTTTTCACAATTTGGTGTACGTATATGTATTATAATCGCTTGACATGATCGATGTAACAGCTGTTTTTGTTAGAATCTCATTGGCATGACGGGAGGAAATGAAGCAGAATTGATCAATGAGTTACGCATTCCTTTCGCCATGATCGCAATTGTGGACAATATGGCCAATGGATTTGGAGATGCTTTAACGGTACTAACTTATATTCGTTGAGGCAGAGTTCTAAACTTTTAACACTGTTACAGCTGGAATTGTTCAAACAAGCACAGGAAAAGAATAAAAGCGTTGCTGAGTCTGTTGTGTGTGATGTCCTCGACTTCTTGGCACATGAGACAGCAACAAGGCTGGCAAACGCGCAGAACTAATTTGACTTGCATCTGTGCAATGAAACTGCGGAAATGAATTTGATTTCCCCTTACCCACGCTATGTTCGACAGACTGTCATATAGGGAGCCTTACTCTCACCGCTCAGATAGGAAACCCCAAACACATGAGTATAGTTGATACCGTGTCATTAATATGCGGGTTTTGCACTGTCAATGATCTTGAGCATTTCTTGATTTCATTCCCATGATTATACCTGCCTGCCGAATCAATAAGTCGGTATTTCTGCTTCCATGAGAAACAAGGACCATCTCATTACGCTTTTTGACAGTTTGGCTACAGTGATTGTCTATCCATTTACGTATCCGCTTCAGTCAATACCAGTCAAATAACCCTGAGACAGCAATGCACTAATATGGGAGAATCCATAGACGTGCTGGAGTTACACGATTTTTCGGTATTGCATTGAAGCCATCATGAATTTCGATAACTTCCTTGCAAACTGCCCTGCTTATACTGACCTCTCGATGTTATCAAACGGCATTCTTATTGGTATGTATACCTTAATAGATTGATGTGGCAAGCTCATGGTTGGAGGATGTGGTGGTCTCCGGATTAGACTACTCGAGGCCCGTGATCAGAGGGCTGAAATAATATGAAAACACTACGTAACAATATAAAGCAATAGAATATGTTTATTATTTATCCAAGGTCCTCAGTTCACTATCCTAGTTAATCTAAGCCTAAAGGAAGGGTACGCCCACAGCCACTGTTTTAATCTCTGATAGATATGAGCTAGACTTATGTGTACCACACATCCACGTGTACCGTACTATCCATAATACAACAATGAACATGTACGTTACATATCCGATTGGTTTCCATTTAACCGCCATTCTCAACCACAAAGGATAAACTATCTCGAAGCACCGACACGACATATTGATTGTAAATAGCTATAATAAAGAATCCGCTAGATCAAGTCAATCGTGAATTCTAGACCTGAGATCTGCTAGACATGATCCGGCCGCCCTATGTCGTAAAGTTGATTTGAGGTAACGGCTGCGCCAAACCGCGCTTCAGGCATGCACCGAATACTTAGCTAGGTCTGCAGGAGTAGAGCATCTTTTCGAATAGGTTGATACCCCTTGCATAGAAGACATAGCAGGAGTACAAGATGAGATATATATGGCCCCATATTTTGATTATTGCTGCTCTACCTGTAGCATCGCGGAGAATCATATTTTGCATCATTTATTGGTGTCCTACTCATCCTTCTTGCGATGTCAAGTCTCGATGAATAGTACTCTTGACAAGACACACTCAACATGACTGGGTGGGTCTTATATCAAATAATATGCTGTCATAATCAGGTATATCATAGTTGTTTGCAACGCGATTGATTCAGACCGTATGCAAGTAAGACTAACAAACAAATCATAGATGAATTTAGTTTGTAAAACGAAGTTACACTCCGGTATATTTTTTTCTGGAGTTGCCAAGTACTGAACGGCATCATGGTTATTGATGATGTATGCAGAAAGCCGATCAATTTCCGCTTGGTGTATTGTCTATCAAGCAATAACGAATTTACTTCATTTCGTCCTCCTTTTATCTGCATCGTGTAGCGATATGCACAAAAACAAAACTGCGTCAAGAAAAGTTGCAAAAGAGCTACCGTACCTTATATCGCGTAAAGGAGATACGGCACAAGGCGTTCCTTTTGGTTCATATGATACCACGTGTTCATCATCAACCAGTAATACTAGCTTTCACGCAACGAGCCGAATGATGCCGAGAACTGCTTTATGCGTTCCGTTTCTCACCGTATTTGTGTCGACGAGTGGGTATCGAAAGGCCAATTTTGTGGCGACATCATCTGGAATCTTAAACGTTACGGCTGGAAATACAAGAGATTTTGCAGCGTGTCACCGGTGCCTCGTTCTTTGCATAGGGATTGAAAGAATCGATTTGATTGAAGCCAGTAAGGCTTATAGACTGTACTGGGTCGATGTACATCATTCGGGTATCATTATAACGGTGATTTCCCATTGCATTGCTATACAGAAATGTGTCATATCAGCTCGTACGAGCGAGGGATACATCCTCAATGATCGAACCCGGAGCGATTCTCGACAGATTACCTTCACGATATTGCCAAATGCACTGGAGAATCATCTTCACCTACTCACAAAGCAGATGCTGTTTGCAGCGACAGAAGTAAAAGCTGCTGGATGGACCGCAAATATAGAACAAAAACAAAATTCAAAATCATCATTCAAACGCAAACAACCTCTTAAAATTCCACTTGTTTTTGGAAGAAAATCAAGAACTTCTATAATTTCACAACAAGCTCCAGTAATCTCAAATATGGAAAATGAGATCGAGATACGTACGGAGTATCGGCAAGGTTTTCGCTCGTCGCTCCGATGCATGATCATCCCATCTTATTTAGAAGAAGCTGTTTGTCGAGAATGTTTGGCTATGCACAGTGAAGCGTTAACCATTCGAACATATCTCTTATTTTATATAGAGTTGCGAAGCTCAGCTGAGTTGTGCATTTTTCGTAGTATTCACGAATATGAAGACATTATTGCCAACTGTAAGAAAACATTCTGCTCGAAAACTTATACCTGGCCTTTGGACGATTGTAAGAGAATGGCTTATCTTTTTCCTATGCATCAAGCATTTGACAACAAGCACAACCAAAGAAAAGAAGCTCATTCGCCGATAGTCCCACATGATAAATTCAAGAGATTGGAGCAAGTCAGGAAAATTTTGGATCATATGGCTTATAAAAGGATGGCAAAGATCAATCAGAGGTCTAGATATTCAGTGAAGGCTTTGACATCAACCCACACAATGAATATATTACAGCTACAAAAGCGCGCCTGCGTCAAAGTCAAGTCGAAGGGAAACTGTATTACGAAATGTATTGTTTGTATTCTCAAACATGTTCGCGATGCTCGTGCGGTGCTCATTTCGTGAAGAAGTGAAGCACTGCTCCTAACTGATCCTTCTGAAGCACAATCGCCTTGCGAAATATGCGAAGTACAAAGTCTAGAGGAAGACGCTTGCGATAGATATATTACAAGCAACATGATGAATGTAGGAATGTATCAGATACGAGCGGACCCCCAGAAGACTGAAGATCAGGCTGATTATTGCTTTGTATCATTCCACCGGTCTTCGGCGGTGAATCATTGTCTTGCTTCCCTAAGAAACACATTCCGGGAGGCTGCACAATCACTGAATATCGACATCCTCACGAAGGTTCCACTTCTAGTTGCCATTTCAGAACTTGCTATGGAGGCTTTCAAGGCGTCAATGCAAAAGGTTATAAAGAATCACAATAGAGAGGCGTGTATCAGGATTCAGGTTGTCCCTTAAAGGTTTTGTTACGACCACCAATACTTTCTCTCAAAAGGCCCACCTCAATCAACAGACGAAATTTTTATTAACACATTCATTAAGAGTCGCCTTCCAGTGGGTGTTTGGCCTCCTCAAAATCATAAAATCTCCTCGAATAACGATGGCGCCTTTCCAGCCATCTATTCGGCCCCATCTCAATCGGATTCTCCCACACAAATCTGGTCAAGATATAACAATATCGCGTTCGTCCAGTATGAATGCGAAGAGTCAAAACAGTTTAACTGTGTCAACTGCCTACTTCAATACACAGAAGTATTTTTCGCGTACAATGACGAATTAAGTACAGGAGGTTATGTTTGGATGCGTCAGACATCATCGCTCATTCTGAAATCTTGTGTTGGTAAGGATTGTTTGAGTCTGACATACGACACGCGTCGAACTCAAATTGAGCGTCCCGTTGGACTTCGGCAACTGACAGGAAAAGATATCTCTTCTAGACAAATGTACTACTAGATTTAATCATGTAGAACATGGAATACATCAAAGCAGTGTATTTCACATAGCTGCATAACTCCCAGCCGACATAAAGAAAGTATTTTCGAGTAATTGTTTTTCGCAGCAATTGAATGCTTTGTGTAAATACAATAGAATAGCTTTGATTTAGAAAGCCATAGCATGATGTCTCTAAGCGGATGGGTCCTTATCCTGACGTACGAAAAAAACTCTTTGCACGGCGACTTGACTGTTACGTTCTTCGCTTACTATGTCCAGTAGTAGATCCTTCTGCCGCACAATGAGGCAATATTCCATCGTAAGGAGCATATAAGTACGATGAGAAGTTTCATACTGTTCCTTATCGACAGCTTTAGAATAAAAGCATCCTTGAATCCGGTGGCAATTTGATTTGAGTTGTAGGCCCATACAAGCGCAGAAGAATAGACGTGATTCAGTTCGTCGGTCTTTATTACTGAATATATTAAGAGAACCGTTGAAATCCCTTCAGTGCTTTTGGTAAATCCCCTCAGTTTGATATTATCGGCTAATTTGATGCTTCCATGGTGGTAACGTACGCCTAGGTAAAGGACAATACGATAGCACTCCCCTCTACTTCGGACGTCACCTGTTTTGCGCTCAATTTGCAACCATTCAGTTCAGTTCGCGCTCGCGTTTGTTTATTTTGCGATCATTCTTGTTACACTGTTTCACAATTCATGAATTGTTCATTACACAAAAAATAATCTATTCTCTAAACTGATTCCTAATATTTCAGTTGACGGGTCAATTCATGACATAAGAACCTTCTATTCTATAGAATTGGTATTGTGGGTCTGTGGGTCCTGCTGTCGCACTTCCACATCTTCGTGCTTTGTGTCCTACCCCTTCCTGCAAACACCGCATCTTCTTTGCAAGGATGCATCCAAGGCGGCTGCAACGAGCTTGAACTCCGACGAATTTCTTTGCGAGGATGATGCAGATGGTTGATTCCTTCGGGTCGATCTAAATGGCCTACCCACGCGTTTGCACAGATACTGGTTTAAGGAAAGCACTTGAAGCAGCCGGAGCGCCGATTATGATGTCCAATAAACGGCGTTCTTGTGCGAAGAAGACTCAGTTGTCTATGCTTCCTCTACCGCTCGTAACGCACTGGAGATAGTTGCCGTAGTTGATGTACTAACCCTGTTCAAGCGTGCTGGTTGATGCAACTACCATTGATGATGGTATCGGCCATCTCTAGTGATTAAATAGTTACCTTGTTAAAGCTTATCTCATTTTGACATCCGTCCAAATTTTCATATCAAGCCACAGAGTAGCCGAATATATCAAACTAAGGGAATTTTATTAAAAGCACTGAAGGGATTTTAACGGTTCTCTATGTATAATGTCAATGGATCAATCATCTCTCTTTCCACGCTTATGGATCCAATGAAGTCCAGTAGTCGCCGTATCACTGGCACAGATATGTGACTTCATCACAATTTTATCAAATAATGCATACCTCATCTTCGCCATATATACTATCACATACGCTTGAGACGTGTAGTGATATTTAATCACCGAATTCCATGCCAACACTGGGTTTCTTGCACTCACATTTTGGGTTCAGATCGCTCTAATGTTTTGATTAAACGACCAACAGCACATGATCCCTACTCGCAAAAGCGTAAGAAAGGTGTCATACAAACGAGACTGATAATGGAAATTCGTAAGAGAGAAATATTTGTGACAAACGATATCTCTCGCAACTTATTACGGGCAAGTTTCACTCTAGAAGCCATAGTATTGAAATTTTTGGCCTACAAGCCCGGCGAGAGAAAGCTTCCATGGTTGATGCACTGACTATTCCTTTCTCGGTATCACGTCATTTTACTCAAATTTACTGTATCTGTCGAGATGAAGCTATGAGACGTGACATCTTCTATCCCTACTTTATGAAGTCGAAAAATATGGTAGTCAAGATAACTGGCGTAGTTCACTTGATTGGAGTACCCTTTAGTAGAAAACAAAATAGATAATGCTGGCTCTAGATTCTATCAACCGAGACTGAAACGATAGGCTGTTTATGATGTGGCATTTGATCAGCTGAGACATCGATTTCCATTTATTTTCTACTTCGTCAAGTTTTACGTATACGAAGATTTATGCTGAATAAATTGGGTGTAATCGGGATGCCGCTTTGAGGTGTCATTTTAACGAACGCAGAACTTCGGCGAGCCACACGATGAAAACTTTAATTTATTCGATTTAACATGTTCTTCTACAATGTAAAAAAGAGCCTAAAGCATGTAACAACTTTCGTCTAATATGTCGAGGAAGCGACCAAAGATACAAACGTGAGAATCGCTTAATGTCCTTCGAAATGTATGTCAGGAAGTGGAAAAAGACTTTTCAAGAGGAAAAAGACTCTTTAAGGTAGAGTCTTGTTGAATGAAAAAAATAAGTGTCGTATAGTGGCCTTGTTGGAAAGTAAAGAATCCACATTGCCATCTGCCAGACATCTGGTGAAAAGTTCCAAGGATATAAATGGTGGTTCTCGTATACCTTCCGCTGCGACTGCCCCGACGCGGCGGTTCCGTAATTAAAGAAGGCCGTAGAAAGAGAAACTAACAGTCATGAATAGTATACTTACTTCTATTTTTCCCACTTTTCAGTAAAGCAACTTCCCATTCCGTGCGGTATTTACGACAAGCTATGATCCCAACGCCTATAAAACAAGTTGCACAAGATCAAGACCAAGCGCCAGCCGCGACTCACTTCAACAACGATGGATCCAGTACAGCTTGACATGGTAAGGCTGCTGGATATGATAACTGAACTGAAAGGTGACATTGGAGCTCTCCTCACCGAGCTTGAAGCGGGGAGATTCAAGGATGATCAAGCTTCGGCCGTGTCCACCGGCAGCAGCACTTTTCGCGCTTATGCGGAGACGCGCACGAGACTTGGCCGGAATATGACGATAAACTCGCTTGAAGAGGAGCTGATACGGAGTCCAGCGTGAGATCATGCTGCAGGACAGGGTCATCAGCGATTGTGTAAGGAAGGTGGCAGACAAGGAGTACCCATGTAGCCACCAACGGGTCATTCATACAGTGCAGTGCCAGCACCGTCGTACTTTGCACCGCAAAGACCCCTGCAGATAAGGGACCTGAATCTTGCCATCGGAAATTTTGACGGCAATGAGGTGTACCCAGGACTCGGATGAGGGCTTGGACCCTGGGGGAAACGGTTTCTGCAGCAGGTAAAGATCGCTGAAGACCTCAGTGGGGAACGTTGACTGAAGAAATAAAGCTGGAAAGGTTCGGTCGACATCTATCCGGTAAAGCTGGATATCACTTTTACAGACAGGCGGACATCTGGTACGAGGAGTACCCCCAAGTTTTGTACTCAATGGGCCGACTTAACACCAAGTTCGGTCCGCGGATTTCGAAGTCACAAGCGTTTACGCTCTTCGCATCGAAGAAAAAAGAGACTGTTTTTTTGAATGATCATATTCGTACCTGATGGCGTTGACTGATGGTCGGCGGTGCTCAAGACCAAGTTTTCTAAAATATCGCCAAGTTTGCCAGCTCTTCGAGTGACTTTCAGGGCGTGTTATTGGCACAATTACATCCTCAGCGTGAAGATAACATACGACATGCAGAGGAACTGGTTCATTCTGAGCAACTGAATGATCCAAGCATTTGCCTGGGAAGCAATCGGACGGTGGACACTGTCAAAGGCTCTATCGTTAGGCGACCGAAGAATAATGACGAGCGCCAACGTAAAAAGCCGCGTGTCCGTTTCAAGTGCGGCAAAGAAGGTCACTTCAAACGCGAATGAAAACAAGAATTCAAGAAGGAATTTGCGCTGGCCGTTGCAGACAATGTCGATGCCAGCTACCAATTTATTTTGGATAGTGGTTCGATTCGTCACCTATTGACGAGACCATCACTACTTTGCGATACGGCGGAGTGTGATCAGGATTGCCTTCTTCCAAATGGAGAAATTTTGTAATTGCAGATCAAACGAAATGCTAATTTTGTGGTACGCGTCGATGGAGAGCTTCGTCACATCAAGCCACGCGATGTCTATCACTTGGCGGATCTTCCATGGCACATACTGTTATATGGAAAAATCGAAGAAAGAGGGTATGACCATTGCTATGATGGCATTACACGTGCGGGGGTTAACGAAACGCCAGGTTCAAGATTTTTGATGCTGAAAAAGATACAAATAACGTACTGGTGGCGCGTGCTGTCAGCGACGATGTCGTTGGAATTGAGGCCATGAAAATCGAGGAGTGCGTAGCTGCAGCACTGATTGAAGCCGCCACTTCGATCTCAGATGCTCAACAAGGCAGTCTAGTGGAATTCCACTTACAATTTGGTCAACTGATGTATGACACCTTCTAGAAGATGGCGAATGACCCGTCCAGTGGGATATTTCTCACGGATAAGAAAAGACCAGCCTGCTCAACGTGTGCGCAGGGCAAGCAGACCCGAATCATTAATCTGTTCAAGAAACATAAATGAACGCTGCTATCGACCGACTGGGTGGCGTTATCTGTAGAGATATCAAAGGACCAATAATGCCGATCGACAGGTGTGGAAACAATCACTTGATCAATTTCGTTGATCACAAGAGCAACTACTGCCGTGTGTTTCTGGGGAAAATGAAGGATAAACCGACCAAGGCACCAAGGCGTTCAAAACTTTCCTTGTTCACTTTTAGAAGCAATTCAACTGCAAGTTTCACCGCCCCCGCACTGATGGTGGAGGTGAGTACAAGGTCGTCGATCTGTTTTGCAAGAAAAGCGGTGTGCGGCGTCAGGTGTTGAAAGCGGGTAATCAAGCTTTAAACGGAAAGGTAGAGCGTATGCCCCGAACTGTGATGAACATGGTCGGCATCATGATATTTGGCTCAGGGCTGCTTTTGAGCTTTAGGGGGAACGCTGCAGAATACGCGTCTTTAATACTCAGCCGCAGCCCGACGCGAGGAAATGCAGGTCGAGCTTTGCCACTTCAAGTACTGACTGGATTCAGCCCAATGCTGATGAATATCGTTATTGAATCACCATGCACCACGATTCGGACACCAAAGTATAAGACTATTGACCGACGTGGAGAAGCAGGACTCATAATTGGTAAAAGCGACATAAATAAAGGCTATCGGGTGCTGTTCACGAAGGACCGCGTGATTCTTTCTGAATGTTCTGACTCTCACAACGTTTTCTTTTTTGCAAAATACAGCCAACAGCAGCAAACCATATACGACGCCTGATTCACTTCGCAGAGCAGACGGGATACGGTGCTTTCAGCCATGTCAAGAATTTCAAGACCCATAGAGAGGACACGAATGCAAAATTCGTTCATCAGATTTATAAACATGATGAGGTTGATGCTAGGAAGAAGAAGATCGCTGATACCATTGACATTACCGTCGATTTAACAGCTGGAACGTGTACGTCTAGTGACACACTACCAGAGGCAAGTGGCGATATTGTACATCGGGAGGATACACGAGCGGGATTAAGGAAGGTCAAGAAGCGTGGCCAGCGCGGTGAACGGAAAAGTAAAACTACTGAGGCTTTAACAACCAGGCCAACAATGACCATGAAGACGCAATTGCGTGGAATAGGAGTGTGCTGCTAAATTGGAGATCGATTTGCTCGAAGCCAATGACACGTGGAAAATGGTCTTGCGCAATGATGAAATGCGTCCTCTCCACACAAAGAGGGTGTTTAAGACAGAACCAGATGCTGACGGAAACGTCGAGCGCTACGAAGCACGCATGGTGGCGTGTGGAAATGATCAGTCTTTTCACTGGTAAGATTATCCTTGCACTGTCTGAGATATGGGGTTTATCGGCGCATCATCGAAACGTGCTTAATACATATGTCAAGGCCTCTACTAAGCCGGATCTGGACATTTACCTATATGTTCCACAAGGAATAAAAGTAAGTAAGAAGGAGCTACAGCGTTGTGGTGCTCAGCACACGAAACAAGTGGTTATTCGGCTCCAGCGCAGCCTTTATGGATTAAAACAAGCTAGAAGACTCTGGGCGCAACTTCTGCATTCAGAGCTACTTCGTGTCGGATTCGTACAATGTGTCATTGACTCGTGCCTCTACTACGAAGGGGATCACGATGGAAAGACTGTCGTCGGAGTATATCTTGATTATTTGTGACCGGGACATCGAAGATTCGAGTGGATGATATGTCCAAACAATTGGTAACGCTGCAAATCAAGGACCTGGGCATCGTTAGCAAGTTTATAGTGATGCGACTTGCTCATTCTTCGGAGTTTGGTTGCAGAATTGACCAAGAAAAAATGATAGATGAGCTACTGTTAAAGTTTGGCCTACAATTTGCACACCACGTGATGACAGCCATAGGGCTCGATCATGATACCGACATGCGGGAATATGACCTAATACTACCCGCGGATGGGCCAGCCATATCAGCGTCACTGAAACAATTTCAGTCGATCGGGGGATCACTGTTATGGTTGGATCGATGCACACGAGCGGAGTTTACTTATGCGGTACACCGAGCTACGCGTCGAGCCCATGCTCCTACGGTAAGCGACTGGAAATTAGGTAAAAGAATTGCCAGGTATATGAAAGAAACTAAGAAGGTCAAGTTTCAGCTTGAACATAACCAGGTTTAGCAAAAAATCACACTGAAACTTTCAAGTGCAAGCGAGGAGGACTTTGCAGGTGATAAAATTAGCCGCAAGTCGTGCGGGTGACATTATAGTGGGATGGACGTGCCGCAAGCAATCATCAGTATCGCTATCGACTATGGAAGCGGAATTCACGTCGGCTTCATATGCCGGTCAAGAGCTCCTGGGATTATGCGAGCTAATTGTTGAGCTGGGGATAAACGTGGAATTACCTATGCAGATGGAGATAGACAATCAAGCAGCTATGTGCCAGATGGAAAACGAATAAAGTTCGACGCGAGCGAAACACAACGACATGAACCTTAAGTTCACCAAAGATTGTGCTAAACAAGGCATCGTAAAGCCCTGTTATTTGCACACCGAAGAGATGGTAGCTGACTTGCTTTCGAAGACATTTAGCGCTATTCGACTACAACAATTGATGGGACTATGTTCGCTGATACGCAAAACTAGCAAGGATGAGGACATGAATTTAGCTAACAATCACACGGCGCCGTGATGAAGGAGTGTTGGAAAGTAACGACTACACATTGCCATCCGCCGGACGTTTTGATAAAAAGGATCCAAGGATCTAAATAGCGCTTTTTTATACCTTCCGCTGGGGCTGTCCTGACGCGGTGGTTTCGTAATTGAGGAAGGCCTTAAAAAGAGAAACTAACAGTCATGAATATTATACTTACTTCTATTTTGCCTACCTTTCATTGAAGCAACTTCCCATTCCGTGCGATATTTACGACAGGCCTCTCGTCCTCCTCTAAGACAGACTTCGTCTCATGCTTGGGTACAGTCTTGACATGAACATATTGACCACACGTTCTGAAAATTATTCCTACTACCTCAATATACTTTAACATCCGTACACGCACACATTCGTTGACACACTCTAAAGAAGTAGAGCGCAAAGCGTGAAATCAGATTCACCATCAAAGAGTCGAATTGCATCTGCATATAAATTCTTACGAGAATTTGCGAAAGCTTCCAGCACCTTCACCAAGAATAATGTTTTCTATCGTGGACGGGATCTGGACGCTTGAAACTTCCTATCTAAATGTAAGCAAGCTCAACGAAGAAACGCATTTAATGCCTTCAATGGGCTTGGAATAATGAGACACTTGACGCAAAAGCTAAGAAATAATCCCACTATTGTCTTCTGATCTCCTTGAGAAGTTTATGATTGCTATGCAGATACACCATGGTATCGCGCTTTATCACGACAAAAAATCTTAGTGTGATGAAATTGCACTGATTCGGTACTTGGTCGGAAATGTGGCACATTCAAGGTGAGGCAATACGCTGAACAAAATTACCCGTTTCCATAGTACATACGCTTGCGATGGCCCTTATCTGGAGCTGGACCAAAAAAAAGATGCCAATATAGTACATGAATAGGACATTATTGGTGACACTGCAAGAAAGCCGGTACACTATTCACAAAGTGCTACACGGCGTCCAAAAAAGTGGAGCGAGCCACAAGATGTGACAACACCCATGCGTGCAGAATTTTCTATCTCGGAACAAAACTAGATAAAGTTTTAGGAAAATCATTGAGATATGGGGATTTTATACCGCTTTTTCAAAGTATATGGTTTATATATCAAAAGTCAAAAAAATTGGTATTTATACCAAAAGTTAAAAAAATATGGATTATATACCAGAACTTATAACGATATGGTTTTTATACCAAAAAGCTAAAACAATATGGATTTTACATCAAAAGTTAAACAATGTGGATTATATACCAAAAGTTGAAAATATTTGGTTTATATACTAGATCGAATATTACACTGCCGAAATTGAAAAAAAAATGAAAAATACATCAAAAAGTGTGAAGTTTATTTAAAATTATGAAAACGGTATTGATATCCCGACAACTTTTTTTTAGATTACAACATGCCTGGTTAAATTATTACTGTCACAACTTATTCTTTTTTGCAAAATACATACATGATTTTACATTTCTAACTAAGTACATCCATACACACCTTAAATTGTTGCTCCAACAGCTCCAATCGAGAATTAATTGTGATTGGCTAATAGAAGTCATTTACGTCTAAGGCTAAATCTAGTAGAGAAAGATATCATCAACTGAGCTAAACACTCACTTCTCAATTTGCCGGCTACTAAGTAACCAGCCAATTTAGTAAAACAACTCGAAAAAACAACCTTTTTCAACTCCTTCCTCTCGAAAACAATGGTTCAAGTCGACATATCGACACAACCAAGGGTGCTAGCGTCCACTTGTAGTGACGTGGCAACCCTCATGAGTCACCCTGTTTTGGGTGATTGTATGATTGTTGATCAGTCATCACCCCTGTGTGATGACGTGGAAAGTACCCCCACCCCCAGTGTGACGGTACTGGTCAATACCCGTACTACAGGTGTCGGATGTGGTACATGCGGTACTGTCGTTGCCTCGTCACAGGATGACCCAAAGGCAACTGCAAGTGTGGACGACACTAAAAAAAAAGTCCCACTTTGGCTGACCTGATCAGGTCACAGGAGTCCTTGCGTAAGGACCAGGCTAGAGCTCGAGCGAAATTTCGCGTGGAGCTCCCAAAGCCGAAAGCCTCGGATATCGAGTGTATTATGCGATTGTATGCTGATGGACAACATCCCGAGTGGTCGGTGTTGGCAGAAAAATTGGAGGCAGCGAAGCCTTTTAAGGTCTCCAAGGCCACCTTTCCCATGATTCTGGAAACAGGTCAAGCGTTGGTGCGTACACCAAATGGAAAAATCCTGTCTTCCCTTATGAAGGATCATGGGAATCCAGTATTCGAGAGTCTACTGGAGAGCAGAGCCATTGCTCAAGTCTCAAAGATGCCTGGTGGCAATCTTCGAGTGATGGTTTCCACCGAGGATGCTTGTCAACAGCTGGAGTGCCAGCCGATAACCATCCTCGGGTCTCAATACTTTTTTCGGGAGTACGATTCTCTCGAATCCAAATACTATCTGGATATATTTGGAGTGGGCGTGGAGGAAGAACGGATTCGATTTTACGTTCCCTTCACAGTCTAGGATGTCCAGTAGTCTTTGCTACTTTCCGCGAAACTGTTCCGTGCAAGGGTGTCGTGATGTCGACGTGGAGATTGTACTTTAGTACTCCTACGTGCCCTCCACAGCTGGTCCGCATCGGTAAAGTATGCGAACAAATTGCATACGAAAAATGCTTTACCCTGTGCGAGGGAAACACGCTCCTATCCTATCGGAACGACCACGTTTTGGTCAACGTGGTCCTTATTGCTTGGATTTGTGCGCTATATCAACCACGGGAGAACGGCAACAACAATCGAACAAGCAAAAGAAAAAGCAAAACCACATTCAAAATCAACCGCAACAAAAACCACAACAGCAACCAAAACAAACAAACGCGCCAACGGAGCTCGTAGTGGCACCACAAAAGGTAGTGAAGCCAGTTCTCAGTCAAGAATTGGAAGCGAGGAAACCTGAACGGAAGCTATCCGATCAAATCTCGTTGGAGCTTAATACTCCCCCAACTATCACACCACCAGGGGCATCAGCCTTATTGCAGCCGTCTCCTCCCATCCTCCAACTGACCAGTCAGTCATACTCACAACCACGGGTAGAGCGGGATGGGGATGTATCCATGAAGTTGGCATGGACGAGTGGAAAAAGTTATCGGGTGGAGCCGTTCCAACAAATGGTCTCCAAAGCACCACCTCTTGCGCTTCCGAAACTAGCGACGAGTAATTATTTTTCTGTGCTCGCAACTATGGAAGTGGAGATCGAAGAAGTAAAAGCGGTTCCCAATCCGGAGAATGGAAATCGCGTTCAAATCATCCCCGTGAAAGCACGGATGCCACAAGAGGTGGCCACCTCGAAAGAGGCGGCACACTTTTATCAAAAACGTCATACAACGATCGAGAAATCGGAGCGACCAACCCGAGTTGGTGAAATAGGGGAGCTAATGGAAATCGATTCCAAAAATGCCCATCACTCGCTCCGACCGAACAAGCTGGTTCAAGCAGATGCTTGCATCCCTCATGTGCGAAAGCTAATCCAGTTCTGCACAAATCCGGACAAAATCATCCGAGCGGCACTTGATCATCCGATCACGATGAATGGTGTGCTACTCGCGTGTATGGAGTCGAATGATAAAGCTTTGGATGAAGTGGCGCATCTACTCATGATAAATCGCGTTTTAGCAACACACAATCTCGGCGAAGATGTTACGTTTGCGACGCGATGGAGTCGCCACGTTGGTGGAAAACTTCCCTCGAAGCGATCTGTTTTGTTCGAGAAAGTAATGTCGTGGTGGACGTCAGTGCCGGACATCGTTATCGCTTTGACTCGAGCAACGAAAGCTCTCGCGTTGTTGGAACTTTTATTCATGTGTACTGCTCCGACATTCTACACAAACGATCACTGGATCCAATATCTCATCGATGGACCAGTAATCTGGATTCCGGGTCATCATTGTCGTTTACTTCCAACCAATGTGATCATATCCTTCTTCCGCTCCGACGTTGGCATAAAGTGTTGGTCGCAATGGTTTGGAGGTAGATGGCGTGTACTTCTCCATGGTGACATCGCTGAGCTTTCCGTCAATCTCAGCTTTTTTCCAGAGGAACACACAACACTTCACCTCTCACAACAAGATGGTGAAATGAGGTTGATTGCTGGTCCACTTCAGCGTGAATGCTAAGGGCTCCTCGATTATTTCGACGTGGAACAATGTCTCAGCACTCGCGGTGAATGTTAATGGAATTCATAAAAATGGTCATCTTTTTATCGACCACATCTTGTCACAACACTCCATTTGTTGTGTTCAAGAAACCAAGTTTCACGATCACAACCAACTGGAATCATTTCAATTTTTATTATCCTCAACAATGCAGCACAAAATGTTTGTCAATGATCACAACAGTGCTTTTCTCCATCCGACTCAAAACCGCAGTGGCGGCGTCATGACAATCCTTCGTTCGGACTTTCCCGGTTACTCAACAGCTGAAGAACTCACCGATCGAAGCATTCGAAATCGTTATTTGGTTTTGCGTCTTCTCATTCACGATGCACCGGTGTATATTCACAATGTATATGCACCGGTCAAGGCCGAGGAACGAGTGGGTTTTTATGAGTTATTGCTTTCCAACACTTTCGAATCGACCGCAACACATATCGTATTTGGTGATTTCAACACACCACTCGATCCATCTATTGATGCTTCGAGTGGAACAATTCGACACGAACCAAGTCGATTAGCGTGTTTGGAATGGCTTTCACAGTTGGGTGTGGTAGACGCTTGGCGAATCCAACATCCGACTGAAAAAGTATTTGCAGGACCATTACCGCGCAAGAATCGACTTGATTACATCTGCATGTCGGAAGAGCTATTCAATATGGTATACAAAACCTCTGAGTATTTTCGTCCACGACATGCGGGAGATCATCTGGCACAAAAAGTAACTTTTGCAAATCCAACTCAATCACCCGGTCGAGGATATTGGAAATGTTCATTACGACTATTTGAATATCCTAAAGTTGTCGAAGCAATCAAATTGGAAGCGATTTTGGTGCTCAACCAGTTACGGACAACTTCGAATCCCGGTAAAATGTGGGAAAGTTGGAAGACGAAAATCAAGAAACAGCTTCAAGGAATCGAAAAAAAGGTTGCACAAGATAGCCGACGTGATGTTGAGTCTAGCCAGGGTGTTTTGGAAGTCGCAGCAGCTCGCTATCGCATCCAAGACACCAATGAGTCACGGTATTTTTACGAATCGGGTCTCCAACAATTTAAATTTTCAGTCGAAAACAACGCGAAATACAACCAAGATGAAAGCTTTGACCATCACGTGAAGCATATGGAGAACTCTTCAAAGCATTTTTTTCGCCCTCCGGATAGTTCTTGTCGTCGCGTGCCGATCGAAAATGTTACAAAAAATGTGGTACCGTGACATCGAACCCGAGGGAGATTATTGACGAATTCAGAGATCATTGGGGTGGCGTCATGGGCTCTGTTTATAGCTCTGAGACCGACTCATATGATCCAAGTGACAGAAAGCAAAAAAAGTTACTCGATTCGATTCAAGTTTCACTTGCCTCAGCAGAGCAAGACCGTCTTTCTACTCCCTTAAGTACGACCGAGATGGCGGAAGCGATCAAGCACATGCGGAGTAGTTCTTCTCCAGGTATGGATGGACTACCAGCTGCATTTTATCAGCTTGATCTGGAAACGTTTGGCGAGTGTTTGAAGATCGTGTTCGAATATCAGCTGGAAAGAGGAATTTTACTTCGATCACATCGTCACTCGGCAATAACATTATTGTACAAAAAAGGATCACGAGGTGATCCTGGCAACTATCGACCGATCGCACTGCTTTGCGTTGATGTGAAAGTACTTTCAAAAGTGTTGGCGTATCGATTGCAACGTTTTTTGCCAAAATTGATCCATCAAGATCAAAAAGCATTCGTGCGAGGAAGGTCAATGCATCACCATATTCGACATCTGACCGACATACAAGACTTGGTCACTCATCCTGGGGAGGAAGCTTATGCGACTTTTCTCGACTTTGAGAAAGCTTATGATCGAGTCAATTGGACGTACATGTTTCGCGTTTTGGAAAAAATGGGCGTTGGAAAAAGTTTCATCGACTGGGTTCGTCTTTTGTAAATATCACACCGTCCATTACACCACAACGTGGAGTGAAACAAGGTGATCCTCTCTCAGCATTACTTTTTCTGATGACGATCGAACCTTTGGGAAATTTACTTCGTCAACATGAAGAACATGGCATTTGGATTAATGGCACGACTGTTGCAACTGGATTATTTTTTGCGGACGATTCGACATTGCTTTCAGAGACACCAAATGGTGTTTTGAAGCAACTCGAACTCGTCCAAGTCTATTGCGATGGATCGGGTGCGAAACTCAACTTGAGTAAATCATCTTTGCTCTCGTTGAATCGGACCATGCCGTGTCCACGTATTCCCAATTTGACCATAATGGGTCCGGAGGATTCGGTCAAGTATTTGGGTATTCCGTTCGGCCAGAAACCAACTCATTCGATGGTTATTTCAACTCTCGACAAGCGTTTTTACGATGGGTTTGGTGTATGGTTTCGACGAGCACGAACTGTCCGTGGTCGACTACTGGTTGCGCAGACGATAATTTTATCACGTTTGTGGCATTACACGATGCATGTAGACATACCAGCAGCGACAATTCGACAGTGGCAATCGATGTTAAATCGATTTGTGCTTGGTCGGAAACACAAAAAAGATTCAAAACATGTTCACCTGATCGGCAAAGAATTTTTATATCTTCGCCGACAAGATGGTGGACTACAAGTTCCTTTTTTGGTGGGACGACTAAAGCTACAACGTATTCAATTCCTTCAGCAGTTCGCATCCGATGCGTCAACAATTATTCCTGCGAATTGGACAACTGCTTCGACGGAATTATTACAACTTATCCAACCTTCCTTTGGACCACACAAGCCGATGGATATATTCACCATCGCACCAAATCGACATGGGAAAATGGTTCAATGGGAGAGCATATCGTCATGGTGGAAACAAGCATTTAGAATGTGGCATCAGATGGATTGGAGCATTTCAATATCAGATTTAAATGTTTACAACGCCGTCAGTACTACATGGAACAGCCGATGTGGTTTCACTGCGACCAAAAATTACATTACGAAGCTGCTACTCGTCATCCGAGTACGCAGAACGTTTGGTACAATCTTGGCATGGTGGATGAACCACATCGAACATTTCGAAAAACGTTTGCTACACTTTTCGACGTTCGAAGTTTGCAAGACTTTTTTCGTGAAAGCGACACATGGCCAACGAAGGAAGATTTCGTCGCCAAGTATTACAACGACGAAGAGCTGAACACGTCGGATATGTCTGAAGAAAAGTTGCTGAGTCGACTTTACAATGAAGTCACTCAGATCCTCCAGCGAATCCACTTGACGATTGGTCTCATCACTTGGATTATACCAACCACAAGTGGCAGATCATTTTATGTGGGAGTAAAAAGCAAAGAACGGAAACATTATTTTCCATCTATTCCACGCTCACAACTCTCACGAATCGTCTGGAAACCTCCCGAACCAACCAAGAGTCATCCGATGTCGACACATTGGTCATCACGGGAGAGATCGGACGCACTGGATTCAGAACGAGTTCGAACTTTTATGGCTGCATCACGGCATCTTCGAAAACGTGTATTACCAATTTTCGAGGATTTACAGTTTCGTCTCGCCTTTCGGATGTTGCCAGTTCGATCTCGTTTCTGGTTCTTAAAGGATATTCAGCCGACATTATATTGTGCACGCAGACTTCGTGTGGGGCAGTGGAATCCGATCAACATCTCTTTTTGAATTGCGATCACACGGCACAATTATGGAGGAAGTTACTATCGAGTTGGAATCAATTCTTCTCATCCCGACCACGTTGGACGCATATTGCATGTGCAATTGTGCCAGCATTACGGCCAGCATGGAAAGAGGATCAGCATATTCTATCAGATGTATGGCTTGCATTGCAAGCGGTGACACTGCATTTCGTCTGGACAGATCAGACTCGTCGTTTGTTCAATCAGCGATCAGCAACTCCGACAGTTCCAGCACTTTCCGTGATCTACACCACGTTTATGGCGCACGTTCGGTACTTTCGAAGACAGTGTTATGACCACGAGGAACGCATTCGGCTTGCAAAGGTACTGGATCAACTCGCAACGCAAGGATCATTTGGTGGATTCTTCAGAAGTCGAAGATCATTGCTGCGGGTACGGCACAGGCGAGTGGAACGGCAAGTGCAACTCAGATCCTAGTCCTAGTTGGCTGGTTCTGCTCACCGTAGTGTGGCGCACACCAATTTGCAAACCACGGTACTTTTGGACCATTTTTACAACTTAACAACTTTTTCAACTTTACAGCATTTACAAGCTGGACACAGTCTCGTATTAAGGGTGCTGAGGCTACTACGATACGAGATTATCAACGAGACGACATTTTATCATCTCTCACAGGTATTTCACGAAACGTTTTTTATATGTATATATGTTATTTAAGATAGCCTAGGCAACTAGAGAAGTCAGTTAGTCTAATTCTAGTAATATAGACACCTTTAACTGAGCTAAACACTCATCACTAGTAGACGATTCATTGCCAGTTTGTTACGCAATAACTTTTGCATCTTTACGAGGCATTATAGCTTAACAAACTGGCAATAAATCGTCTACTAGTGATGAGTGTTTAGCTCAGTTGAAGGTATCTTTCTCTACTAGATTTAGCCTTAGACGTAAAGACTTCTATTAGTTAAAAATGTAAACTTATTTATTTTTAAAAAAAGTTGTGGGAGTAATAATTTAAGTAGGCATAACGTAATCTAAATTGCGAATAAATGTAATTTAAAAAAAAAGTTGTCAGGATGTCAATACCACTAATTATTGCTCCAAAAAAGTTGTGGGAGTAATAATCTAAGTAGGCATGATGTAATTTAAAATGAAAAATAAAAATATAATTAAAGAAAGTTGTCGGGATATCAATATCCTTATCAAATTGGTATATTTTTTTATATTCCCTAAAAAATAACAACCTTAACTTTTTCTCTGTGAGTATTCGCGATTATAAGAGATTGGCTGATTGATCTAGAAAGCTGAGAATACAAGTGGTGATACTTGTTACAAGAGAATATATATTGATTTCCGTCTAAAGTCAATTTGTGTGAATTTTAGCCAATGAACTAGGGGGTGAGTAATTACTATCAAGAGGGTGAGTGAATACTAAAGGCCCCTTAATTTTACCATAGCACTAGCTTCATAGCCTCTCATTGGTCTGTATAGATGCAACGGAATAATTAAAAAATAGATAAATCGCAATGTTGTCTACTTCAACTTCAATTTACCTGTAGGCTTGACGACATCTACAATGGGCTATCCTTGCGCCCATGCTTTTCGTTACCAAGTAATACCGCTATCTGCTAATGATTTTGATCAGCATTGGTGACTGGTACAGCCAATGTCAGTTCATATTGAGGATGGGACCATACCAATTGGCATTGAGATAGCATTAAAGAGGATAAATGATGAGTATGGGAATGCTTCCAATCGTCGTGAGTGTGCGCTGCTAGACTATGTCTTGGCAGTCACAGAGACAGAAATTCGCGATCTAGTGCAAGTGCGCACGCGTGGTAGGCCATCGAGCTCAACGCAGCGACTTCCATCTTAGTTTGAGCATGTTAGCGCTGCTTTGGATGCTCCTGTGCATCGCCGAAGATGTCGAACATGCCAAAAGACAGGTCACACTGCCAGAACGTGCCGTCAAGAGCAACAGCACCAGCAACACTTGCAGCAGTAGATTTAAATACAGACTTGTTTTAGGAAGTACAAAATTTGCAGAAACCGAAGTTTTTTTTTACTTTATTGTTTTCATTTCGTTGCATTTAATCAGACCAATCGAAGGCCACGAGTTTCATAAATTTATGAACTGATTAACGATTCCCATGATTTGTTTTCTTTATTCTCTCATATTTGTTTAAGCCAATCAGAGGCCACAATTGCCATTAATTTATGGAGGCTGAGTGCTGATTACAGAAAAGGTGAGTGCTGAATAAAGATTCCCTAACATTAATATAATTTACTCATTCAAATAAGGCTGAAACTTAAATTCTGTAGCGAGTTTTTTGAAAACCTCGACGCTCTACTGAAATGCAACAAAACATTCTGTGGGCAGAGATTCTTGCATAAACAACGATAGTACTATACCTCTGTCAAGTATCGGTCTTGCTCCTGTAGTAATCCTGCTACCACTGCAAGCTGGCTGCTTTGATTGTCATTTTTCTGATTCGACAAGACACTTGCTATCATTTCACTATTCTGATCGAGTTGCTCTAGTAAGTCTTGCAATTGCTTCCATTTTTGAGATAATGTAGGGCCACTGCTTTGCAATTGATTTAAAAATATTCTTGCTTTCTTTACATATTCGGCCATTGTGCAAGCGCAAAATGACAGTCAGACTTGACAAGAGATCGTCTACTAATACATGACTTGTTATCATGTCAAAAGTGTCTTGACATCGTCATCTCAACGGCTTCCCGGACATCCTATCCATTTTTGTACGGTCAAGCGCTGGTCGGTAAATAATGGCAGACCCCTCGGTTGGATTTCGTTCGACCATATTAATCGATTCGTCTTGACTATTACTTATAATCAGACAGCAAATCGGTAGTCCGTGAGACCCCATTAAGACAGTGGTTGCTAGACGAGCAATGTGATTGCCATAAGAGCCCCGGTTCCTGTACATGTTGCTGTAGAAGAGCTCGTTCGATTTATAACATATACGCAGAGGGTCGAATTTATTAATTACAGATAATCTCTGACAGAATTTACAGGCCGCTTATGCTATAGTATAGTCTCGTCCTAAGCAGATACTATTTACGGAATAAAAGTAAAAATGGAGCGATTGGTACAGCTTCTCGACACAAAATTGCAGTCAAAATCCGAAACGGAAATTGATACAGCAAAAATTCTTCAAAACAAAAAGGTCATAGGAATATATTTCAGTGGTCATTACTGTCCTCCATGCCGCCAATTCACTCCAGTTCTAGCTGAAGTGTATAATAAAATCAAAGACAAGCATGACGATTTCGAGATCATATTTGTCTCATCTGACAATACGGAGGACCATTTTAACCTATATTACGACTTCATGCCTTGGCTAGCACTGCCTTACAGTCGACGGGACATCAAGACTTCATTGTGCGACCAATTCGGCGTCAAAACAATTCCAACATTGGTTTTTCTCAACGGAGAAGGAAAGCTACTGGAGACTCAAGGACGTTCTTTTGTGGTAGAACACGCGGCCAATCCTTCTTTGATTCGGCAGACTCTGCTATCAAGTGAAGGGACTGAGATGTAGTCTTTCATACGCGCAGATTAACGCAGCACTTTAGTAATGAAAGCGTGCTCACTGTTATCCATTGATTGTAGCATTCTTTCTCACAAGCTCAAGACATTTTACTTTCTATAGCGCGTATCATGCAACTGGGATAAAACCTAGTGAATATTCTGTCCAGTATCATCATATCCAGCGTTTGTGCCTAAAATCTACTTGCAAAGAAGCCGCAATTCCCAACACCAAAATCCAAAACATTAGATAATTGTATTTCATATGCAGCTCGGGTATATTTGTGAAATTCATCTCTTAGACTCCGTAAAAAATTGTGCAGGCAGGAAAACTGTTGTGAGATGGTCAGCGTATGGATGACATAATTCATTTGATTTGATTTCTGATCACGATAGCCCTCTGCCAGGAGACGACACATTTGTAATTGCAATTCTATATCGTCCAAAATTTGGACCATGTGATCGTGAACATCTCGAATATAAGCAATCACAACTTCATCAAAGTCTTCAATTTCAATCCGGGCTTCAATAGTCTTGGTAGACAAAATAACTCGTTCTTCAAACAGCGCAGCTTGGTGATATCGAAACGCTGTCTGAGCGTATCCAATTCATCTTCCAACGTGATTAAAATTTCTGTGGTGGAATCCATCACAGTTGTCGCTCGGTCGACTATCACATCCAAAACCGCGTACAAAAGTAATTTGGCGTCATTGTGCCGCAATTTCGAATACGGAATTGCTAGTCGATGATTCAGCTCGTCCCAAACATTGGTCGAATCACCATTTTTGACCGTGATGAGGTTACAATTCCCACAATAAATATTGCTACATGCTCGATCCAGATTATAAAAGGGTCTTCGTTGTCATCTACTTTCTGCGGATTCGGAAAGGAATCGGACCGGCTTTAGGAGATGTAGTGGAATCTAATCGAAACAGACTCGATAGTGATTTTGAGCGAGACTTTTGGCGCATTTTTGCCATATGTACAATCTTCTCATAGATCGACTCCATTCGAAAGACCGGAAACACAAGAATAATGTGTCCTTCATACAAATCACATTCGATGTGAAGAAAGCAAAGTCTTCCTCCATCAGCCGATACTACTGAAGTCGAGCACTAGAGAAATCCGTGACTGTGACCATGCGCGCAATCGTATTTTTCTCGAACAAATGCACCAATTTCAATGTATGCACTGCGGCGTCCAAGTGAGGAAACGAGACTCTGTGACTGACTTGGCGATCAATACTGCCAACAAGCTTGAGAAATGCCGCATCATCGCAACAGCGTATACCAATTTCTTCAATCGCTTGCTTAAATCCCTCATAGGTGATACAGTCGGCCTCTGCAAACATACAAAACAGCACAATGAGGCACTACAACACGGATTCGGTCCCATCAAAGTAAGGATCCAGCACCGAGCATTCTGCACCTTGATATGAACGGGAAGGTCTATGAAGAGCTGTGAACCCAACGGATTGCGGGCTATACATGATAGAAACTTTATCAAGACTGAGCTCAACTTCCGTTTGCATATGGCGCAATCGATCCGTATCCGTCATTCCTGCTGCCTCAGCTTGCGATTCCTTAGAGAATATTTCTTCAGACCGATGGATGGGATCCTCATGCGGAGAGGATTGGACAGTGATACTGGCAGTAAGGGCGTTTCTTCATCGGTATGGTAAAAGTCCATTGAACGCCTCTGCTTTACCAAGGGAGAACCCGCACGCATTGATGGTAGGTCCGTTCGTGTTGATCGATGCACATGACAATCCTTGGGCGTTACTAATTGATTATTATTCCTTCCTTGTTCGCAGAGTTGAACCATGCGGCAAAAAAAGGGTCGGAAAGCTTCGATGCCTTCGGAGCGCACATCAGTCATGACACTAAAGCGAGGACAATATCGCTACTGACGAGAGAGATTGGAATATGTGAACATAGCAAGAAAGGGTACATTATTGAATTCCCAAAAGCATTTTAGAGACGAGAAATGGAATGTATTTCCATAGTTACTGATTGAAGCATTTTGCTCAGAATCTTTTTTGATAACCTTTGAAACAGCCATTTCAGAGTCTTCTTGAGTGACATGAATTCTTCGATCACGTAATGCAAACATTCCGGCTTACATGCAGACAGCTTTACACTCTGCACCGGACGCATTCGGCATTACTTTGAGATCGATTCCTTGCGATAAATTCATTTTTCTTGGATGAATGCGAATAATATCCTTACGAGACTACAAGGAAAGCGTGAAGAATTGTTATGAGTGCCTGTTTCGATTTGCTTACCGTTTCAGTAGGATTGGGAAAATCAATCTTACGATCAATACGACCGGGACGCAGTAATGCTGCATCCGATATATCAATTCGATTTGTCGCCATGATAACTTTAATGTTCTGAGCTGGTTCAAAAGCATCTTATTGATATAAAAGCTCCAGCACCGTCCGTTGTACCTCTGAATCACCACTTCCACCTTCCATTCTAGAGCTTCCAATCGAATCAATTTCATCCATGAAGATGATTGAGGCAATAGCTTCTCGCGCAATGACAAACTATTCACGGACCATACGGGCTCCTTCACCAATGTACTTTTGCACGAGTTCAGCGCCCGAAACTCGAATAAACGTACACTTAGTATGATGTGCTACAGCACGAGCAAGTAGTGTCTTTCCTGTTCCAGGAGGTCCAATCAGCAGCAGTCCCTTTGGCTGCGCTACACCGAACGCCTCACATAATTCTGGATGTTTGATAGGCAATTCGACAACTTCTTTGATGTCTCGTATCTATTTCTGAGACCACCACTCATGTCGTACGCTGAAATCTGGAACTTTGTCAACCTTCATGAGACTCACTAGGATCCACCAAATATAAGTCCGACAAGCTCATAATCCCGAGATTCGACATAAAACAGTTGCCTCTGACCTTTTTAGGCAAGATTTTGTGAATCAGGTAGCTTTCGTTGCGTAAAGCCATAGCCATTCATAAGACATATATCAACAATATCGATCAGTAGTACCTTGACAAGCACTTTCGATTTGCGCATCTGCTTGACAACTTCCCCCACATACGATCCTGGCTCTTGTGGTAATTGAAGCTCCTCACGAAGTAAGCGTACTTAATGAACGTTCGGTGGCGATGTGTGCGTATGGACGCCTTAAGTTTTGTGTTTTTTCTCGTACTGTCAATTTTATTTGCTCAATTTTCTGCTGATAATAACGTGTCAGTCTAAAATGCTCTCTGTTGAGAGTTTGTTCGCCTTCGGAAGCTTTTTGTATCGTAATCGCCACATTTTTTTTTGCCGAATGATCTCAAACACGGAATTACAAGAACTTGTATAGTAGATAGGATTCAATGGATCTATTGGTTAATACTATTGATATGCTGACAATTTAGCGTAAGTTCGGTCTATGGAAAAGTAATCGCGAAATCGCCGACTCTTCTGTTATACGTCATTTTATAACGGATATTATTATGTCTGTATCAAGAATCGCGTTAGAATGCAACATGGAAATGCTTGGACTGTTGACAAGAAGCGGTGTTGTAGCGCACTTTCAACAGCTATTCACTTCAATTAAGTAGCTACAACATCAAGCTGACGTGGCGTCGTATACATTACCAACAATTATCAGATAGAAACTGTCAAATCGTAAAGAGCAACAAACGACTCAGATCGATTTCCCGCGGGTTCATCCATCGCGGGTAACCTCACCCGCATTGTTCACATTTCAACCAATCATAATGCTACATATATAAAATCATCCAATCCACGCTCGATTCTTCCCTTGGTCGAAAGCTGTAATTGGCCTGAGCGCAATCATTCACCGCAGGGATACTGGTTTTTTGCAAGAGTTTTGAGCTTGACACGCAATGCCTTTCATTTTTCGACGAGCTCTCTACTTCCAAAGTCTCACTTTGCACCCAAAACGCACCTTATCGATATATTTCGTCAATTGACTCTGAAAATATCTCTACTGCGTACGTACACGCGCTTTAATAGAGCATCTCATCGTACGTTCTCAGCCTCGAAAATAAGACGCTGTAAGGCTCTCCTTCGTATCGAATCGCTCGTAAAAGTTCAAAGTCCCGGAACTGAATTCTGTATACTGAAAATAATCATATAACTGGCTCTACTGGCGTCAGACTGGCTTCTTTTCTATGGCGGATGATCTCACATGCTCGGAAGAATATGGAACTGAGTCTTTAGTGAAAGAAGACAATGTGGACCCGAGTCAGCTCAACTCGTGTGCGCTCGATGTGCAACGAGTGATTCAAATGCAATTGTATCGCGAAAAAGTCGGAGGGTATATGACTCGGAATGCCGATTACTTGCTGGAGATTCAGAAAGAAGGAATGGAAGCTTCTTGGCGACGTAAAATATGTCATTGGATGTTTGAGGTATGTCCTTCTGGAAATATTGTGAATGAATGTACTGACGCGATACGTAGACCGGGAAAGCATTTGATTTGTCTGTTGACACTGTGGGCTGTGCTGTCTATTACATGGATCAGTATTTGTCTCGATATTCGGTTGATAAGGTCATGCTTCAGCTATTATCGCTTGTTTGCATGGGAGTGGCGTCTAAAATGCATGAGAAATTCCCCATCACAATGGAAGAAATGCAAGTCTTATCACAGAAAAAATTCTCGTGTTTGGAAATTGGTCGATTAGAACGACAGCTTTTGCATCTGATAGAATGGAAACTCTCTCCCCCATGCTCCTTCACATTTGCAAAAACGCTTTTGGAAGGGATCCAACTACCGCATGATGAACGAGCAGAGATCACTGACGCGGTATGTGAGCTTCTCAAGGAAGTCACGGAAGATTATCATTCCATCCGAATCAAGTCTTCATTGCTTGGATTTGGAGCTGTGCACGTGGTCTGGAACCATAAACGTCTACGATCGTCCAGCTACTTGAAAAGCGCACTCAGCAGTCTTCAACTTGCTACCACCGAAAAAGATTTCATTGAAACGTATCGCTTCATCCTCCAGCAGCACCATACACGCTCTCAACAAGCGCGATTTATCAGCGTGGAAGAATCGAAATCGGAGACCTCACGGTCTGTGAGTCCTACTGGAGTCGATGATCCGGGATCTCTTGTCCGGCATCCAGTCGATGCGCTTTTCGATGCGATTTCAGAGGAAGGGAGACCCTCAAAGCGGCAACGATTTTGAAAACCAAAGTGAGGGAATAAAAAGTTGAGAGTAAAAGGAAAATATAAATGACGCGTATTTATAATACGATATTGCATTCCGACGAGGATTCCGCATAATTCAAAATTCAAATCTCATCGGCGAACGAGTGCGAGCGGTCGGATATCGCTTTCGAAAATATTTCTATCTGAGGCGCAGAACGCGAAAATGGCTGCGCCAGCTACCAAAACAGCAGATGCTATCCCAAACACAAGATCCCAGCTTCCACTCGATTGTAATATGTATCCTGTAATCAAATTCCCCAGGACCCCCGGTATCGTGGCGATCGTATTGGAGACGCCCATAACCATTCCCGCCTTTGTGCCACCAATATCGATCATATTCACCCAATATCCAGCCGATGCGCCTCGTCCAAAAAACATTGTCAGACTTAACAGAAAAGTCGCTTTTGACGGCGAAGCGAATCGCAATGAGTAAAGCGCCAACGCCGACAGCGAAAACGACAGTGTGTTAATAAGCTTACGAGCACTTACAACGCGTACGCTCCGATCGACAATCAGCCAATCTCCAATTCGCCCAAAACAAATGCCACCAACGTACCCGCAAATGTACGGAATGATTGTCGTTAGACCTTGCGCGTTGAAGTCAATGTTCAACACTTGATGGTAGTATTGCGGTATCCACCCTAAAAGGACGTACCAGCCGTAATTGTAAGAGAAATGAGCAGCATAAATAGCCCATGCGGATCGATGCGTCAATAACGGTGTCCATACTGCTATTTCTCCATCCGGATTCTTTGATTCGTCGATTTTTAATGTTTCCTTTTCGATAAATTCGAAATGGAAAAAATACAAAATCCATAAAAGGCTTAATGAGCCAAATACGACGAAAACAGCGGGATAACCCGCCATATTGATGAGCAATGGAGTCAGTAGCATGGAAGTGATGGTGCCTATGTCGGTCCCGCTTGATACAATGGACACTAGACGGCTTTTTAGGCGGAGAGGGTATGTCGAGGAGATCTGGTGCACACACGGGAAGAGGATGCCTTCTCCGAGACCCATTGTCGCTCGAGAGAGGTACAGAAGCACTTTGTTGGTCGCTGTGAATACTGTCATCAGATCCTAATGCGCGTATGAGAAGAGAAGCAATATAGAAGAAGTATCTACGCACAGAGATTGTCCATATGATAACACCCAGAATAAGGACATTTTCCGCTCCGAATCGGTGTGCCCAAATGCCTCCAAAGACCTTTTCTTGCAGACCTTCATTAAGAGCGCAGTATTAAGTGCAGGGAGATAACAAACTTGCGTGGTGATGTATCCGAAATAAAAGGAGGAGAGAATGCGACTTTGATCGATTCTGGAAGATGTGAGGAAAGGTACGACGATGCTGATATTGGTGCGAGCTGCGTAGGAGAGAAGCGTCACCAAGAAGCACAGAATTGCGATCAGATAACGCTTTTGAAAGATCGTCATGCAGTTCTGAGTCTGAGAATCTGATTATTGTACATGGGAATCAGATGAGGATTGATATGGACACTAGTAATGATGTTTTATTACTGCTCACGGGCGCGCACGGAGAAAGGAAGCTTAAACGCACATAAATAGGCCCAATACAGCTATTGAGACTCGTGGAGAGGTAATGAAAAAATGCAAAGTACGAGCGACAATGGTAATGTATTGAGGTGTGGTCAGTGCCCAGCTCCATGCGTTTGCTCTTCATTGCGTTTCTTTCCTTCTTGCCTTTTTTTCTCCAAGACAATAGCATTCATCCGAGTCAGCTTTTATCACAGTTTCAGTTAGTCATAATGCATAGATAGATACAAGTTGCTTACCTCTTTTTTATGATGCAAACATTCGATGTAATCTTCCGCTTGTAAAGTACATTGCCCCAAATAATCAGAATTTTTCTAGTAATGTATATGTGCGGTTGAAGACACACAGTGGTGAAAAGCAAAAGACGTACATTGCACTCTTCAACTTCTTTCCAAAATCTATAACATCGTCCCTCATGGCCGTTGAATCCAAACCCAGAAGCCATTTTGTACAATTCGATGAATTGATCACCGTTCTCGGCTAAGTACGCTTTGGGAACCAAATCAAGAGGAAACATTCGTATGGGTGTCTTATGGAATTTCTTCCTTTCCAGTCTTCTGCTGACAAATGCAGTTTGCGTTCTACACGATAGACGCTTTTTGCGAACATGTAATGCGTATCCTATTGTCTTTAAAGTGGTTTAACACTTGGTGATAGATGGATGGGATCGAATCGAATCGAGTCAAGGAACGACGGTCAAAAATCAAATCATCGGCTTTCTTATTGCCGTTCAATATCTGAGACGTAAGTACCTTCCGCAGCGTGTATCTCCTCGATTCACAACGTTCCGTACCACAGTACCGCTTATCATTGTCAACATTCTAATGATCATTCTGGAACTTCTCATGGGCTGATCATCATTCTTGCATCAAGTGTGCATGAATGAATGTTTACACAGCAGGTGTTTCTGATTGGTACAAAAGCGCACAAAGTAGACGAAAGGATAGCTTTATATTCCCATTTTAAACTTTACTATAGTCCATACTGGACTCCAGCTTCTTCACTTCGCCGAGTTTACGCGCTGCCTTCATAAAGTCTTCTTCCACAACGTACTCGCGGTCAGCACGAATGGCAAACATTCCAGCTTCTGTGCAAACATTGCGGAGATCTGCGCCGTTGAATCCATCCGTCAGCTTGATGATAGAATCGTAGTCGATTTCGCCTTTCTTTGTGATCGGAGCGCAGTGAATTTTCAATATATCCATACGAGAAGCTTCATTTGGTAGTGGGATCTCAATTTTTCGATCCAAGCGCCCCGGACGAAGTAACGCTGGATCCAAAATATCAGGTCGATTGGTCGCCATCACCATCTTGACTTGACCAAGCGCATCAAAACCATCCAACTGATTCAGTAGCTCCATGAGCGTACGCTGGATTTCACGATCAGCAGATGTGCCCTCGGAAAAACGACTGCCTCCAATCGCATCAATTTCGTCCATGAAAATCACACAAGGCTGGTGATCACGAGCATATCCAAACATCTCACGAATAATCCTAGCACTTTCACCAATGTACTTGTCGACGATGGCACTTGCCACAACTTTGAGAAATGTTGCATTAATGTTACACGCAAGTGCTCGAGCCAGTAATGTCTTCCCAGTACCAGGTGGGCCGTATAAAAGCACACCTTTTGGCGGTTTGATTCCGACGCGAAGGAAGAGCTCAGGATTTGTAAGTGGTAACTCAACGACTTCTCGTAGTTCTCGAATTTGCTCGTTGAGTCCACCGATTGTTGAGAAGGAAACACCTCCTGCATCTTCATCCAGCATATGATACACAGTTGGGTCGACTTCACGAGGTAGTCGACGCATGATCGTGAGCGTCGTCATATCAAGAGCCACTCTAGTGCCGTTGATCAGGCTCTTTTTGTCAAGTTTGGTCCGGCAGCCGACAATGTAGCGTGGTCCACTGGACGATTTTATAATGAACCGATCATCATCCAATTGGCGTACCACTTCGCCGATCATTTGCCCCACGCTCTACAGAAGGACATAGACGTCACGACAATGCGGTTTGGATTGGAATGACGTACTTGTAGCGCCTTGAGGTCATCTTCTGTTTTGTAGTATTCAGTACTGAGAGATTTGACGTTTTCACGCTTGATTTTTATGCTATAGTATAAAGGCAGTAAGATATTGGCCCCATTTCATATACGCGCAATGCGGCAGACTTACTTGCTTTCCATTCGACGATGTTCCATAACTTTTTCTCTATAGGCTCTCAACACTTGAGAACGTTCATCGTCCGTGGAAGTTGGTGACTGTGACATAATTTCCTCTTATCCGAAAGCGCTTTCAAGCTTTAGAAGTCTTTCGACTGCAGCAAAGGGTGAAGAATCGATTTATACAGGTACCATATATCAATAGGTAGAGGTATGATTCAAATGGAATCTTATTAATCTAACGGCGCGATACGAGACATCTGGTCACATCACTGGGTAAATGCACGAATAATGACACAGCGACGAGCACAATGTGCTGATCGACTTTGCTGCCTCTACTATATATTTAAGGCGAGGCTCAATACCTGTTTCTGCATATTTTATAATGTCAATTATGGATTTGACGCACTTGCAATCTATAAAGGTTTGTTTATAGAAAGTTGCACAAATGACCGAATTGAGAAGCGTACGCAAACTGAACAGAGTATTACTCTGCTGAATACACGCTCCCAACTACTTTGCCTTTGCAGTCACAAAGACACCGCTACCATATAACACATACCGCTGGTCCAAAAAGATACCTTTTTCATTGAATTAGCAATTGGTTTTATAATGTGACCGATACAATTTATAAGACAATGTATCCCTCACGTATGCCTCTTCAATGCAACGCACTCATAAACTCACTCTAAATATAAAGGATTGTGACCGCTAGTGGCGTTTATGGGCGAGGCAAACGAATGGAAAGAACTACATCGGCAGATATCTACTATAAGCTCAGCATCAATGAATAATACAAATTGTCTTCCAAACAAAAGCTTTTTTAAAGTGGAGTGTAACGAGGACGTCTCAAATAAAAGAGGTAATGAGTGTGGCGATATCCTCAAAGAGGCAACATTAAAGTCTGTGGATTTGCATGCTGAGCTATCACATCAACAGAAGCTACCCGATTATGATATATTGCAACGAAATCTCGATCGAGCACACGAGAATATGAAGGCGATCATTTTTGTAAGACATACGTCTTCCTCCCTCACAACTCTCTAATCGCTCACTCAATAATGACAGTCGTATTTTGTAAATACTCAACAACAATTAAGTGACTCACATGAAATTGAGAGGAAGAAACTCCTTGCGACTCACAGTAATGAGGTCATTTTGCTTGAGGTTTGTCTGAGTCAAAAGTATTGAGTGGCAACGGACTCACTGCATTTTCACAGAAACGCGTCGAGGAATTGCAACAGCGTTTACACAAATCAAATGAGATCGTAACAAGGAACCAAAACAAGCACAATCACATTATCAAAGCATTATGCGCTCGATCGATGTATTTGGTGCGTTTCTACCTCCAACCTTTGAACCTCATCTACTGACACTTTTTTACAGGACCGAATGTGGCGGGGTAGCTGCTCAAGCCGATCGATTTTCCAATGCTGGAAAAAACACATACAAAGTCGCAGACGACGCGCTGCAGTGTTACATACAAAGTCGTATCGCAATCGAACTCATACATTACGCTCAAGTCTCAATTTCTGGAGAAATGAGACCCTCACGAGTAAATCCTCAAGACAAAATGCTGAAGGGAGGAAGCGACAAATGGACGATCGTATAGCATTAATGAGCGAGTATCAAAGTCAGATCACTGCCCTTCAAAACGACCTGCAGGTTGCACGAGAGATGGCTGATCAAGCGGGTGGAAAACAACGGCAAATGGAAGAGGACTTACGAAAGATTTTCTTACGTGGAGTATCTGCAATGAACATTGAAGCTCTTTCTCTATTCCGACACCAACACACTAAGAAACACATCGATGGGGAAGATGCACAGACTCCTTCATCAATGAATAAAAATGCTGAGGGTTTGGTAGAGAGTGATTTGAGGAAGCCTCAAGGATTCGATGAGGTGAGGGCAATGAGGAAATGTGTTAATGACGAGGAATTGAGTGAGGATAAAGTTCTAGAAAGCTGTCTTTCCCGCGCTGAATTGCCAGTCAAGAAACCTGTTGAGCATGCAGATATGCAGCTCAAGTTGCAGAAGCTGATAGCTACTTCACAGGAGCAACTTAAACAGATACAAAGACAGCACAAGCACATTGCTCCGTCGTCTGATCGACACATTTCATCGGATACGATGCGGAAGCTCAATATGTCACGAGGACCGCACGCAGCAACATGTCAGGATCCATCCCAGCGTCTTGACAGCAAGCACAGCTAATCACATTGATATGTATCACATTTTCTATTCAGCGTGAGGGAAGGATTCCCGTTTTGTGAGGAGAGAGACCATCCTCACATTAGTAATCGATTCAACTCATCAAAATGTGTGATAAAGTAATCGGCTTTGGCTCTGACGCTTTCACGAGCCACAATTCCTCCGTATCCGATAAATAAGTCGGCCGGTGGTACAGCTTGCGCATCGGTCATTCCGTCTCCAACCATTGCCACCACTTTGTGTCCGTACACTCTTTTGATCCTATACAAATTCCAAGTTTGAAAACGTGAGTACAGCGCCAAACCCTCTCAAAAGCTGTCTCACTCGGCTACTGCTTTGGCTTTGCCTCCATCAGCGGAGGTGAATTCTCTGGAATCAAAACCACGATACGCGCCATCGTCATCGAAATACAATGTGTTTGCAAAGATATTGGATTCTGGAATTTCTAATTGCCGAGCAACTGGTTCAATCATCTATTCGGTGGTGAGAATCTGTAAAACAATACGAAAAGATACTTTCGTACCAATCGAAAGCCTCCCGAAATCAAAAAAACACAAATTTCTTTTTTTTCCAGCGTCATTATCAGCTCTTGAATCCCATCACTGAGCGCCGGAGGATACCGGCAAAGACAGTTTCGAATATCGTTCAGAGATGGCTTAATGAGTTGCAATCGCTTTGCTAAAGCATCTTCAAATTTCATGTCGCCATCCATTGCGCTACATTACAGCAACATTATATGTGTCCTATACTTTCGAGGTATTCGTACTTGTTGGTTAAATTCCCAACAGCTTTGCCGACTCCCCGGTAATGAGCTAGTACATCAATGCCTTCTTCCTTACAAACTGTGCTATCAACATCGAAACAAACCGCATCTAGTCTATCAAGCAGCGAAGCAATGGTTTTTGTGGGGCTGTGAATCGATCTCGACGACGATCCAAAATGATGTAACGTGATTCGAGAAATAATGCGTTCCATCGAATAGGTATAGTCGTATCAAATATTGAAAAGAGCACAACGGGTTGTGTGACATGAGCACCTTGCCCTTATCATTCGACAACAGCTGAGCTCGCTGTGCGTCAGCCTGGTGACTTGACTTGGATACACTAGAGCCAATGATTTCGGTTGAATATCACATATAAAAGGTTCGAGCGGGAATGTTACAAAATACATAGATTGTACCGACAGGGAGATAAAAGTACGGAGGTGGTCGCTTTCCAAATTTACGATCTTTTTCTGATTTTTACCGACTAGACGTAATCTAAAAAATCAATAAATTTTTAGAGTTTTGTTTGGTCGTGTGTCTTTATCAGAAAAAACGCACACCTCATTCGCGATTGGCAAATACACAATTACTAATTCTGAGACACGCTACCACCGTTTTTGCGACATCTATGCGAAGGAAAAATCCTTTTGTTACCAAGAAGGTGCACTTTACCAGATGAAAGGCGATCAGTATATATATACACTGCCAGTATTCTCCTCAACCCAACAAAAGGGTGTCTGTTTAATCAACGATTGATGGAGCATGCGACACACATTCACACGGCTGAAACACAACTAGCCAACGTCCCCTCACTTGCGATTATGCCAGATCGAGTACCCCGAAGTGCACGCGGAGGGAGGAAATGGTTACACATTCTAACGACCGGTCGATCACAGTCCAGTTTCGATGTTTTGGAACATGTGCGCGATCAACCAATCGCAAGTGTACAAAGATGCACTTTGTCGCTCACGCGTGACACTGACTGTAGTAAATCGCAACGCAAGGTGAAATTCAAGCTGAAAAGGCTGACCAGTTATATCACAACCGCAATGTCCTCTTCGAAACACAAGTCGGGGCCTCAGAATGATACCGCTGATACTCGTAGCGATACTAAACAGAATGAAAATGACCATCGATTTCGAAATAGATTTCAATCTGCACCCGAACTTTTATTATGGAAAAACTCCAACCGAGGTGCGCATTTATCGAACCTACCAGGGGTAGCGTGGGAGGATGTTTGTGATGCTACAGTCGCAATCAGCGAAGGAAGTAGCGATAGCGATAGTTTGCTTGGAGACGATCTGACTGCACTCACTCCAAATGAAGCCTTAATCAAGTCGACTCGGTTCACCTCGGAATACATTGAGCATTTATTTCACGAATTGGCGATTCAAGTAGAAAATGTGGCCGAGGTCGTTGAGATTTTGAATGCGCAATTTGGGACGCTTGAGATGGATATGATATCATTGGAAGCACATTTGGGTAATAAATTGATTGTACTTGTTGGAATTTTAATTTTTGAAGAACTTGGATATTGTGAGGATCTGGTGGATCGATCAATGTTACTCCAAGTATTGGAAGTCATTCATTCTCGTTATTCATCCCAGAATCCATTTCATAATGCTTGTCACGCGGCGGATGTCATGCATGGACTTTATGTTCTTCTTTCCATCACACATTTGAAAGAAAGCACGAGTCGACATAATCAATTTGCTGTCTTACTCGCTGCGGTGATGCACGATATTGAGCACGTGGGTCTCACCAACGATTTTCTTATGAAAAGCAAGCATCGAATTGCATTGGAAAATCCAGGAAAAGCTCCAATGGAGGAAATGCATGCAGTCATTGCCGATAATCTCCTTCAAGATCCTCAGATAAATCTCCTCAACAGGTTGGATGACACTCAACGGACTCAAGTTTTGGAGGTCGTTGAGAGGACAATTTTATCGACTGCTTTGTGTGTGCAACGTACACTATTGCAGGACGTGAAGCAATTGTGCGAGATGTGGCAAGTCAATGGTGGCGGAGATAAATGCCCTTTACCATTTGACGATCAATTAGTGTTGCTGCGTTTAGCAATGCACGTGAGCGACATTGGACAGACTATGAAACCATTCCTCGTGCATCAGAAATGGGTATATAGGCTGAATGAAGAGCAATTCCTTCAAGGAGATATGGATAAGCGTATGCATCTGTTGATAACACCTTCCTCATGCGATCGGTCTCAATGGAACAAGAAACAATTTTTAGAGTCACAAATCGTGTTTCTGGAGCGATTTGCAGCTCCAGCAATTGAAACATTAAATCAGGTCCCTTTCGTGGAAGTTAATTATTTAGCGCAAAGTCTTTCGCGGAATGTTGCTCAATGGAAGCAACAACTAGAGGAATTTGCACTCGTAAGCGAAACGTGATACTGACGTCTAATTGAATTATAATATAAGATTTCGTCTCAGGATGTGATACGTTTTAGTTGTGTATCAATCGAGCGGACGCTGTTTCGCTCGTACCGAGTGAAAGCACAGCTTGGAATAAAATTCCATTGGTAACTCATATAGCTCATTCAATACTCTCGGTATAATTTGATTGTGGAGCTGAATAAAGACAGCTTATCAAAACTTGGCAATTTTAATGACACACAACGACATGATCTAATGTTTATAATCTACAAAATCACAAATGATAGGATACACGACCATTAGTTTTTGGGAGCAGCTGCAGCATTGATCTGATCGTAATGTCTGATTTCTTCATTGATGCGAGCTGCAAAAAAAATCTGAGTATGAGGAGATACACTTCCAAACTTACGGACCTTTTACTTCGTCTTTTGTCATATGTACGTTTTCAACATCCATACTGAATAACGGCGCCCTGGTCGTCTATAAATACGGTTCAGACTATTGATCACCGTTTCATACTAATATTGTCACGTACATCTTGAGCACGACGAACCGAGTCGAGAAAGGGGTGATTTAAAGCGTCCGCCACACTAATTCTCATTTCAGGGTTGAATAAAAGCATTTGTTTTAGCAAATCAAGTGAGTCTGCTGGTGCTCCTGGGTAAATTTCTTGAAGATTACGAGGTTCTTTCTTTGGAAGCTTCCGTAAGTACTGTTTCACTTCACCCAAACTGCCAATGTCACTTTCACTTGGCGTTCCAATAACATTAAAGATCACATTAAGCTGATCCAATTTATCTGAAAAAGTTGTAGGGCGATCCGCACTTAGCGGAAAACAAGAACGTCCCGGAAATAGCGGGACACGTTCTCGATAGCGTGGATAACTTTCGACCTGCATGCTCAGCAGCTCGGCAAAAATACAACCAATGCTCCACATATCCACTTCAAAGCTGTAATCCTGAAGGAGAATGAGTTCTGGAGCTCGATACCATCGCGTGACCACATGCTTTGTGAGCTGACGGCGAAAGACGCGTGATCCGTCCGGAGTCGATCCAGAAGAAGAAGCTGGGGAGGTCGTGGACGATGAATAATCTGTGACAGGCGACTTTGTATCCAACATGAATTGATTCTGTTTCGTATCAGATCCAAGATCAGTATCCATAATCCGAGACAATCCAAAATCACAAATCTAGAGTAACCATCGGATATTAGAATTCAGCAAATGACTCTCAAATGGGATTAGAATACCATCAACGTGCAATCTTCATTTAGGAGAATGTTGGCCGGCTTGAGATCTCGATGAATGACATTTGCCGAATGGACATAGTGTAATCCACATAGTAATTGGTAAAGGAAGACTTGAATATGTCGAATGGTTAGATACTGCGGACTCATTATAAGTTTGTGAAGGTCGGTATCGACAAATTCAAACACCAGATACAGCTCGTTGTACGATTCTTCATTTTCCGGAGCGAGTACATTTAGCAATTTGATCACTTGTGCATGACTATACAAAATTTGATGAGACAGGTTATAAAGTAAGAGCGTGTGACAATGCTTACTTGAGATGGCGTAGTATATATATTTCACGGTATAACCGTTTGGTGTCGATTTCTTGGTCAAAAACATTTGCTATTTTTTTAATTGCGACTTTTTTCTGTGTGTGCGAATCGTACGCTTCGGCAACTTGACCGTACGAGCCTTTTCCGAGTATACGAACGAGACGATATCGATCGGGTAACATCCAATTACTAAAGTTACGTAAATTTAATGGCGCCGCTCTTCCTATTGGAGACGGTGTGGTTGACGTTGTCGTACTTGTGGCGGACGAAGGAAAGTTGGTTGTGTCTTTCCGATCTTCTGTCTCACAGTTGGTTGTGTTATCGGTAACCTGCTCGGTCATTGAGCCTGAGTTTTCAGACTCTGTAAATTGAACCTCGGTCGGCGTTTGATCAAAGCCGTTTGGAGTGGAGTCGAATGCTGTACCACCACACATTGGGGTCGGTGGCATCGCAGTGACCGGAACGTGCGGTGTTGGAGCGACATCCGAGTGCACGATTGCGCACTGTGTCATGAGAGATTCCGCTGTATCGGAGTAATTCATAGCAGTAGAGAAGATGCTGCCTTGCTTTCGAGACAGCTTTACATCTCGTGCAGCTGATGGAGTTTCATTTGAGCTTTTTGAAACTAACAGATGCGTTTTGTGCACAACGGGAGTTAATAACTTCCGCTTTCGATTAAATGTTTCATTTATCACAGTCGAAGCCGTGAGGGTGTCAACTTTAATGGAGGGAGACTCCACAATTGTTTGAGTATTTGATTGAAAGTCGCAGTTGTACGTTTCACTCATGGTATCGAATATGAGATAATGTGTATGTGACTATGAGCGTGTGTCCACTCCTGCGATAAGAACGTGAGGATCTTAAACTCAGTGATTTTGACTTTCGTATGTAAAATTTTTATAGCTCCCTCACGCTTTTATCCGATATGACTGGAATAAAAAGAAAAAGTATGGAAATAAAAGACTTGTTTGTTGAAGATTTGAATTTTATCCAATCGAAGAAAAAAAGAACGATGTATGGTACCGAATGGTGCACAATAAGGGTATTTGATGCAAGGACATGAGGTCACAGATAGATAAGACGATCTCGGTCGTTTATAGCGAATAGTAGGATAGCAGTGGGAGGACGTCCTCTCATACTATATTGAAACAGTCGCACGAATGTGAAAATAGATTTCGTCTGACTCTATCTCTATTTTAATATGGAAAGACTACATTAGCAGCACCCGCAAGAATTGAAGTGATGTTAGCTTCCAGAGCTTCAGTTCAGTTGTGTCGAGATAGTAAACCACGGCCGATTCTTGAGTATGATGAGCAAAGGCTGGAGGCCGGAGAATAACATTAGGCAATGCCATATGGCTTGTATTCTCATCTTCACCTATATATTTTACCTACCTAATAGTATGTTCTCAGTTTCTCACAGAAAAATTATATAGTATAATAGTGTGGTAGTGCAATGTCGTTAAATGGTGAGGTTGACTGATCCTACTCGCTCAAATGTAGTAACTTTGCTACATTGGTTTTAGATACTTTACGTATTGAGATGCTCTTATACAATGCACATTACTAGTGGTCCACATATCGGAGCAAAAGACCACCCAACGGCACTAAATATCGACCATAGGGAATGTGCTTCCCCAAATCCAGGGAGAACGAGGGACTCCTAGCAAACTTTGAATATTTTGTCACCACAAGCACTACTTTATCGTGCCGTTCGATTAAGTCACCTTTCACAATGATGTGAGATTTAAGTGGAACAATACCGAATAGATTGAAAGTGACTCTCATACGACCATGTGAGACATACTGTATATCATGCACGAACGTAGTTTACCACCGGCTACTGAAACGACCCGTAAAATAAAATACATCCAGACTCTCAGCACCACCAATGCGGTGATATGGCTGGCAAGCCGTCATGGTTTCGTATGTCTAGCGGCATTCTCAATCTGACAGACCGAGAACTTAGCTATATGGCGAAAGTAGTGGTCTAGTGTCTACTTAAACATTAAAAAAGATAATCCTTTACAATAGCGGTTGCAAGCATGTTGTTGCGCACTTCTTCAATATTTTCCGTCTTACTGTATTGACTCAATTAGTGGTTTAATCTTACAGCATAACGTGCATAAGACGATCTGTCCGTCGTCATTGTCCAATGACAGTGTCTACCGTGCTCCTGTTATGTTATAACAGTTCAATAACAGATCATGTCGGCAGATTCCAAACAATTACGAGCATACTTTGTTAATGCCATCGCTTTACTTGGAGACTGGACTGCTCACGCGGACGATGAAAATCGTCTATATTACTACAATTATAAGACAGATGAGTCTGTGTGGACTCCACCTACACCTGAATTGAAGCAAATAGAAGGAGATCTGATGATGAAACTCATGCTGACTTATTCAATCGCAAGATGTAATGATTGGACCGCACATGATATTGGAAATGGCATTTTATATTACTTCAACGAGAAATCTAGACTATCTACATGGGAAAGACCATCTGAATGGGACGATCGTGCTTTAAAGAATCATTGGGAAATGCAAGAGCAGGAAGTTAATTTGCGCATGGAAGTGCTATTAAAGCTTGGGAACACCGATATTAAAATTAAGGGGAATGAAAAAAGTAGCAAAGTCAAAAAGAAGTCAAAAACGGATCCGATTGCGACCAAAAAGCTTCCTCCAGCGCCAAGACCTGTCACACTCACCTCAACTCAGATCGAAAAATATCAAGCTATGTTGAGAGAGCACAAAGTGATGCCATTTACCAAATGGTCTGTGGTTTTGCCCCGCATAGCTTCTGATCCTCGATTTCTTTCCATTCCAACGCAAGTATCACTGTTAAACTTTTGTCATCAAAACCCTGATAAATTTCGTTTGTATGTTTGTATTCCAGAATGGATGCACGACGAAGCGAGTTTCAAAAATTCGTTGATAACCGACGTAGCGATTTGAAATCAGAAAAGAAGAAGAAGCTTACATCGGCTAAGATTGCTTTTCAGAGTTTTGTGACCTCCTACTTCGAAAATGCGTGGAACAAGTGGATCGACGGGGATAAAGCATACGAGCGGTGGAATGACAGCTTTCAAGTATTTCTAAACACTTTCAAACGGAGTGATGAGACACAATTACCACAGGAATGCATTGATTTTTTACCAACCGCAAAGCAAGAAACTTTGTGGGTAGAACAGGTAACGTACACCTTAACAAGAGGCTTTATGATCTGCTCACGACCGATACCTTTACTTTTGTATAGTCACGTTTTTGGAAGGAAAAGCAACAGCGGTTTCAAGATGCTTCGAAACTTTTACAGTCAACCTTCTCGACTCGATTAAGTTCAACAACGCACTTTGATGACGAGCCTGTAAAAGAAATTCTCTGCTCCTTTTCAGCGAACGAAAATGCTGCACTTCTTACGAATAAAGTACGAAAAGCACTTTTCGACGCTTTTAAAAAACAGAATGAGCGAGCGATAGAAGTGAAAAGTGATCGAGAGACAGCGGAGAAACAATCCGATGATAGACGGCGAGGAGATAGCCGTCGTGGTCGAAGCCGTAATCGTCGTTCCAGATCTACTGAATCCAGCTCAACTACTTCCAGCAGATCCAGTAAAATGGTTAGATCGAGTGGAAGAAAAAAGTACCATAGGAACTCGCGGTCTGCATCGCATTCGCGATCTAGGTCGCGTCATCGGAAACGCAGATCGTATCATGCTTAAGTACGACATACTTAATGGAAAGTACGGTGCAAAAATCTGCTTAAATATTTCCATTACGACAGAAACGTTTGCGATACGTTTGCCTTCGGCAGTTTGAGCTTCTTTTTGGATCCAAATGCATTACAAAACACATGTACCCGCGCGTATTTCTGTTGAGGACCATATGGCAGAAGTACGTCCAGCTAATTGTCCTAATTAAATCGCATTTAATGACATTTTTTATAATGGTGTATCGTAGACTCTTGCGTCTTTGGAGCTGATGGGACCACGCCAACGTCGAAATTTTCTCAAATTGTTTCGTAAATTCCTTAAAGTCCAAGAAAATTGGATCGACTGGTACGATTTGGTTGCTTGTCATTGAAGACCTGATCTTATGTGGTGCACACTAGGAACTCAGTTCGACCTCCTACTCCAGAAATGCTTTTACCATTTGATACCTTGGAAGTATGCCCGGACGATGCAAGATTAAAGCATGAATTACTCGACAAGCTAGTGATACTGAAGCTGAATGGGGGATTGGGCACGACGCTAGGCTGTCAAGGACCGAAAAGCGCAATCGAAGTGCGACAAGGTTTATCATTCCTGGATCTGACCGTACGACAAGTTGAATATTTGAACAGTTTATATGGAGTGGATGTACCTCTTGTGTTGATGAACTCTTTCAACACGCATGAAGAAACAGTTCGAATTATCCGCAAGTATCGAATGCACAATTTAAGTATTCACACATTTAACCAGGTATGCTCTAATTCATGTTTGATACACTATATTACGCTTATGACGGCAGTGATAGAGCTGTTATCCGTTCATCGTGAAAGAAACAATGCTTCCGTATCCTTCGAAGAAATACGATCAATCCGGTCGAGATAAATGGTATCCACCTGGCCATGGAGATGTCTATCATGCTCTTTTTGACTCTGGCTTGCTCGAAAATCTCATCAACCAGGTTCAGAATGGTCCCGAGTTCGATTCCCGGCGTTGCTTTATTTGTCATTTTTTAGGGCAAAGAGTATATCTTCATCTCGAACGTGGACAATCTTGGAGCTACAGTCAATCTCACAATTCTCTATCATATGATCAACGAAGAATCCGAATTTGTTATGGAAGTGACCGATCGAACAAGAGCTGACGTACAAGGCGGAACACTCGTTTTATACCGAGACAAGCCGTACTTATTAGAGATGAGTCAAGTTCCTGCTCAACATGTAGAGGAATTCCGTTCCATCAATAGATTCAAGCAGTTCAATACCAACAATTTATGGGTAAAATTCCGTGCAATTCAAAAGCTTGTGGCTCAAGAGATTATCGATATTCCACCTCTCGTTTCGTATCGAACGATCAAGCAAAATAATGTAAAAGTACTGCAATTGGAGACAGCTGCTGGTGCAGCAAGTCATTTTTTCAAAAACTTTGTAGCGATCAGCGTGGCTCGATCTCGTTTTCTTCCAGTGAAATCATCGTCCGATCTGTTTTTGGTGCAATCCAACTTGTATCAAGTCAAGCACGGAAGTCTCGTGATGAATCCCGCACGTCAAATTCCATCCATTCCAATCGTGAAACTTGGACTAGAATTTCAAAGTGCTCAGCAATATAGCGAACGATTCGAAAAAGGAATTCCAAACATCCTCGAATTGGATCATCTCACTGTCGCGGGTGATATCAAATTTGGTTCGGACATCACACTGAAGGGGACTGTCATCCTCGTTGCCAATGAAGGCTGCCACATCGATTTGCCGGATGGTACGGTACTAGAAGACCACGTAGTTACGGGAAATCTCCGCATTCTCGATCATTAGATCAACTTCTTTTATGTGCTCTATGTATCTTGTCGTCTGCATTACCTCGCATAATATATATGCTTTGCAATATCCGTTTATAGAGGTAGCTAGTATGTCCGTGTGGTACACACCCGTATGCCAGGATATATCCGCGCTATTTCTAGCGCTACAAATGCTCTCTACAGACGCAAATTGAGCCTCTCAGCAGGCGGATGCCTCTCTCAAGCGTCTTACCATCCGCTTAATGATTCTGATGAAACGAGGCGCACTAATACGCTCTCGGCATCGGATTATTGTCGCTTGATATTAGAGGCTAATGTGTATGACGTCGCGCTGCAAACACCGCTCCACATTGCTCCTTCTCTGTCCAACAACCTCAAAAACACGATTTTATTCAAACGTGAGGATCTTCAGCCCGTTTTCTCATTCAAAATTCGCGGCGCATACAACAAAATGGCGAAATTAAGCGATTTGGAGAAAGCAAACGGTGTGGTTTGCTGTTCTGCCGGAAATCACGCACAAGGAGTTGCGTTATCTGCAAAGAAATTAGAGATTCCAGCGACAATTGTGATGCCATTAGCGACTCCCGAAATCAAATTGGAAGCCGTTAAAGAGCACGGGAAAGAGTTTGTGCGTATCGAATTATGTGGCAAGTCTTTCGATGAATCTGCTCAACGCGCACACGAAATCGTCGAGGAGGAGCATAAAACGATGATTCTTCCATTTGACGATCCTTTGGTCATTGCTGGACAAGGGACAATTGGATTAGAAGTCTTACAGCAAGTCAGAATGATACCATCCGATGCGTTCGGACGAGAAACCAGTGGCTCGGATCGTCAGCTCGATGCAATTTTCGTCTGTTGCGGTGGAGGAGGAATGTTGGCGGGTATCGCTGCTTGGATCAAACAGATTCGACCGAGTGTTCGGGTTATCGGTGTGGAAGCGATTGATGCTCCTGGAATGACAACTTCGCTTGCGGCTGGGCGGAGAATTGCTTTACCGCATGTGGGGCTTTTTGCGGATGGTGCGGCAGTCAAACTTGTTGGAGAGGAGACATTCCGATTGTGTCAAAAGTATGTCGACGAAATGATCACAGTATCGACTGATGAAATCTGTGCGGCTATCAAAGCAACGTTTCAAGACACTCGAGTGATTTTAGAGCCGGCGGGAGCATTGGCAGTAGCTGGCGTTACGCAATATGTCAAAAGTAGAGCGCTGACTGGGTATACATTCTGTGCGATTACTTCTGGAGCGAATATCGACTTTACTCGTCTTCGATTCGTATCGGAGCGTGCGGACTCAAAGGAGACTTTGGTCTCTGTGGAAATTGATGAAGCTCCAAAAGCGTTGCAAATATTGCATGAGCGACTGCAACAAGCAAATGTTCGAGTGACTGAATTCAGTTATCGATATGTGAACCCTCAGATCCGACCTCAAGCACTTGTGTACATGTCGTTTCGAGCTTCTTCTTCGACGGATGCAAAACAAGTCATATCTGAAATGGTGAAACACTACAAAGTCATCGACTTGTCTACGAATGAATTGGCCAAAGTGCATACACGTTACCTTTTGGGTGGGAAGGCAGCACCACCACATTCAGAGCTGCGTGAGGTGTTGTATCGATTTGAGTTTTCGAATATCAGCGACGGACTTTCCAAATTTCTAAAATCACTTTCAGCCGATTGGAATATCAGTCTCTTCCATTACCGCAATTACGGAGCGGATATCGATCGCGTTCTTGTGGGGTTCCAAGTTCCTCATTTCGAGGAGAAGAAGTTTTGTCGATTTTTGGATACGATCAAATGCGTGTACTACGAAGAAACAGATAATTGTACCTATCGAAATTTCTTTTTGCCATAACACAAAATTGGAATATAAACAAAAAGTGTATTGAGTTAGGACTGTACGTCGGTTGACTACATTCCATCATCGTCTTCGGTGAAGCCTCGAGATGGGAGGAAGCCACGAGGACTCTTGGCTGCTGCTACTTGAGCAGGGTGCATGTTGGGACTATCTAAGCAATCTTCGGAAAGTAGCGCTTGATCTTCCATCGGCATGTATTCGGCCAAAATACTGCGTACTTGCTCTCGCATTTGACTTTGTGTACGACGCCAGTATGCGTATCCAGCGACAGCGACCGTTCCGCAGATAAATATCATAAGACCGAGGACTGATGTGAACGACATACCACTGTAACTTCCACCAGCTAAAGAGATTTTCGAGATACCTCCACTTCGAATGCATTCCATGATTGTGGGCATTGTCTGGCTACCACACGTACAAACGGCTGGTGGATCATGAGGACCAAAACCGGCACAGATCATGTGTAATATATTGGGAAGATCGATGCGACCACGAGCGTGAACACCATCAACGTATAGTGCCGGAAGTCGAAGGATTTCAAGGGCAGTCTGTTCTCGAAGTTCTTCTTCTAGTAGTGGATTGACTTCATTGATTCGAATTCCGTATGGTTGCATGCATTTGTCGATAGCATTGACATCAATGTTCAAGCTCTTCATAACGTTTTCAGCACAAGTATGGTCACGAAATCGAATCTCATCTTGGCCACATGCTTGACCCGACTTTCTCACGTATGCCCACCACTTTTTAGCCATTCCTCCATCTTCCTTTGATACATGCTTCCATAAGCATTTCCGTCGTAAGTTTTCGATAACAACGTCAGCACCCGACGCGCCACTTTCCGTGTCGTGCATTGGGGATGGATCCAATAGACAATATCTACCTCTGTTTAGACACATATTGCCACATACTGTGTTGTAAAAACTATCGGACGATTCTTCATCGTCATGGCATCCGAGACTTGATCCATTGTACATGACAAAACGTGGGGTCATTGACGCTCGTGAACCCAGTGCGAGAACCAGATCTTCCAACTGGTCTAGTGCTACCATGGACTTGCCATCCCATGCACTTTGCCACATGACCCATTCGACATGCCTGTCGGGCGCTGGAACCTTCCATTCCATCTGTATAATCGTGTTGCTCGAGCTTTTCGATAGCTTCATCTCCTTCCTGATACGTCCTCCATCCGCCTTGCGGATGAGCATTGACGGAATGAGTATATCATCAGTGGAGCTGTCACTCACCTAAATTAGTTGAAAACATAAATATCAAATACAGTTTGCCAAAACTCAAAATTGAAGGGAGTACCATATAGGGGAGAATTGTTTCACACATTGCATCACCCGTATCGTCCATACATTGAGTGTCGGAACACAGACAGGTGTTGTCGACGATAACAATGGCACTCGCACGTGCTGCCTGCGCATTACGGACTTTTTTGGCGAAGGGACAATCCCCTCGATCCACAAGCAAAGCAAATGGAGTCGGTTGATCAGTCAGCGTTGTGAATGGCTCACAGCCGCTACTGTTGGACTCAATGAGCTGAACTTGAAGGGATCCAGTCATGTACGCAGGATGCCCGAAAAATGCATCTTTGTGTAGGTATCCACCGTCTTTCTTGAGCGATTTTGGTAATAACACTTGAAATGAAGAATCCGCCTCCTGAAAATGATATTATAATTTTTGACAGATACAGCGAAAAGAGAAATGGTACCTCTTTAGAAGGCCATGTGTTCACTTCAGTGGACCCGACGTCCAGGCTGTGGTTGGAGAGGGCAATGAGACCCACGGCTGTCAGCGCGTTCTTCTTTTCGTACAACCTCATCGGTGGAAAGTAGGACTTTGGTTCGAAAAGGTAAATTTCAGAATGATGGAATGTTGAAAGACAATGAAAGAAAAGATCGGGTTCGAAGAGACGGTCCATGGAGAGACAGGATACGTCATTACCCTTTTTCTTAGGAAAAAGCAGTAAGGGAAGGGGTTACACCTACCCCTCTGCCATACTTTAAATTCATTTAGCCGTTTCACTCCTCCTACCTAATCAATTAAAAACCTGGAATCAAACGCGAGTGTAAGAAAGAAACAGGACTTTGCGAAAGGCAGACGGAGGGTAGAAGAAAATTTAAACATAGTGTATCCAGGTTGTCTTTAAACATGTCTTTTATTACCTGTCTGAAATAATAAAAAAGGCAATATATAAGGAAAGAGAGTGCTCACACGTCCACACTTTGAGCCAAACTTCCCGTAGAAGTTGTGGTAGAGTCCTCCGAATTGTGTTGATTTGCATCTCCTGAATCATCCGGATTGATCGCAGTCGAGTTCTGCATTGTTTGCATTTGCTGTTGTAACTGCTGTAACATTTGTTGTTGAAGCTGTGGATTCGTCCACGGCATCTGACTTGTATTGCCAGTTTGTATTTGCTGCTGCAGCAATTGCTGCAGCATAAATGCTTGTTGTTGTTGCAGTTGTTGCTGGAAAACTGCTTGACTGTCCGCGGGAGCCTACGGTGGAAATGGAAATATATCACGATAGTAAACGTACAATATTGATATTTAACAAACCTTTTTAGAAGCCCCTTTGCTGAATTCGTCACGAGGAACTATATCGATAAGGAAATCAAACATATCCGATTTTGCTAAGGCCGCAGCAATATCACTTCGCTGTAATGTTCTCCGTTTGTTTTCCTCCGTATGTGTCCATGATCTCATACTCAATTCTTGTATGAACATTTCGCAAGCTTTTGCGAATAAAACGGGTGCTTCGGCGCTGATCATCTGAATGCAGATACGGTGCGTAAAGTACGTTTGTTGATAGTACGCAATACGAAACGTACCCTCACATCTTCATCAGCTTTCATAATTTTTTTTATTCTCGCCAATGGTAATTGATGCGTTTTGAAGTCGAATGTGTACGGATTGATTTGTGATATCTCGTGAATTTGACTCTGCCAGAACGCGTTCAGCTGCAATTGTTGCTGCTGCATTTGAGCGCGTTGAGCTTCCAACTGTAGCTGCATTTGGACCCCGCTAGATGCCGACGTGTCTTCACTTGACATTGCTTACTAAGCACAACGCACAACAACGAGCACATGGAATTTAAACATATTTTGACGGATTGGTGGAAAAATGCTGCTGTGATTTAATTGGTGCCTACCTTTGCTTCTTGCTTTCTCGTTGGACGGTGCTTTTGACGGTGTTTTTTGGTTGGCTGGTTTCTCAGAGTGACTTCTTCGTGCCGCCGAGTTAAAAAGACTAACCATTTAGTGGACCATAGGTTGACACGTTGATATCCGATACACTAACTTATCATGCAGTCTAATTATCACTATTTCAAACCTATATCAATTTATATCAGAAGTAAGATGTAACCACCATTACTGCGTCACATTACATGACTTCCGTCAATACTGGTTCTTACAGTTGATCAATAGTGAAGTTGAAAAAATCGAATGTGCCTACCCTATCACTAATCGGAACGCAATGCACTGAGCCAAGATGTTCTTGGGCCATATGTCGATCAATGTGAGACATGTCATAGTAAACACTAAATTCATGCGCTCTTGAGACTCCGTCTGTGACGAATGAAGTCAGCTTTTCATCATACAATATGCAAGTATAAAATCATACTAAACATATGGATTTGAATCGATCAGCTAAATTTTCAAAGCGTCCAAGACACCAGCGTGACATTGAGTCCACTAGCAATAGAGCTACTTTTATGAAGGCGATCTGATGTGTGAATCGCAGTCCATTATATCCACTGGCATGAACTTTCGTACGACATCATGCTTATTTCATAAAACTTGAACCCGACAGCCGACTCAGCATTTTGATTCATTCAACAAAAACCACTGCTTCGGTACTTAGCACCATAATTTAAAAACAGGAGGGTACTTTCATTCTGTGTAATAATTGTCTCCGACTGTTACCTTCTCACCAGCACTACGGATTCTACTCATTCACGCCACTGAAAGCCACTTACGAAAATATACGTCCGCTTGATTGGCACTCCGTCTACTGTCCAAGTAAACGGAGGACGTTCTAGTGATCTCATCGAACCCCTAAAATCAAGTTTGGTCTGAGTAACGTCGGACATTGGCATGTGATGGATGACTAATCGCCTAATGCATGTGCCAGATGTCGGTTGTCGCAGTCAGATTTAAGTGGGTAGGGCGTGTACGCTTGATTAGCGTGATGTGGCAGGGATTGATGGCACAGCAGATAGTCGACGCACATGGTACTGTCAAGCGATTGAACTCGCTCGTGCTTGAACATAGCATAAGAAAGGCTTTAATCGCTCTTTCACCGTGTGATCTTGCTAGTTACAGTTTCTAAGTTTTCACTACCTGATTTCGCGTTAAGTTTGTAAGTATTCTCTTTTTATACTTATGATCTCATCAGCTTATCTCATATTATAATATTGTAGAGAAACGAGTTAATTTGATATGTCGCACGATAACGAAACTCTGTTTGAGGTACCCCTTGAACTCCGCTTAGCACACATTTGTATTATACTTCAACATGACATGATGAAAGAGTGGCTTCTAATTACAAATAGTGATGGAGGTATAGCTCAACGAAGAGGTGATTTATCTCGGTGCGAGGTGTAATGTACAATTTAATTCGTTCGAGCTATTCTTATCTTTTGGCACAAATCGACCGTCTTCACCACGCCGTCGACTCATCGCAATTGTATGACGCAACGGGTAGGATGGTTTATTGGACCAATTACGATGCTCTCGTTTTTTTAGCCAACGCGCGATTCGTGCTTTCTTCTCTTCTGAAGAATACGGTTTTGGAAGTATGACACAACCTTTACCTGTCCCAGTGAAGGATTTTATATCTTGCGGAAACACTCGCCCTGTCTCAAGGCCATTCGGTACCTTGGTCAGCCCTGGTGCGGATCCAGAAAATGAAGGTACCACAGAATGTCCAGAGGAAATTTCCGTTAAGCTATACCGCGTGTTGCCTCTTGGATATACATAACTGTAAGGATCTGTGATTTCAGAATGCGAGGATTTGAAGTGGTCCACAGCTGTTACCGGCTTCCCTGGGTACGGTGTTGGTATACACTTATTCGGGAACCAAACGTTTGTTGTGGCGTATACATATCTAGAGGAATCAGATACTTGTGAAGCCGTTAAGTACGGAGATACATCAATAAGTTCATGGTTGTGTGAGGTATGATGCTCATCAAATAGCGTCCGTCGAGTGCTTGTAATATCAGTTAGTGAGTCAAGCGGCTGAGGCGTAATCTAAAATGTGATCCGAATGTGTGAGAACACTCCCTCAGATGTCAACATCGACTCACCAATGCGCCATCAAAGGCTTCGACAATGGAATCTGTATACATGAAGGATGATGAGCTCGTATCATTTTTCAGCTTCGAGATCTGGAACTGGTGCCAATGCGTCAGAAATAGATCCGCATTTCCAGTTTCCTGAAAAATGAGTAGCGCATTTTCTAATGCCGGGGATTGATTCGTCAAAATCAGATGCCACAAAGTGTCTTTATCAATCGAAGAGATGACACCATATTCCAATAGCAATTTGATGGCTTTGATTTTGGCTGAAATGCTACGATTTCGTTTTGTGATGTTTTGTACCTTACTAAGATTTGGCGTATTTCTGTGTGGAGAGATGAAGACTGAATAATTAAAGCTATCCGACGGAATTTTAGCTGCTTTAATTGCGTCCCACTCGGGTGTAGACTTTGATGCAACATTTACGGAATCTTCACCAATTAAATTGTGGCTCTTAGCTGTCCGTGAATTGCTAAATCTGACTACCAAATGATCATTTTCACGAAGTCCCCAGCGAATTGAACGTGAATTTAGCTACAAAAGATGTTTAAGTGCGTTCTATAAATCAGATGCGTGTACCTCACCTTTGCGAGGAAGCCGTCGATGGACAAGTATACTTGAAGTGTGCGAAGAAATGTATCGTGATCGATGGTGGCACCATTTGCAACAAATAATTGATGCATCGCGTTGATGGTTGATAGCCAGTTAAGAGGATGTGGTGTAAGCCTGATGCGATATTCGTCCGTAATGAACGCGTCATCGAAATGCCTCACATACACATGAATTCCTGATGAAATACTCATTTCTGAATCGAGTGACTGACTCAATTCCGGTAGCGAATCAGAATGCACAACAAGACTTTTAACCAGTAGAAGCGATAAGGATAAATTCCACGATTATACATTGACTTCTCGCTATTAAGTTCGACTCGATTTCATTGGTTCCGTCGCAAAATATGACTCGAGTAAACAAGCAAGCAAAGAATTTGAGAGTAACGCGCCCGAAAAAACAAAAACAGCACGTGATACGAGCGTTGAAGCATAAGGCTCCTAAGCTTGTTGAAAACACAAAAAATGTATTGATTTTACGTGGAAAGAAAACAAGCTCCACCATCACACAGTTATTACGCGATCTGGTGCGTAGTATTGCTCCGTCTGAATAATCACACCAACAGGCTATGTAGAGAATGATCAATTCATTGCATTCCAAGATGCTAAACAAACGGAACGATTTCCATGCGTTTGAAAATGAGTCACATATTGAGTTTTTGACCCAAAAAAACGATACGAGTTTGTTCCTTGTGGGATCACATACGAAAAAACGACCCCAAAACTGTGTGCTGGTACGTTGTTCCACCCAAGTAGACATCCACTAACACTATTCCAGGGAAGAACTTTTGATGGTCACGTTTTAGATATGATGGAGCTTGAGATTTCTAATTATAAAGCGATGGCTACATTCACTAGCAATCGTAAAAAAGCAATTGGATCAAAACCGTGTTTTATATTCACCGGATCGGAATGGGATTCGATAGAAACTTATCAAAAACTGAAAAACTTGTTGCTCGATTTGTTTCGTGGTACAGTCGTCGAAGGGATCAATGTCAATGGATTGGATCACGTAATTGTGTGTACATCATTCCAAAATAAAGTGGTGTTCCGGTGTTACTCGATCACCCTTACCAAATCCATAGACAATGTGGGTCACATCTCAATACAGCAACTATGAATTTTCATAATCTCTTCTTGTAGCGTCCGCGGGTAGATTTGAATGAAATGGGACCTCGATTTGATATTGGGTTTCGTCGCCAGAAATTCGCATCTGCAGACTTAATGAAAGCTGCAACCAGAAAGCCCAAGGAGCTTGCACCCAAGAAGCTCAAGAACGTCTCGCGCGATGATCTCACTGGTGACAAATTGGGACAGATTCACTTGGACAGACAGGATATTTACTCTATGCAAACTCGACGTGTGAAGGCACTACGAAAAACTCCCGGAAATTTGAAGAAGGCACAAGTTGCACAACCTCAAGATGAATCGTGATAAGAAGGGTTGAATTCTCTACTTCATACCTTGGTTGATTGGGATTGCTTCAATCTGTTGGACGATTGTAGATTAGAGGTTATAAAAGAAGTCGTTATTTCTTCAAATAATGGACTCTTACTGCATGTTGATTTTACTGATCTATTAGTACAAGCGCTTAGCTTAAGGAGCAGTATGCCCTGATACTCGTAACGACTCGCCTTGAGAGAGGGTGCTCCTATTTATGTACACGGAGCCATCCCTCTCGCTCTACTTTTTGGGGTTTGACTCAGATTCTTACACAGTCGATGCCTTCTGAATCAATCAACCATTTAGCCAAAGTGTACACGGCTGATATTTAGACAAGTAAGATCAATGATGACGCGCATTGCAGTGAGGTCAAAAGTTAAAGCTGTACCCCCAACTCGCCCAATTCACGGATTGCTTGGCGTTTGAAATGACTTGCACAAGACTTTCAAAAGGTTAACAAAAGGTGGGAGTGGCACTTGCTGTAGCAATTGTCATACGTACGTAATCATTTTCTCAAACAATCTAAGATTGCCAACTTTCTCCACACGATATCTTCCTGACTTCTGATTGTACTGAACCTGATCTAAGTGGTCAAATACGAGCCACATAAAAAACGAACAGTGCATCGGATCCTCTATTCTCATTTATGATTGGGTAATATTCACTAATGCACGATGTCGTCCTGTTTTGGGTGCAAGCAGAATGCAAACGAGAAATCCGAGGACCAGCGACGTTTGCTCGAGCATCAATATGGCGATTCTGACCGTGAATATGAAGTGCCAAAGTCACATCTAGAGGAGGTAGCTACGTACGAAGATTTCCAGCACGCTGTTGGATCATTTTATGCAGTGGTCGCTCCCGTTACACTTACAATGCTTCTCGCGAGGTAGGCACTCAAGACGCTATAATATCACGTACTTAGCGTGTTATAGCCTATTTAGTATCGAAATTGCGGATCCAACCACCGCACAGGAAGTTGCAAAGTACGTTCTGTCCGGAAACTTCACTACGTTTCACTCATGCGACCTTTTTAAGTACGTATCTGGTCTATAAACCGCAGAAAGCTTCCGCACAAACAAATGGCATGAAGATGGAAGAAGCAATGGTGAATGCGATCGTAATAGTGTCTTTTTTCCTGGTCGCCACTTTCGGTATTGTATTTTGTTACAAATACAGATGCACGAATGTAAGCCAATTTCTTTTCCGATTATGATTATTCAAAATCCATAGACTCTTCCGATTAGATTTTGATTGTTTATATGATGGTGTCTTCGATGATGTTACTCGGTTTTCTCGGTGGACATTTGTTACTTCTGACGCTAACCCAGATCGGCATCTTGGCGGACATACCTTCATTCCTTTTCCTTGCCTATAATTTCGCGGTGGCTGGCGTCTTGAGCATTTTCTACCAGAAAGGATTATCGATGAAAATCACTCAGTCGTATCTTATTTGCACTTCAGTTATTATGGCTTGGCAATTTGGTCAGCTTCCAGAATGGACGACATGGGCACTCGTTACTGTGCTCGCATTCTATGATTTGTGTGCTGTACTCACTCCTTATGGTCCCTTGCGATGTCTTGTGAATTTGGTACAAGAAGAAGGTCGTCCACTTCCAGGTTATATAACATGTTTTCAAGCATTCAACGCAAGTCCATGACTTGTTATATAGGTCTTTTATATGAAGCAGATGTAGGACACTCTTCGCTCGGTACGAATGGCATTCTGGAAAGTGAATTGCATACCGCCGCGCAAGAAGCAAACTCACCGGAAACAAAAGCGATCAATAGAAACAGCTACTATCAATGTGATAACGAACATACAATTCTCACAGTGCGACGTGAAAGATCCGATGATGCGGAAGAGCGCATGAAAAAACGACTTGTGTCTTTCTTCAAGAGAGTCGATCCGGCTTCCTTAAGAAATGTCGATGCGCTTGTGTGGAAATACCGCGGGCGAGAGACTGATCTTTGGAAAGAACTGACGAAGAGATATTTGATGGAGGAAGGTAAGCAAGCGAAGATTTGCTGATTCAGACTTATAAAGTGTGTTGGAGCAGAGGAGAGCAATACAATCAAGCTTGGTCTAGGCGATTTTGTCTTTTACAGCGTATTAGTATCGCGAGCGGCGAGATACGATTTATGTGCGATGATTGGCTGCATATGTGCGATTCTGGTGGTAATGTACTTATTCTCGCCATCGGATTGGATGATGATCAAGTATGTCCAATAGGGTCTTGGAGGTACTCTATATCTACTGGGATTGTATAAAAAAGCGCTACCTGCACTTCCCATTTCCATTCTTTTAGCGGTGGGTGTGTATTTTTGGGTCAGGTTGGCTTATATCCCATACGCGAATTTGCTTCTCAGTGCCGGTGTTTTTGGATAAGTATTTATCACTAAAATGAAATACCATGAAAAATTACGGTTTAAATTTAAACATTTGAATCTCAATTATCATCTATTTTGAAATAAATAGCAGTATAATTTTTGTCCACGGTTCAATCCGGATATGTGGTTACACTAATAACCTTGCACTTTGAGTGGCTCGTATTACTTGGCGCTTATTTCGAAATTTAAAAATACACCACGTCAATTACGGTTTTTTTCTTGCGATTGTAACGCCACATACAAATTGTAAGTACTCTCTCCAGAAGAAAAACAAACCAGTCACTAAAATCCTCCACTCCAGGCAACCCCTCACTGATTCCTGTCCCTTCCCGAGCCGTCGCGTGGTCTGGTGCTGATTAGTTAGAAAATTTTAATCAAAGCAACAAGTAGAAGCAGCAAGTTCCAAGGTACTCCCTCACACATCCAACCATTAACTCGCTATCACACACTAATTCTTCCGCTCTTTCCATCTTATTTTTTTATTATATCCGTTAAGTTTTTTAGTACATTCATGCGAGAATTAGTTCACATCCAAGGTGGTCAATGTGGTAACCAGATCGGTGCCAAATTCTGGGAAGTCATCTCAGATGAACACGGTGTTGACCCGACCGGTTCGTACCATGGAGACTCGGATCTGCAGTTGGAACGAATCAATGTATACTATAATGAAGCTACTGGGGGACGTTATGTGCCTCGAGCTATTCTGATGGATCTAGAGCCCGGAACAATGGATTCTGTGCGAGCGGGACCCTACGGACAACTTTTCCGGCCGGATAACTTTGTTTTTGGACAGACAGGTGCCGGTAACAATTGGGCGAAAGGACATTATACGGAAGGAGCAGAATTGATTGATGCTGTATTGGATGTGGTGCGAAAAGAAGCAGAGAGTTGTGATTGTCTTCAAGGATTTCAAATTACACATTCTTTGGGAGGAGGTACCGGGTCGGGTATGGGTACGTTGTTGATTTCGAAAATCCGAGAAGAGTATCCCGATCGTATCATGTGCACGTACTCGGTTTGTCCTTCTCCCAAAGTATCAGACACTGTCGTGGAACCTTATAACGCTACCTTGTCTGTTCATCAATTGGTGGAAAATGCGGATGAAGTTATGTGTCTGGACAATGAAGCACTTTACGACATTTGTTTCCGTACTTTGAAACTTACCACTCCTACGTACGGTGATCTCAATCACTTAGTGTGTGCAGCAATGTCAGGAATTACAACCTGTTTACGATTTCCAGGACAATTGAACTCGGATTTACGTAAGCTTGCCGTCAACTTGATTCCGTTCCCGCGTTTGCATTTCTTTATGATTGGATTTGCCCCATTGACATCTCGCGGATCTCAACAGTATCGCGCGCTTACCGTCCCTGAGCTCACTCAGCAGCAATTCGACGCCAAAAATATGATGTGTGCCGCCGATCCTCGACATGGTCGATACTTGACCGCGGCTTGTATTTTCAGAGGACGTATGAGTACCAAGGAAGTCGATGAGCAGATGCTCAACGTACAAAATAAAAACTCATCGTACTTTGTGGAGTGGATTCCAAACAATATCAAAGCAAGTGTTTGTGATATTCCGCCAAAGGGACTCAAAATGTCGACAACGTTTATTGGAAACTCAACTGCCATTCAAGAAATGTTTAAGCGTGTCTCGGAGCAGTTCACGGCCATGTTTCGTCGTAAAGCTTTCTTGCATTGGTACACTGGCGAAGGTATGGACGAGATGGAGTTTACGGAAGCCGAATCCAATATGAACGATCTAGTGTCTGAATACCAGCAGTATCAAGATGCCACTGCAGAAGAAGAAGGCGAATTTGATGAAGACGAAGAAATGGATGAAATGATGTAGCAAGAATCGTAATCGATTCTTTGGATTTCAACATTTTCAATATTAGCTCTTTGTTTTTGTTTTCTACAATAAAAGCTCCTTCAGATTAGAAGTGTTTATTTTTAGCCAATCATGTCTTTGTATTTTTTTGCACGATACGATTGGCTAATCTTATGTGCTTGCGATGGAGCAGTATGCGCAAAACGGAAGAAGCGTTATTGTGCGATGACACCACATAATCCGCGTAGACACGAGAATGGGAAGAAACGATATGATTCATTTCGAAGCACTATATTTGATGAATGTACGCATTCAGGCTTTCCAAAGGTAGATGCAAATAGCAATAAACAATGCAGCCCGTCCAATGACGCTTTATGGAATTCTACTGCACCTCTGATAAGCTCTCGTCAACCGAAAACAGCGATGGGCAGCGGCTCAGCGTTCCGGACGCAAAGCTTGGATCGAATGTATACGAACTTGAGTCCGACTATTGGCTATAATGTTTACAGTAGGTTTACTATTACGGATTTTTTAGACGCATGACGAAATGTTGTTTCCAGAATCATTGCGATTTTCAAGCTTGCAGAGCAAATCGAAGAGATTCCAGACTGTGCGTGCGAATCTACTGCTGTAGCTACGATACCGTCTAATATTATTAAGTAGCCATCATCAGCAACAGCGCTTATAGGACCAGGATATTACAATTATGATCCACCGACAAAACCGATGAGAACGAGATTACCGGTACATTATCGTGCCCGAATATTTGTAAGGCACAGTAAGATACAAGTCTAAATGTAGGACGAAAGTCGTTGTAAGGAACGCTTTGAGAGACATATGCCATTGGAAGCAGACAATCGTAATTTAACTGACGGAGAGGGGTGGAGATCAACAAAAGCGGCTACAAAAGAGTACTCATTTCAGAAGGCTGCCAGGAAAACATGGATTGAAGATAACCCGCGAACTCAAGACAATTTGATAAAATCGCCTACAAATAAAATGCCCTGCTTCTTACGCGGACGAAATCCCACTTCCAAGATTACCCAGAGCTAACACAAATTCGAGGCTATCTACGAGGCTCGAACCAATGATTTGGCTCGTTTAATCGGATGTCGATTCGGCACCTAACGTTGATACAGAAGTGAGATCAACTTTATAACCGTTATGACATTGTACACGTACCCAAATGTCATCGTTGTTAGGATCCTTGGTCCAACTCAGATTGCTGACGTTATACGCCTCTTTGAATAACATTGTAAACTCACCTACACGCTCTAACTTTCCGCTTGCGCTCCATAAGTAAATACGAGATTTCTTCATCACAACTTGAACTTGATAAAACTGAATAATGTCTCCCACACGAATATGCTGCGCAAAGTACTGGGGAATCACCAAACTGATGCATCCTGTTTCATCGCCGATCAAAAGTGTCGCATTGTTTGACGAGGATTGTGACCCAGATGCTGCTACGGCTTCGCCTGAGGCTTGCGGTTGTTCATCTTTTGCGTTAGACTCCATAACAATTGCCTTGAGGTTGATCTCTTTTTCTGCAACATGCGGTCCAATGTCCTTAATTCGAGTCAGCAAGATTTTTTTTCTCGACATATTGATGACTGTATGTATTAATGCACTCTCCAAATACATTATCCGCATAATGTAATACCTCTACCATCGATCGAATCAAGAATTGTTGTAAAAACATGTTTTCACATGGAAAAATACTTCCTATATTGACGGCGTTGGGCACCGCAGTAACCACGGCTGCGGTAATTTATCACTATAAACCTAATAGGAAGCTAATAAAGCTCACAAATGAGGAAGGTGACCCAGAAGACGATCAGTTAGCGCCAGTTAAGACCGAAACGCCCGCTGCTTCTAGTGTCATTGCCACGATCGCGTCTGAGTCCTTGGTATCAGAAGAAAAAATATCACATCCCGCGGAAGAAAGCTCTGGCTCTGGCTACGAATGCAGCCCGAAATCCCGCATGTATCGGGCAATGCACGCAACTATGATGCATTTACAGGACGCCTCTATGGTACAACCTGTATATTGCTGCCTTCTTTCACAGCTAATGAAATCTGTTTATGTCAGCTTTTGATGGTTTTTGGCTTAGGACTGCTATTGATTGTGTTGTTAGTGTCCCTCGCGATTGTTGGCATGAATGACAAGATCAAATCGCCTGGAGAATTAGCGTTGTTTACTCCATTGATCTCGGTTTCTATGGGAATGTTTGTTGCCGGAATATTGAATGTTGTTTTCCATTCAAAAAAACGACCAATTCCGATGGCTGCAGGACTCAAACGCAGTGAGTCAGCGTATCAGGCAACTATTGACGAAACAAGTATTCAAACTCGTAAGGAAAAGGATGTACTTGGTGTGGAAAAGAGGATGAAAGGTCCATCAAAATGCCCTTTTGGTTACGGTTAAGTTTGTTTGCAAAATTGTATCATATAATCAAGCACGTATGAATTTTTCGTGCTGTAATATTTCATTGAGCGTCAATCAGAGATTAGAAACGTCACTACAGCACGATTTTGAGAAATAACGTAGGTTTGCTAATCTTAGACATATTGAGGGTTTAGCTCGCATCTCTTCCTCGGAGTGTCTATAATGATCAATCGCACCGAAAATTACTGAGCGAGTCAGAAGCACTAAGTTCGGCTTATTTTTTGTGTTGATTACTAAGCTACTATGATGAGTATACTTCGTGTAGTATACTTGTGGTTCTGCAAACGACACAAGTAAACAATTAGCGTGACACCACACTAAAACAGCTCTTTACGCTTGCGAATCAATTGGCAATGAAAAGCTCCTTTGCGCTTCCAAGTGGCAAACTGGCTTCCTGGGCTGACGAAGATGACGACGATAACATGATTCAGTTTCCGCTCACACCATCTAAAAGGAAAGCTCTTCGCATTTCGTATTGTTCGGGTTTTAAAACGTTATGATGCAGTGACCCCATCGAATCCGATATTCGGCAGGACGATTCTCGAGAAGAGAATAACGGTCGGTCGCGTACAAATGAAAACAAAAACAACGACACTCATTTTTTGTGTAGAAGAAGTCAAAGTTTATCCACAAACGCGGCGTGAATCCCGTACTTATCAGTCTACTGAAATACCGCGCGAACCACCTTACAAGGTAGAAGAAGCGCGAATATGTTAGTAAACTGAAACAAGTGGCTATCTAGATCCGTGTGGCCAACCTTCCTTCCGACGTACGAGAAGACGATTTAGTCGATCTTTTCGGAACAAAAGCGAGATTCCATGTACCAATGCCAAGGAAAAATGGAAGTGGTCGAGGTCGAGTTGCATTTGTTGAATTTGAAAACCGCGAGGACGCAGTGAAAGCACTTGATTTCAAGCATCACGTATACAGTACCATCATTCTTGGATCATTAAGTAAATGAGTGTGCGTAGGAAATGCGACGAAATTGTCTCGAAATAAGTGTAGCTGAAGAAAGGTACAACAGCGGAGGAAGAGGTCGTGGTCGTGGTCGTAGACAGCAGTCTGCTGGTCGTGTGAACACTTCTTCGTATCGTGGAGACCGAGACTCAGACCGGTTCGTATCTATTGGCTCGGATACGTACTTACCGATTAAAGCACTCTGTTTAGACGTGAGTTACTTCAAGACATCCCAAAAGGAAGACCAAAATTACATATTCTACCACGGTCGATCGAGAAAGATTCGACAGGAGAACGCACTACAGCTAACAAAAATATTTTTGGAGACGCCAAAGCGCGTGATGAAATTGCGTTCCAGGCTCGGCAGCAATCTCAGCAGCAATCTCAAGCAGCTGAATCAAGTACCTATAAAATCCAAAAGCGTTTGAACGCTAAAATTGACGAAACGCAGACCGAAACGGATTCAGAAATAGTAAGTAAATTAGACGATACTACGCTTGATGGCGCCCGACCGCAACGATCACAGTCTCGTAATAATGAGGGAAGAGGTCGTGGTGGCCGTGGACGAGGAAGTGGTCGGCAGAAAACTGAAGTTGGTGATCGTGATCGTGATCGTGATCGTGATCGTGATCATGATAGGAGAGGTCGTGGTCGTGGTCGTGGACGGCATTCGTCTACGGAAAGTGGTCGTGTATATCGACCTCGAAGGGCCTCTGAAGCTTCACAGTCGGAAGACGTAGTCCTGCCCACACCGACGGTCCCAGTGTTCGTATCGAAAAATAAGGAACAGAAGAAGTCACTGAAAGCGACTCACAGCAATAAAGGAAAGCAAAAGACTGGAATCAACGAGAAAAACATATTCAATCTGTTGGGCGCATCCGATTCGGATGCCGTTTAGATACTTAATTGATGTGGCCACATTAAATTACATTAAGGATTTGCACTAGAATTTTTGTTAGATATGTCGCGGCGGTATGATGGACGAACGACCACATTTTCTCCCGAAGGTTTGTGTCACAACGAGAAGGCGCCTTTGTTTCGCGAAATATACTTTGTGTTTTTGTTTGCTCAGGTCGCTTGTTTCAAGTGGAATACGCGATAGAAGCCATCAATAACGCTGGATCTGCGGTCGGTATCTTGGCCAAGACCGGAATTATCATTGCGGGTACGGTGCATTCCATTATGTACCGTTTTTCCGGTACTCATCGGTATATTTAGCGGAGAAGAAAGTCGTATCGAAACTATTGGCACCCACAAAAAACAGCGGGAAAACACTGCGGTTGGACGATCACTTGATCTGCGCAGTTGCAGGTACCTCAAAATGTATAATGAAGCGTACTTAATTTGGTTCGCGACAGGTTTGACTGCTGATGCTGATATTCTGATCAATTACGCTCGATTATCCGCGCAACGGTACGAGCTTACATATCAACAAAAGCAGCCATGCGAGCAATTGGTACAAAGTATCTGCACGTACAAACAAGCGTACACGCAATTTGGGGGACAGAGGCCATTCGGGGTGTCATTTTTGTACGCAGGATGGGATCGTCACCATGGGCTTCAGCTCTATCATAGCGACCCAAGCGGGAATTATGGAGGGTGGAAAGCTACTGCAATTGGAGCTAATAATCGTGCAGCCAAATCACTTCTGAAAAATGAATACAAAGAAGGTTGCTCTATTGAAGAGGCGCTTTTATTGGCGATTAAAGTGATGGGGAAAACTATGGATATCTCAGTCCCAAGTGTGGACAAGGTGGAATTAACCGTATTAAGTCAAGATGAGAGCGGAAAAATCACGCAACGTCGTCTTTCGAAAGAGGAAACGGAAAAACTGGTTAAAGATGCTGAATTAACGAACGCCCAAGCAGATGATATGTAAACATTATCATCAAGCATTAAGTGCGAATACAGTTTTTACATCTTTATCAATGCGTGATTCTTGGTTACACGTATTTTATTGCTTCAAATAGTGGCTCAATAGCCAAGATGAGTGCCGTCGTAACGAACTTCTTTACTGATGAAATGAAGAACTGCTCTTAACAGACGGTAATGGCGCAATTACTCAGTCTAGAGCCAGACTGGGGGTACCATACTTCGAAGTTGCGGTCAGAAATGTGTGAGACGCAGAAAAAGCTTTTCGCCAAATAGGTACCGCTATAGACTTATAGCAGCACATATGTTCAATGGCCGAAACTGATCATAGTTCATACTAAACTTATATCAGAATTGCTTAAAAGAAATTGCGATGACAGATTGATTCCAAGCATCAATGGGTACCAATCCTAACATTTACTTTTGTGCTTAAGTTCGACCCAAAAATCCGCTACTCTACGCATTGCAAATGAGATGATATCGGCTCATATGTATATTTTTGTTATCGAAGGCGACAATCACAAAAGGTGTTTGTTCGGATTTCAACGATCACATGTAAGTAATATTGAACGAAGTAACGGTTGCGATAATCACGCGCTTGGTTTGAATCAATTCATCTATATCGCGAACATTACATTGAAAGTTTGTCACTCCGAAAGGCTACATGACCGAATGTCGGGGTTAGTAGTGGCTACTTTGCCTTTGCTCGAATCGCGCGCTGGTAGTAGCACTTTAGACCTCAAATAGTGCGATCGATAGGCCAAGAGCCAACACTTGTTTGCATATCAGTTAACTGTAAATCTGGAATACGTGCATACAGACGTTTTGTGGCTTGTTATTTATATTTGTATGATCAGACTTATACGCAAACTGGTACTGCCAGAATTAGTGGCCGCAAACGTAACCCCACCACCAACAAAAGTGAATTACCCGATATTCGAATGGATTGTCCGGCCTTTGCGAAGATACGGTGCGTGATTCATAGCCAAGTCATATGATTAGGTCAGGGATCATGATTACGTGACTTTCGTTCATGCTCCAGCACGCAATCGAGCGAAAGGACTGGTTATATTTCCACGTATGTGGTTATATAGTAGGTGAAGTATTCTCATCTTAAACAAGCTTATGTCCCTTCATGAAAAGATATCTACCTCTTGAGACTACAGTTATCACTGATTCAAGGTTCTTGTGCTCCAACGTTAGCGTGAATTCAATACACATATACGCAAAGAACTAGCAGATATGTCACGTACATTGGAATCAACTGATCACATAAGCAAAACAGGCAAAGTGACATCGGCCAGATCAAACCAAGCGTTTAGTATCATCTCGCAACAAGGCGCTTGAACTTTGTTTTAAGAGAAATTTTCACATTCGAATACTAGTAGATTTGTAAACTTATACTTGAGGTCAAATTCATTTCGATATTTTGCGTTAACAATAACGGTGCTAGCAAGATTGCGATTCACGTTCGATGACGTGTCTTTGAGGTATTCTGAATGGAGCAACACAATTATTTACCCGAAACCACGTGTGAGAGTGATCACAATGATGTATATTAAAGTATACTTGCGGGCAACAATAGAGCTCCTCACATTAGTGTGCGACATATTACGTGAGGCTGCACGTTTTGTCAGCTCGACATCTGTCGAAGCCCTAAAACCATACATTACGAGGTGCCACGAAACACTTTCTCACTTTTCACCAATAAAATAGCACCATGATGGCTTTTATGTCCTGGATTGCCTTTCCACAGTGCTGGAAGGTTGCAAATGCGCTGTCATAACACGAGCAATGTGCGGCATGATGACGAGGCTAGGGGAATTATGGATTATATACTCATCAGGTGTATAAGATGTATAGTAGCACCGAAGCCATTACGTGTATGTAACCTCACACAGTAATAAATTCGTGTAGCTTGAGCGAAAGTGCTGTTCCAACCACGTACTGACTTTGCTAAATTTGCATGTAGCAATCAAATTCTATTTTTCGATCAAACACTCTTATCAATTATATTACTTGGTACCACACATATTTGGGATTCGAATTCAATGAAATCTTCTATCTTGATGAATCCACTGCGCGCTACAATAGAGCCATTCACGGCTGAATACCAACAAGAACGCACTTTATCTCCGTTTCCGTTCAACGCGACAACTCCAAACTGTGTTAAATTACCGTCCCTTGATGGTATTCTAAGTCGATTACATCTGTCCAAGATCGCAAATGGACGTTCACGATGCAAAAGTGAACATCCATATGATCGTGAGATGAAGATGCCACCACTTCGGTCCATCATCGACCCTGCAGTCTCTTTTGGCATACCAAATACCCAGTCTTCCTGCACGTTTCGTGGACGTCCATCTTCGATACTTTCTTTATCGACCACTTCGTCACCCATCGAATCACAACACTCACCATATTTCGAAAAAAACGCATCTACTGAGTCTCCACGACTATTTGCCAATATGCAACGAGCCATTTCTCCTTCAAAAGGCACACGGAGGCGGGCTTCCAAGTATTGTCGAATCGACGGGTGTCCGCGAGTATCCCAACGAAACAATTTGTGCCACAGCCACGGCGGAAAGCGATTATGTAAAGAAGATGATTGTTGCTCCAAAGATCGTGGGAATGGGTATTGTATCAAGCATGGAGGAGGGAAACTCTGTACTATATTTAATTGCGATAAAAAAGCTCGAAGAAAAGGATTATGCACGCAACACTACCGCAAGATGACGGAAGAATGCGAAGTATGAGTCAAACACTCTATCTATTGTAACCTAGTATAGCAAGTCAAATTTATCAAATATATGAGTCGATCTATCGCTCTTGTTTAATGCTATATCGTAATCATGAGCACTATAATCCTGAATTTAATGAGGCATGAGTGCCAGAATCTCAATACAAACTGTGTTGATCCGTGCATCTAGCCTAACATTGTGTCGAGCACCCCAATCAGGGTTACCTATCAGAGCTAAATGTCGATGCAAATAGAATCCGACAACTGGGGTTCACTAAGCTTTCTACAATCATTTGTGCAGAATGAAGGAAAAAATGCTGAGAGCGATAAGAAGCAATCTGATTCCTCAGTAGCTAAGCTCTTAGTATCTGATGAAAAGGGTTTCCAATTAAAAAAAGCGACTTTAGCGCAATTCGACCAAGTATTAAGCTCGGAATTCTTCGATTTGAGAAAGCGACCCCTTTGTAACCTCATATTACTGTAAGTCTTCAGAACCTCGAGTACTTCACATTTTATTGACGTATTTTAACGCTGTACAGGTTCCACAAAGCTGCAAAAATCAAAGTGGAAACCTCAGGATCATCCAAATCAAGTGCAGTCCCAATCAGGACGGATGGTGCACATTCAGCCGCCATACCCAGCTTCAATCAAAATGATGTTTTGCTTCTCCTACAACAATTCACAGCCTTAAGTCGACACATTCCACTCGCGATCGCCCTTAAAGAAGCAAAATCACGTATGTCATCGGCCGGTGCATAATGTTATCTGAATGTCGTGTATAGTGTATAAACTATGTGGCAATGTTGCTCAAATCGCGTCCGACGCAAAACTTTCAGCCCGAATTCTGTATCCGCTGAAGTCTCTTTTACAACGCTTCCACGACATCGGTTTCTGTGCGATCACGCCAATACATGGAGATTTCTTCTATCTGTGCATACAGTCCAAGCATTACGCTGCAGCTTTGGATATCGTCGATTTGTAAGTCATTGAATTAGCAGCCTTGAGCAAGTCTGATTTTTGTGCATGTAGGCCGCTGGTCGAAGTGGAAAAGGAGCATAATGGTATGACAGTTGTCAGCTTTCTCAAATACGGATATTATTCTGGAGTAATTTACCTGAGTCAAAAGCTCATGCGGGAAGCTATAAACGCATTCGTAATGACCATCTCAACTCCCGCCGCAGCGCTGAGCGCCTTTGTGGTGGAAGCGTACAAGAAACTGATTTTGATCTCGTTGATTGTCCACGGGAGGATACATAATTTACCTCAGTATGTCGCATACGTTGTTTCTCGTCACGTTGACAGTCACTGTACGGCGTATATGGAATTCGCACACGCTTTCGAACAAGGAAATTATCGTGATTTGGCTCGACTCGCCCAAGATTATCGAGATAAGGGTTTTATTAAAGATGGCAATTTCGGGCTCGTGAAACAATGTCTCGTAGCCTTCAAGCAACAATCTCTGATAAATGTTCATCGAATGTACAATTGCATTCCTCTATCAGACATTCCAGCTATCATCGGACAAAACGTGGAGGACTGGAACGTGAGCAAAGCGGACATCGCGCATCTTTTACAAACGAATGGGAATGCAAATCTATCAGCGAAAATCGATCAGGAAAAAAATCTTGTCGTATTTCGATCTGATAGCAATTTTTATATCAACAAGCAGCAACAGCACGAAATCATGGAGTGCCTAGACAATGGGATGCAGCGACTTTTGTGCATCTCCGAACATTTGAAGTAAGTTGATGCAGAAATAGTTCAGCATCCACGATTCATTGCGCATTTGCAGCAAGATCGAGAAAAGAGGCAGCCACGTGGACCTTCCTTAGTCGGCTTGGGGCTCGCTGACGATACACGCGATAGCATGGAGGACTAAGGTGGAACAATGACCTGCATAATATAATAACCCGTACCAATCAATCCTCCTATTTTCGCATAAAATGGAAGGTAGTCACTTTGTGGTCTCCGCGTAGCTTCACTTTCAAATGCTTTCAAACGTGTATAATGCGCTTGCGATTGCAGGAGGAGCGCTCGTAACTTACGATGTCGCACGATTCCTATGGCTGCTATATGTTTTCTTTCTCCGTCCATCTAAACAAGTAAAATCGTTTGGAAAATGGGCGGTAGTAACGGGAGCAACCGATGGAATCGGGAAAGCTTTGGCCATCGGATTGGCGAAACGAGGAATGAATGTACTGCTTATAAGTCGAACAAAAGAGAGACTGGAAAACGTTCGTGATGCGATTCTAGCAGATTCTGCAGGAACACAGGTCAAAATTTTAACGGTAGACTTCAACTCGATCGAGCAATTGGACGTACAAAAATCCATTCAAACTGCTCTATCAGAGATCGACGACGTCGGCGTCTTGATCAATAACGTCGGCGTATCAAATGACTACCCAGAGGTACGTTCATTCTTCTCTTTTGAGCGCTTTTCTCATTGTAATGACTCAGTTCTTCGACCAAATCTCCATGGAGCATCACCTTCGTCTCCTTCACGTTAATGTCTCGGCGGCCACTATCATGACGAAATTGGTGCTCCCGGGCATGTCGACCCGAAAACGCGGTGTCATTTTGAACCTTAGTTCAGGTTCTGCAAGTCTGTGTGTGCCACTATTAAGTGTGTATGCGGCCACGAAAAGTTACGTGGAGCACTTGTCAGTGTGTCTCGCGAGTGAGTATGAAGACAAAAACGTGCACATACAATGTCACAATCCAATGTTTGTATCGACAAAACTGGCTGGTATGCGAAATTCCACGTTTTTTGTTCCGTCTCCAAAGACGTACGCCGAAGCAGCGCTTGCTAATTTGGGTTATGAAACGGTGTTCTCGCCGTATTGGCCTCACGCGTTGCAATTGTGGGTGTTCAAATGTTTACCGGTCCGTTTATGGTCCAAGGTACGAAAACACACTTATTCGCAGCAAGTGTCCCTAATTCCTGATTTATTTATAGATGTCGAAAGCCGCACTGCTCTCTACTCGCAAACGCGCCATGCGAAAACTGGAGAAGAAAGCAAACTGAGAGACAAGTGACTTTTTGGAACGTAATGTAAATTCTCGCAGTTGGTTTTTATTTTCAAATACACGTCTTCTACTGTGACTCACACACTGAAGTGCACGCCAGTTCGCATAGGTGACTGGTGTAGGGTATGTAAAAAGGGCAAGTGACATTCTCTTCGGTTCCCCCGACGGTCAACGTGGTATACGTCAGTACTTGCGTCACCAATGATTATACTCGGAGACATGTAAAGCGAGCACTGTTGTAATTGGGAACTGGGTTGAGAGCAGATACCGCGAGTCTATTATATTTCAAAGGCAATTACGAAATTTTCGTCCTCATAACCCTTTCTATCAAGTCTAATGTTCTGCTACAGATCTTGTCAACATTAATAAATTCAGGAACAATTGTGAGAGGTATCAATCATTTACAGGGTCCGCCAACGAATAAGTAGCAGTAGTCGGTCAAAGCGAGGTTAAAATTTGAATACAGAACAAAAATGAATTCTGTCCGCAAGACCGTCTCTGACATATCATGTTTCACAGGTACTGGGACGAGAGTCGCGTTAAAGGAGACGCATATGCTTGATCCAAAAACCCTTTCGTATATACTCGTACACCTAATTGTCGTCGCTACTGGCTATTTCGAATACGTGATAGCGAATGGAAATTCGAATTCGAAACTCGCGACGAAAAGGCTGAGAACACCAATACTATTGTTATACATTATATTTCATTCACACCACAAATTTTCCACCAGCGTTCGTACCAGAAAGACTCAAACAGCGTTTCGTCGTTGAGTGATCAGCATAATGGGCGTTGACGGTCAATCAAGCAGTCGTCGGCCGCCGTCACTGGCGCCACTGACTTTGACTGGTGAGAATAGCGAGAAAAACATTCAGGATATTGATAGAGTAGAACAGCACTATGCTGGTGAGGACAAGGAATGTGAAGGACACGCAGAGTCTGGTCTGAGGCACCGGCGGAGAACGTCACTACCCTCTGCATTCACCTTCGGAACACAGTCACAAACTCAGGAGCACACTGACGTAAAAGGCGAAGTGCATCCAAAGAGTAACAAATCGGATCAACGTCGGCCACGAAGCTTTGACTGTGTGGTATCAACCGATTCATCCGCAGACTCCAGCCAACGAGTATCCTGGAAGCGTTTTCTTCGTCCCAGGCGATCACGGCAAACTGAAGAAGTATCAGATCTGATGCGTCATCCACTTTCCACTACGCTGACTTCCACTTCGATGAAAAGCCTTGATTTGTTGGAGACACGAATTCGATACGAGCAAAATCAAGTTTCACAGTGTGCGAATAAAATATGGAAGGTGTCATTCAGTGGTCACTGGTTCAATTCCATGCAATGCGTATTATCTTCTCGACGAAAAGAACTCATTCGTGTGAAGAACTTGAGGCTTGTGATCGAAGCTGCTCAAAAGAAACGCTCGTTAGACTTGCTCAATGACCTCAGACTCTGTGTATTGAGCCTAGAAGACGAAGATGAATTCGGCGCTGACGACAATGAGGAAGACCTTGAGCGGGATAGCGAGAACGACCTAGGAGTCCAACGAAAACGCCTTGAAAGTGATTCAGGGGATAATTGTGCACTCGAAGCCGATAAGTTACGTATTTCCAATCGGTACAGCATAACGTCCATCTCCTCGACATCCAGCAGCAACAGCCAACAGATCTTCGAAGTTGAGGACACCGACACGATGTTGGCATATGATACCTTAGTATACGTCTTGAGATCCCAATCCCAATGGCTTCGACATTTGATCAAACTACGCAAAAAGAGAAAAACATCCATCAGCAAATTTGGCCTGAATAAGAAAGATCGGATCATCAATGGAGCAAACACTATATCGCATCGTGAATCAAGCTCAGAGACCCGTTTGAAAGCTCGACATACTGTTGTTCAGAATTTTCTTGCAAGTTTCCGTGATGTCAATGGATCTATTTCCGTTCCGTACGCGAGTGATATTCCAACGATTGCATTGGTACAGTTTGAAAAGATTGTCGCAAAATATGAGCTTGTGAAACCCGCAATGAAAGAAGCTCTCGATACACTGTACGACGATACATTAAAGTCATTTATTGGGACGGAAGAGACTTTACAGTGTCCAAGTAAATGTACCAAAAGTATGGAACAAAAAAGTCGATCCCAATTATTCGACGAGCGTGATCCACGAGATGTCATGGCTTCGATCACACGCGAAATTGTCGACTCGATTTTGGAAATGGCTCAAATTCAAGCGTCCGAGTATCGATACACACTTTACCTTTTCGTAGAGCAGATGATATTCAGTCGATTAGCATGTGCGTGTTATCGACCGATTTCTATGGAATTGGACGATTTAAACACAATTTGGAGGATGCAAGTAGCTAAAGTGCGAACACTCAGTTTGCAGGAAGCCGGTTTTCCCAGCAAAAATCTCGCAGCGTCCACATCCAATTTCTCGAAATCACTCGAAGCGGTTAATCAAATGCCGTATTTGGTCCCATCAGCAATTCTATCGGCGTATATGAAAGCGATTCGGCTCGTACACGAAGAAGCAGCCGGTATGTTGAATGTGTCGAGGAGCTGTATTTCAGCCGATGTGCTATTACCAGCTTTGGTATACATATTAAGCCGATCCGATTTGCCGCACATTCACTCTCAAGTATATCTGATGGAGCATTTCTCAGTCGAAACACTCGAATCGTGGCAAATGAATGATTGTCAAGATGCGGGATCCGAGACCGCGTATTATGTGGCATGCCTTCAAGCAGCGATCGGGTACATTATGAGCTATGATCCGGTAAAAAAGGATGAAAGTTGCATGAATGCTCAAGTTTAGTCATCCTGGTTTTGGTCCATAAAAAGGACGTGTACACTATATTTCTATCAAAAAGCGATTATTGAAGTGAATGAATCCAATTGCATACATTCGCCATCGCGGTCTCCAAATCTTCAAATACACGAGGATTATCGCGAAACGCTTCAACGAAGAAGAACTTACTGACAGCTCCGCATCGAGCCAGCCACGGCGATTCGGATAGCACGTCGGGTAAAATTCGGTCGGACGGATTTTTCTGAAGGCAGCAGTGCAAAAACTCGCAAAATTCATGGGAAAAGTACTCGGAGGAAAGCGTTGGCGGATCGGCTTCTAGCACACTTTGGATCATCTAGAGCGAATAGCGTCAGTGGATTTTGATTTATTCCGAGCAGTTCGAACCTCTATACAGGTTTTGTGAGAGGGATACGGATATACTCCAGTGGCAGCCTCCATGAGTACAAGACCAAGACTCCACACATCCGACGCGTAGCTGTATGGGGCTCGTTGTATTCTCTCCGGCGACATGTATCGAAATGTTCCTACAAAAGTCCCGCACATTGCTGCAACATACGTGAGCCACGACTGGAAACGGAAACTCGAGAAAACGATAAACGACCGATTGAACTGCAAAGTTCGGTTGCAATACCGAAATCCGAAAGCTTCACTTGTCCTCGACTATTGATCAAAATATTGGGCGGTTTGATATCTCGATGGACTCGTTTGCGCGTTTTGAGGTATGAAAGTGCGTATAGAATCTGGTACGCAATGTTTCCAATGACGTTTTCCGGAATTGTTCCGAGTTGATGAATTACATTCTCCAATGATCCACCGTCCATAAATTCGAGTGCCAGCACGACCGCACTTTGCCGTAAAAATGCGCCGTAAAACGTAACCAAACACGGGCACTAAAATCGGAGTGAGTGTAGGACATAGCGATCAAGTGCGTACATTAGAGTCGAATAAAGCGTTTATTTCTCTCATAATTTGCTCACGTTTTCCTTTGTCAAACATATTAATCATTTTAAGTGCTAGCGGAGTGTTTGTCGGTATGTGACGCGATCGGATGACGCTACCGCTGCATCCACGACCGATAATGTCTCCGTTCCAATCCAATTCTTCAGGAACGACGCTAAATGCTCTTCCAGTGCCTTTCATAACGACACCTGTCGATGTAATTGCGTAATTACCTTTGACATACGCATTGGCGCCAGCAATGTAGGAATTATTCATGTTATGTCCTTTCATATTGGATTTGCATACAAAGGGGATGAAGATGCTGAGGTACACAGAACGACCGCTGGAGAGCAATGCGGATGCGAATTTGATACAGAAAAGCTATTTTTGTGATGGTGAAGCGCGAAAGCATGCAATTCAGTCGGACCGATTTGCACGTCGTTTCATGATCGAACTACGGTAGTACAGCATTACCTGTTAAAACACGTGTAATGTTTGCATCGATAACCTTGACTGCATTATATTAGCAGCAACCTTACAAATTGGATTTATTGGAAACCGGTTCCCACTGATAGCTACCGCGATGATACCGATATCCCATTGTCTCAAGCAAACGATCGCTTTCCATTGGCCCGCGCGATCCAAAAGGATATTTGATTGGCTGAATTTTCTTTGTCTCAATTTCGTGCAACAATGGCGTGAAGATTCTCCAAGCGGCTCGGAGTTCATCATCCCGCACAAAAGCAGCTTGTTTGCCTCGGAGAACGTCCAGTATTAGTCTCGTGTACGCCTCAGGAACCTGAGCGCCTGCATATCGCTTCGAATAGGAAAGATCCAGCTCACTTGAGATCGTATTGGACCCAAGTCCTGGGCTCTTCACATTGAGCTTCATGTACACCGCTTCATCCGGTTGAAGACGTATGACGAGCTCTTGTGAGGGAACTTGGATGTTTGGAAACATTTTGGAAACGCCAGGGGGTCGATGGAATTGGATACGAACTTCTGCTTTACGCTCATTCAGCGCCTTGCCGGCTTTCATAATGAAAGGAACTCCTTCCCAACGAGCATTATTTATTTTTAGAACACATGTGGCAAATGTTGGCGTGATCGAGTCGTCCGGAACAGTGGGATCTTCTGTGTACCCTGGCTGCTGTAATTCCGAGTCGCCGTCATATTGTCCTAAAACAGACTCATCCAATTTGATTGGGTCGATACAATTGAGTACTTTGACTTTTTCGTCACGAATATAATCAGTATGATCGTCATTGGAAGCTTGTACTGGCGGTTCCATGGCGATTAAGGACAAGACTTGTAGTAAATGGTTCTGCATTACATCGCGTATGATTCCATAATTGTCGAAATAACCACCACGTCCCTGCGTCCCAATGTCCTCTTTAAATGTGATGAGAACGCTGGATATATACTGGTGGTTCCATATTGGCTCGAAAATTGTGTTTGCGAATCTCATAATCAGTAGATTTTGTACCATTTCCTTCCCCAGATAATGATCGATGCGGTAGAACTCATCTTCGCGATATAATGCACTCATATCGCTTGATAACTTGTCAAATGAAATAAGATCATGACCGAATGGTTTCTCCACAATTAATCGATTCCAACCTCTCACACTTAATGCGCTTTGCTTGATACTTGATCCAATTGGTACAAAAACACTTGGGGGAATTGCGAAATAAAACAAATGATTCACTTTCAGGGATTGCATTTGTTTGGTGTGTTCCACATACATATTTTCAATTTCGTTGCTCACTTTGCCAACATCTTGAGCAGAATCGTAATTTCCAGAGCGATACAAGCACACAGATAGGAATTCACGCTTCTTGACGGATTCCATGTCACTTTTTGCTTCGATTGATTTGCCAATGTGTCCTCTGAAATCGTCGTCTGTCATTTTGCTTCGAGCGTACCCCACAATAATCACATGCTTTGGAAGATAATTTGCGCAATATAAAGAAAATAGAGAAGGATACGTCTTCTTCTTGGCTAGGTCACCGGACGCACCAATGACGAAAATCGTCAGCCTCTCTGCCAAGTACTCGTCGCACGTTGACGTTTCCATACTTTCCTCTCGAATGGTGGAATCGCTCATTGTAACTGATTAATGGAACAGCGCAGCAAAAAAAGAACCACGTGGATGCTCGCTTAATACGATATCCTGTTTGTGATGATGCTATTAATTACTATTTGTGAGAGGTGTCCTTAACGGTTTCTACGGAGAGAATCCGAAAACGTAAATAGCGTTATAAGCTTATACCCGAAGGCATTTTTGTGCTGTGAGATGTTCCATGGGAGACAGATTTTGCAGTTATGAAAAATTGCACTGCTGAAATTAAGTGCGTATCTGTGAAGCGAAAAATAGTCGAAATCGTATGGTCAAAAATATTTGCAATAGTTTACAGAGGCGCATGTCGCATTATTTATGCAGTCGTTTCATAAAAGGAAACGTCAACAAGCAAAGAAACATGATCCGAAGGGAACGTTGAAGAAGGAAGAGCCACTTCTGATGTGACTTGCTCTTTCGTAAACATTGGAAACGTCTGAACCACTTGGAGTGTCTTTTTGCTGATGAGAATATAGTCTAGTGTCCCATTGAAATTTTGAACGTAATTTGTGAATTCAGGATAACCACATGCACTCGCGAGCTCCAAAGAATGACTGAAAGTTGGCTTCCAACTCCTCTTTCCATTTAAATTGCTCCAATCCTTTCTTTTGTCACCTTTCTTTTGCTTCCATCGAAAATACTTTGCGCTTTTCCAGTCTCGATGCGATTGATTGATAGTGCCAGATAATAAGAAGGAAATAGGCGCCGTAGCAGGTAAAGTATTGTAATCACCAGTCATAACAACTCCAATAAGTTCGTTCTCAAATCTCTCCGATTGAATAATCTCTTCAATTTTGTGTACAATCGGAAGTGTCTGCAACAAACGACACATATGAGCATCATCGCGGTAAAATAAGTGCGTATTGGAGACCACCAAATACTTTGATTTCTGTGAAGCTGATTGCTCGATTGATTGAAGCAACAGTACTTGAGCAACCGATGGGGCTCTTTGCACGCATTTGGCGACTTCAGGGTACATTTGCAAAACATTTAGGACGGAAAATTGAGATGGGTTTGTAAGCGAAGCCGAAATATTGACAACATGTGATTCCACAATCTTGAAACGATTTTTTTTGACAAAGATGGCACAACCTTCCCTGGTAGATCCCGTTTTCTCCGCAAATGTCCCAAGGTATCCTCTGAATTCAAATACCGGCAGTAGAATAGTGTGGTAAGTATCCGTTCCAACTTCTTGTAAGCACACCAAATCCGGGCACATTTCCTGGATTTCCAATATCACTAGCTGTAGTCGATACTCCTCGTTTAATGCAGACGGCGCTGTGTATGGGAAAACGCTAACGTGCCCGGGTACTTTGGTCGTGTAACCACTGTATAGAATGTTGTAACTCATGACTCGTATTGAGGAAGTCGGTTTCTGTTCGCAACCAAGACGTTTTCTAGGAAGGAATACATCCCGATTTGGACCAGCGCCGACCGCGGATGTTTGGTATGCATACTTTTCTTGGAGGTAGTGTTGGCCGGGTCGTAAAGACACAGCACAGTTCAAAATAAGTCGGCTTCCCAAGTCATCTTCGTTAGGTACATAGACTAGACTTTGCGAACATTCCGATGCATAATCATCGAAACCGTCCTTACGCATCCAGACCCATTCACAATCTTGTAAAGTACAGAATTCCAGGTTCACTATTGGGACTATAGGAACTCCGACCATAGCAGGCTCCAGTGTGGAGAGACTGAGAATACGAGGCTGATTTTTGACAACCACGTAGTCAACCTTCCCAAGACGTAAAAAACTAGAATACTTCAGGACATCTTCAACTAGTAAATTGTCTCCTCCAAGCTCACTTTTATCTTCTCGCAAAAAACTGACAGCTATCCGATCACTTCGATTCGTTGATTTTTCTTGGCGGATGGATGCCGTGTCGTCTGCATGTGCATCCTCCTGTTTCTCTTCATTTACAGCAAAAAGTCGTATACGCGATAACAGTTGATTCAAGTTTTCGCTCAGATCGCGATAAAGGTGCTTTTTTTCATTGTTCCATATAATATCTAGTGTGAGGTGATTATCGCCTTCCATGTGGCGCACATGCGCGATGTTCATCATGGCATATCGTAACAAATTGTATAACAGTTATCCTGCTTTCATTATCCAATCAAGCATGAAGCTAGCTTAACGCTCAAATGTTTTGTCTTAAATGCGGTTCATGTATCTAATGGAGAGGATGCTCCTTGATTTCTTAGGTGTGCATCTAATTAAGACACCAACAACAATGCCATTAAAAAGAAGCTCAAAATAGTTTCTGGTGAGTAAGTCTCTGAATTGAACGCTGTTTATTCGCCTTTGAGATCCAGCTGACAGATAGATAACGCGATACATGAGCGGCTGTCGCAGTTACCTATGCAACGAAGCGACGTAATTTGCTGTTACCACATTTTTTTCGTTCAACTCGCCATATGAATTTTCCGATTTCTTGCATACATCTCATACATCAGGACAGTGTTACTATCGTTCAAATTTATTAATTTTCTCCATACTTTAGTATAATTGTGTCAACACCCGAAAGTACTATTAACAACTGTTACAAATGTTGTACGAAAGTTCAAGTACACGTACATAAACAACAAATTTACAGATTTTGCTAAATACACGCCAAAATTGGGTGACTGTATGCGAGGAGAGTCTCCTGTAAAATCTGTGTGAAGGGGAGATCTAATCTGAAACACATCATCGAACGGACTTTATGCGTGCGAATGAGCCAATGATGATTTAAGAAACCCATAACAACCAATGTGCGCTCTCATAGCGTATAAGCGCGAGTGTGTACCGACTGGAATACACCAAATTACATGCTACATGCTCCACAGGTACTCTACACACTCACTCTCTATGTAGCCATTGTGTACAATAGTCACAAATCTCTTCTAAGATTTCGTAATATCGAGAAAGACGGGACATACAAATCCTGCGACATTGGGTAATGCACAAGTATTCTTTAGAGAGCGATGTGTGCAAATAGAGCATTATCTGCAGAGAAGCTATTTCAGCACTTCATGCTCGACATGTAAGGACCGGGTTACAGCCAGTTACGTTTTTACAATGGAAATTTGGGAGATGTGAGGTCGACTGAACGATAAATTTTCGTTCGAAAATACAATTTACTCTACTTTCACGTCTTCGTGGAATTACTTGGTGCGTCTACCGAAAAAAGTTCTGCACACTACCATCCAAGGTATTTATCAACGCCGTGATCCAATCGGAATCGGCGTACACCATCACCGACTCGGCTGATTGATACTCAGTACTCACGAAGACTACTCACCTTCGTACCTGACCCAAGCTCCGACTTATTTCATGCTCGAGGAAGCTCAACTATTACTTCACAATACAAACTCAACACACATAAGGTTACATTGGATGGCTTCGTCACCCAATACAAACAAGACACGAAAAGCAAAGGATCAGCATTATAAACAAGAGCAAGCAAAATCGACCGAATTCCATCATACTTCTGTACCATTGGAATCACATACGATGTTCAACACGGATCTCATGCCGTCGGTAGCGTGCGACCCGCAGATTCGATATAACTCATCAAATGCAAATATAACCCCGACATCAGAACCACACCAAAGTGCTGCGATGCGACTCAGTTTTATTATCAACGAGGAACCCGACACTGCTACTCCCAAATCCGAACAAGTGTACCCTCAGAAGCCTTTGAAGATTAAGGAGACGTATACTCCGAGGCTCACGTATGGACTCAAGATTCAAGGCTTGAGGACTAATGCACTCACAGACTTTGACCCCAACTTGTTTTCCACACACTTGTCAGAAAATAACGCAAACGAAGATCGAGTCGCTGTACCGCAGAGCTGTGACTCAGTGACAAGCATCCTTTCTCCGGCAGTCAGTATCAGCACTATAGGAAGCACTAGTGCAAACACAAGAAGTCGAACGGATCTGGATCTTCTCTTGAACAATATATGTGACAAGGCTGGATGTCATCGAACTGTGCGTGGGCCCCGAGGGACTCGATGTAAATATCACAAACAGAATCGATTTTGTCGCGCAGATGGATGCCAGAAAAGTGCAAAATCAGGTGGATTTTGTATCGCACATGGTGGAGGAAAACGGTGTTCGTATCCCGAATGCCCGAAAAGCGCCAAACAAGGCGGCTTATGTATTTCGCACGGTGGTGGTAAACGGTGTAGCGCACTTCATTGCACGAAATCGGCTTTATTGGGTGGATTTTGCTCCTCTCACGGTGGAGGAAGAAAGTGTCGCGTGGATCAGTGCACCAAAACAGCTTTGTTAGGAGGTACCTGCATCGCGCACGGTGGCGGTAAGCGTTGTCAAGTGAGCAGCTGCACAAAGAGCGCAGTTGGCGGTTTGTATTGCGTCTCTCACGGTGGAGGAAAGCGATGTCAGGACGTCGGATGCGATAAAGGGGCTGTTCGTCATGGATTTTGTATCCGACATGGAGGAAAACGGCAGCGCATGCGGCAAGAATTAGGATAAGAAGAATGTGTGATAAGAATCGTATTTGCTTGTATAAGAAAGAAAGCAAAATGAACTTTCAGAGTGTATAAAATATGAATGAGAGAAGTGGAAATGTCGCAGAAGGTTGCGTCAATGAATTCGAAATGATTCCTGATCGATTTAGTGTGTTACCGCACGTGACACAAGGTTGATGCTCACTACTATTTATATAAATTCTGACGAGTATCCAATTGTCAGCGTTACGTGAAAATGGACTGAGGAATTGTAATCTGATTATCGGCATTGATTGTAAGATGCGCTGACCGCCACGACCACGCTCATAATTGTATCATAAGACACAAAGTCCAATGAATGGAGTGGGAGAAACACTTTTGACCGCAAAAATCTACATGATGTGAGTTGCTGGAATCCATACAAAGAAGTGATCGATACAATTGGGAAGACATTGCGAGAATTCGGTACAGATGGCAGAATTTGTCACATGTCGATTTCACTCACCTTTTACTGCAGATGAAGATGACTGCATACCTTGTTACGGTTTTGGGGATACATTGACGCAGGATCATTCAGTATTTTCATTTGCATCTGATTCCGGACTGCCGTTCGAGCAGATCCTCACACGGTTTGTCATCTACTTTCTTGATCCTGAGCGATTCTCAAAGTGTAAAAGATACTGTCAACTAGTTCCACATATAAAAATGGCGGGTCCGACATCTTTTGCTCCAATTGTGCATCAGGCCATTTCCATTGTCAATTCCACTGGAACGTATCATATTTTAGTCATAATTGCGGACGGACAAATGACACGATCTGTTGATACGCCTTCCCATTTGCTGAGTAAAAATGAACAGGAGACAGTTGATGCTATCTGCCTGGCGAGTCATTTCCCACTGAGTATCGTGATGGTTGGTGTTGGTGATGGACCTTGGGACGCTATGCTCTACTTTGACAATCATTTGCGTGACAGACGATTCGATAATTTCCAATTTGTCGACTTTCATGTACGTTTACAATCCGACAAAGCGTTTCTTCACACTCGCTGTTGTAGAAAATAACATCAGAATGCAATACGCCTGGGAAAAGACAGACGCAGTTTGCCCTTCGCGCGTTGATGGAGATCCCTGAGCAGTATCGTGCGATTGTTCGACTCGGGTATACGAGAAAGGGGTCTAATAATTATGGAAGAGACATCTCGTTTGTTATGGTGTACCCCCCGCCGGACACGCAAGCAGACCTCAGTCCTTTTCAATTGGGAGAGAAACACTCAGAGCGACTGTCGGCTCCTTCGGCGCCATCATTGGCCGATGCAAACTCTCAGTGGGAAGCAGAAAATGTTACATCCCAAGTCACAAGTACTACATCCGATGAGCTCGCGAGCTTGCAGGATCAGCTTTTGTGTTGTATATGTGAGGAACGTAGAAAAAATATCGTTTTCCAGTGCGGTCATGAGACCTGTGAGGTCTGCGCCGATCAGCTACACGAGTGTCCCAATTGCCGCGAGAAGATTCAAATTCGGATAAAGCGGTATTTGTAGTGAAGAGTTTGTCTCGATTTGCGGCTTTACTCTAAAAAAATGTAATTCAATTATGTTGCATTGTGTTTGGATCGCTTGAATTGACTTTCGGTCAAAATTTGCGTACAGAAAGGTCCAATGAACAAAATTTCGGAAAGGTAATCGCTGGTGCCGTTCCGCACGTTCAAGTCGTTTGTTCAGCAATATGTATTGGCTGTGAAGTAAGCTTATGCCGCCTCGCAGGCCTCTCGCCCGATTTCTCGAAAGGGTGAACGTACCCGTGTTCACTCATCATGTGAAGGATACAGTCTGATTGAACACCTTATTCGCGCTGGCTGTCTGCGGGCGAAAGTTGAGAAATGTGTACAAAAAGAGCCAGCATGCGCTTGTCCGAGTTGAGACTTTATTGTCCATCATTTTTACTCCATTTATATATAGAGGTCGAGTAAGCTTTAAGGTAGTTCCACTTTTGGTGGGAAAGTACTGTCAACGAGTCAGATGTGTAGCCACACATATTCATCGCTTTGGATCCGCTCACAGGGCGTTCTATAAGCTGATGCTTGGTACATAAAGCAGTATAAATGAACAAGCCAGTGGATAGGAAAACTACCAAAACTGCATTTTGTCGTTTGTGATCCAACACTCTAAACATAGTTTGCCTTTCTACGCTGCCAGTTGCTTTACACTGGACAATGGCTCTTCTATGATAAACCAATCTGAGGCTGTGAGGCTTTAAATCGCAAACACTAATCATTCTAATCATTCTGTAGTTCTCCCTCTTGATCGTTACTTTTTTTAGTCTATTTAGACGTAAATAACCATAAATGGGTTGGCGATGGTTGTGACTCTGACATGCTACTTTTTCTTGTCAGCAGCCTCTATGGAGAGGAAAATGTCTGAAGCTTGGAAGCAAGCTGCTTTGATACTTGTAGATGCCACTAGTCAATCGATAAGCGATGAGAATATCAGCTAATGGAATCGGAATTATTCGCTCCAGTAACCTAGCTAGCAAGTCTTCAAATCCTGGAATAGCGTTGTCGTGCTCAATATCGACTGCTATAGACTGAGTCGCTGTTACATTGAAGCAACAAATTGTTTCTCGCTAGCTTGCATTTGGAAGTCGGTTCTGATGAATAGTTACTGTCGCGTTCATTCCATTAGCCTTTGATCACGACAGTGTATCACTAAGAGTACAAAAGATCAATAAAACTTTACTGAACAATGGAACCTGAATCTAACCTGATACGTGAGTGCTCCAAGAGCTCTACAGTTTCGCCGCTGTCGATGAAATACGGCGTTGCGGCTAGGTCTAGAGTAGGTGAAGAACCATGAACCCTATTGCCTGGCAGCTTGCGGCAGACGAGGTTTTATCCTGTATCCCTCCCACCAATCGTTTTTTTCTATAGTCGACACAGCACAATTCATTGAATTGGAAGAGGGAGAACTTTTCCGAACGGAAAATAACCTCATCTTTTCGACGTGTGTCACCGGATTACAGCTTTATCATAAAGCACTCGGTCGATCGATTCGCGCCAAAAGAAACAGAGTGCTCGTGTAAACGTATCGCTCCACTCCGCTTTAGTAATCGAGTATTTCCGTCTGCTTCCTTGTAAGTTACCTCCACTCTTTCTGTCTAATGAGGCATTACTCAAGCTGTACAAATTTAAGGTCACAGTAACCAAGACAGCAGCACACATTCCGACTTACCAAATCACAATAATTGATCAATAAGACTGCTAGCGGTGTACTTTAGAATGAGCGATTGGATATTTACAGCGCAGGAAGTTGCTTGCTCTCCCTCAAGAAAAGACGGAATGGGATATCAAGAAGAATTAATCACTCGAAAACAAGCGTGTGACTTTATCGAGAAACTTGCTAAAGCTCTTCAATTATCGAAAATCACGCAAATCACCGGCACCACCTATTTGCATCGATTTTACATGCGTCAATCTTTTCTACGTTACGATAAATACATCACAGCGACCTCGTGTTTGTTTCTGGGTGCCAAAATTGAGGAACAGTCTTTGAGGGCAACTCAAGTGGCGCAAGAATACATCCAAATACGTAAGAGTATCGAAAAAGACAGGGTATTTGCTGTACAAAAACACGATCCCACTCAAATCGCGGACAGCATAATATATCTAGAGGGAGTGGTGATGCACACGATGGTATACGATATGACAGTCATCCACCCGTATCAGTATATCAACGAAAAAGTGGACGCTGTTATCCGGTTAGCAACAGCTTTATCGGAGCAGGAAAAACGACAAATGAGTGCCAAAATAAAGCAAGTTGCGTGGAGTGTATTAAACGACAGTGCCTATACGTGCGCCTGTATACGTCAAGAGCCACACAATTTGGCAGCAGGCGCTGTATATCTTGCGGGAATGTATGAAAATTATGTGTCACTTACGATGCGCTCTACCAACGGTGAGCCTTGGTGGACGGCCTTATCATCGTCTTTTCATACCTTGCAAGGTATCTTGTTAGCGTCAGATGCAAAACAGAGTGCGGTTTGTGTCGTTGACTCATAAGCATTTTTATCTATAGACGCAGCAACGTTTTTGCTGGAAGCATACACGGAGCCTTATATCAATACGCGAGTGCTGCCTGCAGGACTGGCAAAGCTGGTCTACACGTTTCATCCATCTGGTTCGATTCGAGATATCAATGCGATGCAAATCTCTGATCTCGATTTAGGACCGTTGGCTCATCAGTCCGTGACGTCTCCTATGGAGTCGATTTGTGTCACTTCACCGGAGAGCAGTAATTTGGATCGTTCACCGGTGGATCAGGACTTTGACGCTGATATGAAAACAAAAGAATTTGTAGAAAGCCCAAGGGAACCAGGACATGTCTCCACCTCCATTGATTGACTAACTGGTCATCTGCTGAGGCTTGCGAGTTGCTTTCATTGCTTACCATTTTTTCGAGTCAAAAGTATACAAAGGAGCCACCACCGCTGGTACGTTCCAATTGACAAACATGGAATGCTCTCTATGATAAAAAAAGTGTCAAAAAAAACATATTTATAAAAACGAATAAAAAAAGGGTCAAGTGGACCACGATTACATGTGTACTACACGTCAGTCACTCTCAGATAGCTACATGCGTGAACCGAGCGCTTGACTTTGAGTTTCAGGCAGCGTCTTTCAATATGCTGTTGACTGAGATTTCGCAGGTTGCCGAAAGAATTTAAACGCTGAAATACTTTCGTACGTCAAATATTCTAAATTTCTGATCCACAATCTTGAATCAGACTCAGATCAGAATCAAATGCTTTGGTCGTTGCTGACATCAGCACGCGGTCGTGTGTCTCGCTTTGTTGCACGACACAAAACGTTTTTCATCGCATCAAGTGTGTCTTGTGCATGTTTAATTGCAGGCGTTTATTATGTACAACGTCGCCTTTTGCAGAATGCGAATGAAATGACTCAAAAGTGGCAAATGGAAATGCTCCGACGACAACAAATGCGTTTCTTCCTCAAGCAAACGTGTACCGAAAGTTTACAAACAGTCAAACAGTTTCTTCCACAAATAAAAATCCGATTATACGAAAAATTTGCTTTGGAAAGTGTTGTTAAGAAATTAAAAGATCCTGAAATCCGTAACGATAAAAAGCGACGTCAATCACTTTGGGAGGAAGCAAAAAACCTCGCTTTTGGTCGTTTTTTCGCGGCAATTCTCGTGCTTTCGCTATGGCAACTGCTTGTGTTTGCGCAGCTGAGCACAATCGGGCAAGACACATTCCTCAATGAAATTGAGAGCACAGATTTTCAACACGATCCTTCCAAGAAGAAGGCTTTAAAAGACGAAAAAGATCAACAAGAGCGATGCACAGCTCATCGTCGATTCCTAATGCACGGTATTGAGTACTTTCTCGGGGACGGAATCGACAAAATCATGTTGTATGTCGAGTCAGCGCTTGCGAAAAATACGTTTTTACAAAGGTTTGTGACATGTTACGAAATGTATCGAGAGTTAGTTTTTGTATCGTAGCTGGCAAGTGCATCGAAAGGCAAAAGTTACGCAAGAGGAATTCACTCATGTTGTGCACGCAATGAGTGAGTCATTACAGTTGCGTCGTGGAAGAGAAACGGTCGATACTGTAGCCGACTTGAGAATGTGGCGATCTTTTCTCATATGCGATACACACGACAATCATTCTACCGAAAAATGTGGCGAACATTTCGATCAATTATCACTTTTACTGCAAAACGATTGCTTTTTACAAGCGCTTGAAAAGACTGTGCAATATGTCAGTGTTTCGAATATTACAGAAATGCACAATACGATTTACATGAGCGAGGATTATGAGCCTCCACTGGCGAAACTCATCCCTCAGGTACAGGCGCAGACGTCGCGATTAGTTGCGCTCTATGAAGGAGACGACATACTATCTCAAGAGCACTCACAGCACATTATGGAGTTGGATGCCTTCCAGACGTTTTATGAGACAGCTTTCTTCCCAAAGGAATCGGTCGCAGCGTAAGGATAAACATTTGAGTAATAAAAATATCGAGTTGATGATTATCGAGTTATAAAACAGATTGAAAGCTGATTGCTGGGTTCATTGCTGGAGACTCGAGTTCCAAAGACACGATGGTGTCCGTGTTGGCATTTGGCTGAGATTCTTCGCTAATGATAGGAATGATTTGTATCTGTGGATCTCCACCGTCAAAGTCATCAGTTTCGATGGAAAACAGCTTCGATGGAATGATAGAGCTGACATCGGTTGGCGGATGGAACACTGACGTATCGCTGTTGTCTGAGAGAAACGCGGTTGGACTTGTTTGAGGGTGTAATGGGATGACTGAAATCGCTGGCTTCATGACAGGCGATACCGATACTTGTGAGTAGTTTGGAGGTAAGGGACTTGCATTCGCACTCGCGAAACAAAAGATTCCTGCAGCCATTCGCATTGGTGAACGCATTGGCGAGCGCGAAGAGTATGTAAAAGAATGCATTGATGAGATTGATGGAAATAGATGAGTGAGAGCTTTGGAGAAGCCAATGGATTAGACACAGAAGCCTACGCACACCACATAAGACGATGTTGGAATACATTGCATAAGTATTATTTATAGCTTGCTTTTCTATTTCCATTCTTTGGCTCAGAGAATGCCCCAATGTCTCTCAAACGCATTCAGCAGTCGAGTGATTGCCTGAGCGCCACTCAACTACAAAATTCTATTAGAAGCAGTTGAAAGCGAGAAGAAGAGTACACGTACGGGATACTCAGAGATGGAAATGATTTCATCGACATAATTGGTGTTCTCTTTCGTTATGCTGCCGTGTGCCATTGCCCCAATCACAAAAACAATCGGTTCATCGATCGGTAGCTTTTCCACGAAATCCCATGGATTTATCAAAGTTCCAGAACACGACATTGCTACACAATGCGTTCAATCGGATTCTCTCACAAGTATCGAATTCTTACCGTATTTCTGGCAATTTGCCGGAAGATATCGCGTCACAGGATTTTTAATCACGTTGAGAAGAGTCTGATTACCGTCTGAGGATCGTATTTTGAGCGTATGAAGCAGCTGAACTAAACACAGAGCATTCCGTCACGCCGATACAAACCGTAGAATTCGTAAATACGCACTCATAAGTCCCGCAAATCTTTTGTATGTGCGTGGAATTCGCATTTGTGAGCTCACATCGACGACAATTCCTTTGAGGGTGCGTATGTACACTTTGACAAGCCCGGCCTTATTCAAAGGCGAGTCCAATAAAGCCATAAGTTCTTGATGCAGAATATCGGGTCGAGATAGCGATGGATCCTTATCGTACTTTTTGTGTATCCCTTTATGATCGTCACAATTCAATAATTGATACCCTTTTGCTGTTTTCACTGTCTCCAAAGACGCTTGTTCGAGCACCACAATCACTTGTCGTCCATTATTTCCAGTCATACTTTCCACAGGATTATAGCCAATCATCATAGTGCGTACTTAACCGGGGACTCAATGTCCCTTCAAGATCGCGAAAATGGAGCCTCGAGTCTACTTCCGACATTTTGGACCGCTCCATGACGTCTACGATAGCCTCAAGCGTTCATTAGAGGCCCATGATAGTATCACCATGTCGATGGCTCACAAAAAGCTCTCTGTGAAGCCGTTGATGATGCTTTCTGGGCTCCTGGGTCTCGTATCGGTGCATGGGATGGTAGCACCGGCAATGCCCAATCCTACTCGTGAATCTTGGTGTAATAGCGTCGTCGATCCTCCATGGCCCTTTGCGTACAATGTAAGCTCCATACGGCAGGGGTCAATGACTCGATACAGCCGTGAATGCTCTGTATATGGAGTCCAAGCCGAGTGTCATCGATGTGAGTCGATTCCATGCGGTCCATCTTTGAACCAGACATGCTCCTATCAGATCCAAGGAGTTGAATGGACCAGTCTTCCTTCCAACACTCCAACAAACACAAGACAAGTGTGGGCTGTCGGTGGAGCCTTTCGGTATGACTATGCAAATGCTACTCATTTTTGCGTCTTCTTATCGGACGGCCAATGCACTTCTCCTTACGCTGACGATTATTCTTCATGCAGCATTCGATGCTGGGGATTTCAAGCTGGCCATGCTGTACAAATGAAAGAAATCGGTGCAAAATGGGATTCATGGAGCTACCCAAAGAACAATTCCATGACACAGCCACAAGGTTCTGTAGAGACGTTCGCCGGAAGCGCTCGCGGGCACAAAGACGGTGAGGCTTTCGCTTCTCTTTTCAACAACCCAAAAGATCTCGCAGTTGACCCAAATGGAGTGATTTATATTGCGGATACTGGAAACCATTGTATCCGTCGAATCGATCAAAGGAATCGAGTGACCACATTTGCAGGAAATCGCTCTCCGGGCTTCCGTGACGGGTCATCCAATATCGCACAATTCAACTTTCCTTCTGGGATAGCTGTTGTGAATGAAAATGATAGCGTCAGTGTGTACGTCTCTGACACTGGAAATCATCGCATTCGGAGAATTCGAGACGGTCAAGTCACTTGTATTGCAGGTTTATGTGCATCGACTCCACATCCTGGATTCTCTGATGGAAATGCCTCTGAGTCGAGATTTGATACGCCATTGGGACTTGAAATTGGTATAAATGGAAGAATTTTCGTTGCGGATAGCGGGAACAATCTCATCCGCGTAATCGACTCAACAGGTCTGATAAGGACGTTTGCTGGTACAATAAGCACAAGTCATGAGGCAGCCATCGCCGGGTGTGTTCCGCCTTGTTTGATCGGTGTCGGAGGGTCGAAAGATGGGACTCTGACTCGAGCACAATTCGATTCGCCACGAGATCTCGTAATCGCAAATAATAACTCGATTTTCGTCACGGAAGTAAATCGGATTCGTCAAATACGACACAATTCGCTCAAAGACAATTCGGACGATTTCACAGGTAATGTGATGACACTTGATATCTCCCAACTGAAGAGATACGACCGTCGTATCGGCCTGACGGGAATCGCTATGGACGAAAATCGACTGTTTGTGGTCGACTCTGTGAGGTGTAAAGTCTTTGTATTTCAAACAGCTTCTCAAGTCGCCAAACCAATCAGTTGCTCTACCAAAGCGGTGCAAGTGATAGTTCCAATTGGATGTTCGTCATACGAGGTAGGGGTCGATGATCTATTCCACAGAGATTCATGTACGTTGGGTAACATCCAGTATGGCTATTTCGGTGGAAGTTGCGAGCTCACGCCTTGCGTTGGTTCATCGCAAAGGCCGCCAAATGGATTGAATGCATCCAAAGTAGCAATCAAACTTCAATGTCCGGCTAATTGCACCACATTCAGTGGGGAAAAAGTATTTGGATCTCACGTGTACGGTGATGAGTCTTCCATTTGTCTCGCTGCAATTCACAACAGCACCATCACTGACGCTGGCGGTTTTCTCACGATTCTTATCCAGGAGAAAGATGAGATTGATTCGGAAGCTTTTCAAGGGTCCATATCCAATAGCATTGAGTCACTGAACATGGAATCTTTTGGAGAAGAATTTGGTTATCGAACATTTTATTTCCTCAATTCTTCGGAGGAATCCCTGCAAGCGCATACGATCGCAGGAGCGGCCTCTGCTCCACTTTCCACAAGTTGTGGCTTCCAAGACAGTACACCACCCCAAGACGCTCAATTTCAATCGCCAAATGGACTCGCATTTCAACGTGTAGCCACTAACGATAAGAATCCAATATTGCTGATGGCAGACTCTGGAAATCATCGAATTCGAAAGATAACCGCTTCATGCTCGAAGATATGTGAAAATGGCGGTAATTGCGCAGATTTTGAGACGTGTGTGTGCACAACCGGCTGGAAGGGCGATGATTGCACCATTCCGGAATGTGATGCGTCTTCTGAATGTTTCAAACGACACGGTAGACAGATATGTGTCGGTCCCAATCTATGTGCTTGTATCCCGGGGTACACGGATCCTCCCACTTGCACGACGCCATTATGCGTCCAACATTGCGCCAATGGAGCAAAATGTGTCGCACCCGATACATGCGCTTGCGTTGAGGGATGGTACGATGCCAATTGCACGACGCCCGTGTGCGCTCAGACATGTGGAAATGGAGGGAATTGCACTAGTCCAAACACTTGTACGTGTCCAGAAGAATGGAAAGGTGTGGATTGTCGGGTGCCAGTTTGTACGCAAAAATGCGTCAATGGAGGCTCATGTATCGCCCCAAATACTTGCCAATGTGGAGCTAATTGGAGTGGATACGACTGTTCTGTACCAATGTGCTCGCAAGGCTTCTTTGTGGATGAATCGAAAGTAACATTACCCAATGATTTCGTGCATTATGTTCCGTGTCAATTTGATCAATTCTGTCGGTCCGTAAACGAATTCGATTGTGAGAATCAGTTGCAAAGCGGTCAGAGTCGGACAGCTGACATTCCATTCGGACCTCTTGCACGTCGTATCACCGGCCGAAGTGAAGATCCAAAACGTAATGTTTCTGGGAACGCCAGTGGTGACGGTCGAATTGGTACATATCTCTCAAGTGATTCTTCAGAAACCACCCCTTTGGGCTGTCTTTTGATCGAATTGGGGACAAATGCTATCACACATTTTCCATATCTGACGGAGCAGACAGACAGTCTTCCAACTTTATCTTTTTATCGCTTCTCACCATTGGCGCCATTTAACTCTACGACTCCCTTTAGAAATAACAACCGGTCTATTTCGATCCATCCTGATCGCCAGCTGGCCATAGTAGAAGCACGAACTCTTGTTCCCGGAAGGTATGCGTGCGCTAATGGTGGGACTTGTATCGCTCCGAACGTATGTCAATGTGCAAAAGGATGGATTGGATTTGACTGTCGAACCCCAATATGCTCGCAAGGGTACTATGCTCCCACACCGGAATCACTCGACGGTGTATCAACCTCCACGCTGAATGAAACGATCGAGACGATCTTTTATGATCATGTACACACCGAAATTGCTGTGCAAAGCAGAGCTCATTATGATGGGAGCTACACTTGCTCCATGCGATCCATCACGCAGTGGGAAAGACCCACAATGTCGTATCCGACTATTTCCAACGAATTCTACTTCGACCATCCCAATTACGTCTCTGCGTACATGAATTCTCTCGACGGAACCGATGAAGAGAATGCATCGACATGGAATGTCATGGATTGGCCTCCATTATACCAATTTATAAGCCCAGCGCTCGACAATACTAAAGAAGGATGGAGACGAGGTGGATATTGGGAGTACGTTCCGGGTACGCACTGGAAGAAAGGATTTTGCCGCATTCAGTTTCGTCGAATGTGTAGTCATAATGCGTCGTTTTTAGATCTCATTTCTTTGCAGCGGGGAATGCCGGTCGAGGATACCGATGCGTCTTTCCGAGCGAGAACCACGTATTCCATCCACAATATCGATCGAATAAATTACTGGAGTCCATCGGTGTACGGAGAATGCACCGACATTGTGCTTGGCGGCTGCTACAATAACGGATCGTGTGTTGCCCCTGACGTATGTGTATGCGAAGCGGGTTGGAAGGGAAGTAATTGCACTGTTCCAATTTGCGACCAAACATGCTTTCATGGTGGAAACTGTACCCTACCAAATCGTTGTACCTGCGAAATTGGTTGGACAGGCTCGGATTGTTCGATACCGCTGTGTGCGCAAGAGTGTCGGAATGGCGGTTTTTGCATAGCTCCAGACACATGTGCATGCGTACAATGGCCATCGACTTGGACAAATGGAAAAGGTCAGCCACTATTCCAACTTCCAAGCGGAACGCCGATGCTCACAGGATTCACAGGATACGACTGCAATAATCCAGTATGTGTTCAAGCCGAAACATTTTTGCTCAATTCAGACGGGAGCGATGGAAGGGTTCTCTCGTTAGGAGGGCATGGTAGATACGGTAATCTTTCTTGTACGACACATCGGTGTCCACAATACAACGAGGAAGTTGTCAAGAATGATGGTTTTTCCTTTCAATCGGGTTGCTACAATGGGAATCCGTTCCCAAATCCTGCGAGTCAATTCCCACCATCCAAACAACTGGAATTGATACGTAATTATAAAGACCATGAAAATAGAGGAAGGATCTCGGATGCACTTTGTGGGAATTTGAAATGGGAACAAGGAGAGTATCCATCGAATCGGACCCTGCGAACTAATTACGTCAACATCACCCGTATCAATGGCACTTTGATGCATGGAGATGTCACGTCTGGCGAAGGAATCTACATGTGTCACCATCGTGGAACTTGTATCAGACCAGATACATGTACTTGCACAGACGGATACAGCGGGTTTGACTGCACTACACCCTTGTGCCGATTCCTGGATGCCAATGGCAAAGTCTTAATGGGATGTCGTAATAACGGAATTTGTGTCGGAAAAGATACGTGTCACTGCGTCCAAGTTGAATCGTTACTACATGAGACCAATCCGACAGCTCCATTGGGCGTAACGGGGTATTTTGGACCAGACTGTGGGATCCCTATATGCATCCAAGGTGAATTTGATCCGTCATGCGACCATGATGGATGCTATCGCTGCCCAAATGGAGGTCGATGCATCGCTCCTGACGTATGTAAATGTTCTCCAGGATGGAAAGGCTTTGATTGTACGATACCAATATGCACTGCGTCCATAACCGATACGATTCAGGACGAATTGGTTACAGTTGATGCACGCAAAATGACTGATTTCATCAATGACCCATGTGGTACAAATGGCGGACGTTGGGGGAAAACGATGTTTAATGGTGCACTCGTCGGCCAAGGAAATTGCACTTTACCATCTAAATGCACATGTTTGTGTCGGAAGCGATTCGATAAGGCTGCGTGCAAATCGACCGGTGAGAATTGTGAGAAACCTTGGAGAGATCCATTCCATCGAACGCTTCCACCGGGTTTTATATACGGAACCAAAGACTGTGCGGATGGATTTCAGGGCATGGAAGATACACAAGGTCATTTTTCAAGCTGTCATTTACGTATTTTCGTTCCATCTTTCTTCTTGCGCTATACCGTTGTCTTTGTCGGTGTTGTGGCCGTTTCCTGTGTCTGTGCTATCGTATTATGGTACTATTTAAACAAAAAAATACGCCGTCGAGAATTAGCTATAAAGGCAAAACGACGAAAATCTCGCCGAAATATGCGATTACATTCGGAAAGCTATACAAATGATAACAAAACAGAGTGATTTTATGTTTCCGATCAAATAAAAAAGCGATGATTTAAATAGTTTTCCACGTTTCTGTGAAAACAGTAGTGATACAGCTCGCATGATATGTTTTACAGGAAGATCCTCCAGCAGCTTCTCGAAGGCATTTTGATTCGGTTGAAGTTTGAATGCATGTTTCCTTTCTTTTTGATTGCAGTAAGAAAAAAGCATAATTTAGCCAATCGTAGTCTCCCAATCTTTTCAGATATATAGCCAATACACGATAGTTTTAGCCATTGCAGCATTTATTTAACGAATCAGCTCACTGTGAGTTTTGCGAGTGTTGGTCATTCCTTCGAAAAGTATCAAAAAAGTCAACTTGCGCGCGCAATGAATTTCCTTTTGCGATTTGTTTCCATAATAGAAACAGTCGCCAAAGTAGAAAGAGAGCACGTTTACGATCCGAATATTTATCCCCTGCAACGCGTCCCGCATAAAGACATATCGGAAAGCTATTTTAATGCGATATACCCAGTCGAGGTAGTTGCGCCAAGCGGATCGAACGGCGAAAAGAAAGATTTTGATTTGTATATATTTTCTCAAAGCTGGCAGCCAGAATTCTGCGCGGGTTTCCAAACGGTGTATCCCGGCTGTCACGACCCACAGCCTTACTGGAAAACGCATATGACACTACATGGACTCTGGCCCGAGTATCAAAACGGAGGCTACCCGCAATTCTGCACTACCGAACCGCTGGATGCCGATTTGATTGAAAAAGCCATTGGATTTGATACATTGGTCAAATACTGGCCAGATGTGAAAATAGCAGAATCTGCGCATTCTTATCCGCAATTCTGGCAACATGAATGGTCCAAACATGGAACGTGCTCAAATCTCAATCAAACTGCGTATTTCCAAGAAAGTATCGATCTTCTCAAGCTGAATGTGTCCATGACACCCGCAGTGATTCAGCAGCACGTCGGTAAGCATCTCAATACCACAACTGCTCGAGCTGCTTACAGTCAAACGGGTGCGATGGATGACGTTGCTTTACAATGTCGCGGTGAAGCTTTATCTGAAATTCATATGTGTTGGGCAAAAGATGAGCAGCATCGCCCAAAAAAGCGTATTGTCTGCCCAACGCACGTTCTGAAACGAGATACGTGTCGCTCAAAATTTGTGTTTATTCGTGCGTTTGCGTAGTCGTAAGTGGTTCATGTCATCTCATCGTCATAATGAGAACAACCATTGCATTTCAGATATTCCGTATCGGACGAGCTCTAATACTGGACCCCTTATTCGAGTCTAAAGTCACGCTGCTGCTACAGCCAAAGTCGTGCTGTTTGAACTCGCGTTTGATCCATGAAGTGATTATACGGAACTATGTGATGAACTGGACGCATCGTATGATGTCGAGTAGGACGGCGGGTACGCGCTGTACCCCGGAAACTGATTGCGTTGCTGCTGACGAAATGGATCGTTGGGATCACCAAACAGATTGTAAGCGGAAGAGGCTTGAGAGTTCCATTGGGGAGGCGATTGTGCAACGCTGCTAGAGTGTTGCTGACTCGCGGTCGAAGCTGCCAACTCCAGCGCCATTGCCTCATCTCGAGCAATCTGATCTTGCTCATCTCTTTGTACGCTCATTCTGTTTAGCTGATCTGCGAATTCAGCATCTTTTTGCAGCATCTGATTGTGTCGAATGTGGACTTGAAGATCTTTTCTTTCCAAATCACGAGCCTCACAATGATCTTGAATCATTTGAATCAGCTCATTGATACGCGATAACAATTTCTGATAGAACGTTTCGCCCTCTCTGATATGAGACGCAAGCTGATCAAACAATTCGATCCCGTCATTCAAAATTTGCATGAAAGCCTGTGTCTCCTCAACCGCAACATTTTTCGATTTTTTCTGTTGGAATTCCTCATTCAAGCATTTGATCTTTTCAATGAGTTCTTTCTCCCTCTGTTTGCAGCTTTGGATCGGAGTCACGAAGAATTGGTGGAAATGCATCAATTCGCTCTCTTTCACCGTCGCGATCGTTTCGACTGTCAATTTTGCAAAAATGTCAACATTCTCCAAAGCTTTTCCAAATTGATCCTTCAAGCTGTCTTTCTCATCCATCAGCCGATTCAAATCAATCAAAAGTGTCGACAATTGGTTCACTACTGATTCACAATCCGAATCGTCAGACACTTCACGTTGTATCACTTCCAGTTCTGCGTCAAGAGCGGCTTTGGGCAGCTTCAATCGCTCCAAACATTTCAAACTGGCGTCCAGTTTATTCTTTACCAAATGATCGGAATTGCCACCCTCATCAACAAGACGGGAAAAGCGTGTGATTTCATCTTGGAGCGGTTTGTTCAGTTCTCGTGATGTTGGTCTTGTCCAAATGATTGCACCGTAATTCAATCGACACGTATTATCATCGGAATCTTCCTGACAAAGACGCATTTCTGCTTGCTTGAGCTTATTTTGGGCTTCTTGCAGCATTTTGGTGTTTCGTTGCAGTCGATCTTTGAAAAACTCGCATGGCGAATGAAACGACTGAATTGTATGCTGAATTTGCGAGATTTTCCGCCACAGTCCATTGGGAAGACCACACGTTTGTCGACTCTGGAAAGCTTCTATGGACGCAGGGAGACCCATCACACTCAATTCTTGCCTGGTCGTAGCTGTCCAATTGTTCACAGCTTCAAATGTGGTTTTCATCAAATGTTGCAGCTCATTTCTTATCTCCAATTCTCCATCCAATAGCTCTTTCGATACAAAAACTGAAAACAGATCGTTCCATCCTTTTTGCAACTCTACCAAGTCTCCATTCTCATTTACGTAGCGAGTATCTTTCATATGCTCCTCATCCACGGAAATGGACTTGACCATCGACACTTTGCCAACTGGACCGAGTTCTGAGGCTGAAGGGATTCTTTCCAAGTAGACATTTGCATTGTCTTTTTCTGCCGAGTGTATAGCGTCGTGAATGGCGCTGACGAGTGATTTCAACGGCTGATAGATTCCAGAAGGCAATCGAGTCTGTTCTGCGTGTGCTACCGCCTCTTTACCAAACTGAGACGCCAACTTTAACCTTGTAATCTCCTCGCCGTACCCAACACCCATTTTCAATGCACTCTGTTTAATTGCTCTACTGTGCCAATACTGCGTCGCTGACTTCATCGTAAGCACTTGATACTGGAGGTAACTCATCCAAATTCGATCAAGTTTTCCCGTCAAATGTGAACTTTGTGAAAATCCCAATGCTTTCTCATGAAATTCGGCGCTCTGATGGGCGAGTTTTGCTTTAATGGAATCTGAAAGTGCGTCTTTGATCGCTTTCTCATAGTAACAGGTCTGAGCCTGCGCAAGCATCAATTGGTGTAAAAGCCCCAATGATTCAAAGGTGCAATCTGTAGTCAGCGTGAACGATACTTTCGGAAGGAATTGTTCTTTAATGTGTGAGAAACATCCAGCGGCCGCTGTAAAATGATAACAAGCTTGTTTCAATCCTATGGAGGTCGATCGGTCCGCCTTGACGCCTAATTGAGAGTCCAAGGCGCCAATATTGAACAATACGGCTATTCTCTCATATATAAATCCGTTCGTATCGCGTTCGGAAGCTTTCACTCGCGGCATAAAAGAATCAAACCACGTGAATATGAATGCATTTAGAGAGACGGGAGGGTCTGTAAATGAGAGAAAACGACGGGAGAAAGAACTTAATTGGAGGTAGTAATCGATTAAGTGTCGTTTCATTGAGATTGTAGCAATTTCTGTGGTATCGACTTTATGTTTCAACGAAATGAATCGCTCGATTGCGGAACTTTGTGCGGGCGATAGAGAGCGTGAGAGAAGATTTACGTCATTGGATTTTTGGGAAGGTGGAGGTAGTGCGCCGTATTGTGGAGCGAGAAAGTTGATTAAGGGTTGTTTGAGCTGTGTGTCGATGGAACAACCGCTTCGTTTATAGTTCACTGCGAGCATTTTCGTATTTCTTTGGAGAAGAGAGGTACAGTACCCTACCGATTAGAACGCTGAAGGTAGAGCTATTCGAAGTATTTGCGAGAGATGTCAAGCAGTTGACTATCGCACTTACTAATAGATCCCGTACGTAAGATGTTACGGCGTTGTTCGAAACTATTCCACAACAAATCTTCCATTTCATCGACGCACAAGTGCTTTGTGACTGAAACTCGGTACATGTCTAGCGCAGAAAAAGAACAACCAACAGCTCTGATACCAGTGGTATGTATCTAACAACCTGGTTATCGCTGAAATTAATGTTGAGGGCAGGCGGATGGGACAGAAGAGATCGAAGCCATCACACTTGCGGACGTGTTGACGAGAGGAAACGTAAAAGTCACAATAGCAAGTGTTGGTAAAAACGAAGAAAATATCGTCCATATGTCGAGAGGCGTTAAAGTACAAGCAGATTTGGCCATCGAAGCGTGTGTGGATCTTCAGTTTGATCTTATTGTTCTGCCAGGAGTACGTCTCACCCATATCACACAAAAAAGATTTTATTGAACATGTAGGGCCTTCCTGGAGCAAACCATTTACGAGATTGCTCTCTATTGACGAAATTACTGAAACAGCAAAAACACGAGGGGAAATGGTACGGAGCAATTTGCGCTTCACCGGCTGTGGTCTTCTCGGTACACGATTTACTACCAATCAAAGCAACCGGATACCCTGGTTTTGAAAAAGAGTTTGGAAAATGTGAATTGGTGAATCAGCGTGTCGTTGTGTCAGAAAATTGCATAACTAGCCAAGGACCTGCAACAGCGATGGAAATGGGTGTGAAGCTCGTAGAGCTTTTGTGTGGAGAGGAAAAAGCTGCCGAAGTTGCGAAAGGTCTTTTATTCAGCACAAAAAACGGATAAAATATATTAAAGAATTTTACATTAATGCGCTTCCGTCAGTAGCACCTTGCTCCACCTTAACAAAAGACCCATCACGCAAAGTGTCATCTTGATGAATATGGAGTTTGTCGACCGGCTGTTGGTGTTGAACACGCTTCTGCACAGCCACCGCCGCGATCCCGAGCACCAGAACGCCGACCATGACCGCTGCGACGGGAAGTGTCGAGAAACCAGATTTCGATGCTGCCTGCATGGAAATTGCAATTGGTTTCTCCGCGTTCGAAGTCGACATGGCTCGGACTTGCGGTTTGACGGTCAGAGGTTGAACTTGGAAATCATCGATCGGTACGGCCAAAGCCTCTGTTCGAGAAGGTTGCAAGACTTTACAAGAAATTAGAAACTGATTCTCCTCATTCTTCATCTGCCTGCAAAGCTGACAATTTGTATTAACGACACATCCTTCCAAATTTGGCTGAGCATTCCAACATTGTGAGTTGACCACATACGAAATCGATACGAGTCCACTAGCAAACACAGCAGAATCACAAGACGTGACCGGTGCCGCTGACGCTGGTACTGGTGCTATACTTGCAGTTGGGGCGGCCACCGGAGCTGGAGTGGTACCCGGACACACAACAAAATTGGCACTTTGAATTGTATCGCGATTTTTACAAAATCGGCAAGGATTTAAATTGGGAAAACAACCGTTCAATGAACTCGTCGTGCACGTGGGCTCCAAGTATGCAGATATTCCGACATCAGCGTCTCCGCGGGGAACAACATTCGCGCACTCGGAATTGGTCAGCTCTGGTGTTTGAAGTGCACCCGAAAGCGGGCACTCCATCAAATGTGCAGACTTTGTGGTGTTTTGGAATTTACACAGACGACAGAACGCTGCGAAACATCCTAACCCGCCATTTTGAACGCAAACATCGTCATAATACGCAGTGATTCCCACCGCGAAATCGCCAGACGATACGTACGTGGAACACGGATCGCTCGATCTCTGAGCGATTGCATAGGCAATTTGAATAGCAAATAATAGAGAACGCATTCAACAAAGAAATTTGGTAATGCGGTTTTGCAGTGAGAAAATTGTGATTTTAATTATAGCGCGCATTTGGTATTCTAAGGGAAGAAAACTATTCAAAGATTTTGAAACTGCTCAGATCAAGTGTTATATGACATCTTAACAGTCAAGAAAATCGATCATCATGGCTGGATTTCCCGCTTGTTCAAATCGCATGCTCATATCTCTATCGATCACATCAGCATCCGATTTGCATTTGCAATGCAAAAGGGTACCTTCCACAAGAGTCATCGTCATGGCAACACACTGCGGACCATACGCGGAATCGATAGAAAGCACGCTGTATTGGTCAAAACACTTGTGTGATCGCTCAAAGCGGCCTTATGATTCTGCATCATTGTGATAAGATAGAGACGTTTCTACACTTTAGGGACTGACTCGTTCAATAAACCTTCTTCGCACTGATGTATGTCATCATAGACGCACGTCTCAAACTTGGCTAAGTTTTATCATCGTCAATAAAAAAGCGAAAAAGAGCATGCATTTCGTTGGCGGAGGAAATCACAAGTGACATTTCAGTTAAGTGGTTAATATCAGAAATCAGATCGATTTTCTTCTTCTTTTCTATGAATTCTACCAAGTAATCTGGCTCCTATCCAGGGGTTTCGATGGTCATCTGCGCGTCGGAGATCCTGGAAAACGGACGGAGGGGATTGGATGTATCGATCTAATACGTCTTGTGATGGGACCAGTTTCTGGTACCATTCTTTCCGCAGTGACTTGCGCTCGTCAGCTTCCATTTGACCTCGTGCTTCTGGACACATGGAGAATATTTGGAATATCACCAATCCTGTTGCCACATTGAGGTTGAGTGAGTCTGTAAATCCATATATTGGCAAGTATACTCGATGTGTTGCTGCTTGGAGCATCGTCTCGCTCACTCCGTCTGTTTCTCGACCCATTACAATTGCCAGTCGATCTGGAACTGACAGTGTGCCGCTTTGCAGTGATATTGAACGTTGACTCAGATCAGTGGACCAGACCTAGGATTGTGTGGGCAATCTAATGTATTAGATGGAAACGATGCTTACCTCGTAACCTTGAGCGAACAGCGCAACGAGACACGCTTCTGAAGTTTTAAATCGTCGAACACTTATCCATTGAGTTGATTGCTACAGCGAGCTGTTGCAGCTCATGATTGAAAATGGACGTTGAAACTTACACGAGCAATTCGACGATCAGACTTTACTTTTTTGTAGAAGGCTGGCTCTACGATCCAAACGTGCTGCACGCCCAAACATTCGGCTATCACGACACGGTGATTGAATGGATTAGTCGCTATGTTCAAGCTGTGTACCTGTACGGAGTACTGCTTGCTGGTTGAATATGTCACAACTGGCCTCCAATACAAGAATGATCCGAGAAGTACGTTGTTGCAACACTAGAGCAACATCACATCGTTGAATGTATTCCGTACTCCAAGGTCAATTAGTTACCAGTTTCTGCCTTTCGAATGCGTCGTGGAACTGCGCTTTCGTCTTCTTTGGAGTCGCTATAAATAAATGTAATCAGATTCGCCATGCCTACATCCAGCATTACCTGACAGCGTCCAGTGCTCCTTCCTCTGCAGTTACAGAGTGGTCTTTATCTTTAACCATCGGATGACTCCGGCGATATGCACATCTCCTCCATTGTGCATACAAAAGAGAGCTTTGATGAAACGCATAAGCTGCAACAAGCGTTCCGGCCACCAGCGCTGCCTCTCGACCACTTAACATGTATGCGCTTCAGTTAAGATGCAACCTGCTGTTCGGTGCTATTACTTAAGGTACCGTCAAGTTACATGCACACTAGCCGTTAGCTTTATTTCAGTCAACAACCCTTGAATCCTTATATTATTTGTTGCGATTGATAGTTGAAGGTAAAAAGCTAAGTAGAGCTGAGAGAACGCCGCCAAGAAGCACAGCTGCAATCTCAAGCTGATGGTCGTTTACGAGAGATATAAGCGCGTCTACCCGTGCAGGAGTATACTGTCGTTTCCATGCATGAAAGCGCGAGTACTTACGTACATGCGCTCCCATACTGCTCGGAAAAGCCACGCTGTGTGTGGCAATGTACTTGAAATGCATGCTGACAATTGCATCTACAAGACTGGCATCGATATCAGTGTGTTCATTGGGTCGGATAAGCCGTCGAGCTTCATTCTTGCTCACGAGTAAGACCTCATGATACCGCGATTTCAGCTCATTGGCCACAACGACATGCATACCATACTTTTCGAGCGACAATCGCGCTTGTTTCAGTAATCGATCCCAATTTGTTTCGAGCTAACAGTTAAGTATAAGTTTTTGTGTTATAGAAATAATTTCAACTTACTTTGAACGACACAAAAAAAGCATTTGGAGCCCATTCATTTCGCAGCACACCAAGCATTTTCGGTGTTGGTAGTAATTCAAGCTTCAGTGCACCATTGCTCGACTCCATCTTGTGCTCGGTGAGCTCAGTGCTCGGGATGTAAAAATCACTCACTGCAGCGGATAGATAGAATAAGACTCTTTCTCGCCATGGCTTGACGAGCTCACTGACAAGTCGTAACGAAAAGAGATAGTCGTCGACGGTCTTAAAAGATAGTGCAAGGATACTGTTATTCCTCAAAGCATCACGATACGGTTTGATGGATTTTTCAGCCAAATGATTCATTTCCTCTTTTTCCAGAGACAACGTAATTTTGGATGGATGGGTTTCTGCACAGAGCATTCAGTCAATGCATTCGAATTAAGGACCTCAACTACCTTCATCAATTGACAAACACTTCATGAAATGTAAATCCAAATGGTTTGAAAACTCCTTCTAGGGCGCTGTATTAAGATCAGAATTTCAGTAGCGATTCGTACGAAACATACCGGAAAGTGTCGAGCGAATGGCGCGATGGATCCAGGACGATAGAGGTAGATTACTGCGTATCCAAGCTTCAAAAGATACCTAGTTCGCGTCTAATAAGATTTGATGGAAAATGAGCGTCCGGAAGCTCTGTGACTTACTCAACGGCTGCAGCTCCTCGCGATCCCGTCGAAAAATTGTCAAGAAATCGGACCGTATTGCGTTCTAATGGAACTGTTGTGCCTCCTGAAGTTACGACCGCAACGCAGTTCCCCGATTTTTTCTGGTTTTGCAAGAACGCATTTATTTGTTCGCTGCGAGCTGTCCTCCATGAAGGAGACGGAGTGGATAGAAAATATTGCTCAACTGTGTCGAATGACATTATTTAGTGTCTTATTGTGTCTATATAGTAAGTAGCGTCTACACGCTATTCAGAACACTAGGCTTCATAGTGAAGTGTATTCTTCTTGATTGGTTGATATACAGCGGTAATGTCAATTTTCATTTCTCAATAATTTATATAGATATGTGAAAGCTGCCAATAGTTCAACAAGATACCTTGCATGCTTCCGACATCACTTCTCCTAATCATCAGAATGTCAGTTTACAGTGTGTCTAATGTTTTCTCTTTCTCAGCAATGAACATCTGATTCTAATCGAGCGAATTGGGTTGACTCCCCTGACTCGTTGATTGGTTAGATATAAGAAACCAGTAAGAAAACCTTACGTCTCACCTGATTGAGATAGTGCAATACGACCGGATCTTATCATTTTCATACTCGTAAACGTAACCTTGTCTTGAATAATGTTCCTCCGCACACTATATGAAGGGCGCATGCCGCGAACGCTAAACGTGCGTCATTGTGCTCCCATTTTCTCTATTGCTGTGGCTAACATCACCACTCAATAGCCGCGTTCGAACCCAGAAATTGCTTCGCATTGGCAGGCAGATACGGACACATCCAGAGAAATCGCAAAAGCTATCGAAGAAGCAGAACGCGGGAATGGTAGTGAGCACTCAATCGAGAAAGGAATTCCGGCACTAATGCTGGCCAACATCAAAGAAACCTCATCTGACACTGCTGCAGATCGATGGCTTTCTACCTGCTTTGAGGAATTCGTACATATACGGGCGGATAATTTCGATCACACACCAATACAAACCCAGTTATCTCCCACAGGGCTCATCTCTATAGCTGCAGCAGATCTCGATCAGGAACCTCAAAGTAACGAGACGCCAGCGAGCCAGCCTTTTCTACAGAGGTTAGCACTCTGGAGCTTTCTGGTGAAATTGTATACTATACTCTCATTTCTGATTTAGATTGAAAGACGGTTTATTACGTAATGTCTCGAGATCAACATCTGGTAGACGCAACGGAAGAGAAAATACCGAGGCATCTTCACAATTGCGATTTTTGTCCATTTTGCGAAGAGTGAATGAGCTCTCTTCTAAACATCAAGCGGTTGGAACGAATGTTTTGTACTCGCACAAAAGACTGTTTTGATGAAAGTGTTTGTAGCCGGACGATTTGGGTGGATTGTCGTACCCTCAGATTTTAAGACTTCCTACGTTCAAGTATAGTATACGTGAAATGGATCATCCAGATAAAACTCCGTGTTGTGGAGAAACGGATTTTAGCACCCTGTGAGTCATATGTATACCTTGTATACTATTCCGCTAATGCAAAGAATGTAGCTGTGCGATTTGCTGCTACACATTTGAAGCGGGTGAGGAAGTACGACTACTTTCTTGCTTTCATTATTATCATCGCGATTGCATCGATCCGTGGCTATATCAAAATCGTATGTGTCCCGTTTGCAAGTATGTCGTAATGGTAACGTAATATTTCAATGTATCAAGCTTTGTTTAAATGTAATTGTGCCCTTTACTGAGAGTCTCACTAAGTGAGCGATTCGACTGATGTCGGCAGAAAATCTTACTCAATATTTGAATTTTGACTATGTGAAATCAATTAAAAGAATTGCAGCAACCAAGCTCGTCAAATGGTACACTGCCACGTATGGTATACAGCAATCACATGTGCTAGCTGCCTTTATGGGTTTACTAATGACAATGACGTATTCAGGAATGTATGACTTGTCGCGTAAGAGTATGTACTACTTGAAGCTGAGTCAATACATGTTGTCGCATGCATTGTCTCATTACGTATTGTCACCTCTGACTACGATTCCTTCCAACGTGTCGCAGAAGTGTTCAATTGTGCTACAAAATACTATGCGAAAGTACATAACGTGATCTGATACAAATCAAGTAAATACCCGAGCGATGAGACATAGGACGTGTTTCGTTTGAATGTAAAACGTTAGCAACAATTAGTCTCATCGCAAAATTAGTGCGTTGAAGTGTTGTCTATGAGAATTCAATCAAGTGAATTTTGTCCCTGCACAATATCTCTTTCAATCACTTTTGAATTTACCAGTAAACTGAAACATGAAGCTATCAATCTGCGCACCAATTTTTCTTCTAAGCGTCGCCGTTGAAGGTCTTTCTGATGATATGCAACACACGAAAACAATATTGAGAAATCTTCAAAATTATAACGGGGGTAGAATGAAGATGGGCAAGCACAGTAAATCAGACGGAACAGAGATCCATGAGATGAATGCCGACATTATGCCTGAGAAGGATAATCGAAACAACAAGGGAGATACCGGGAAAAAACATCGAACACGGTTTGTAAAAGATCGTCAAGGCTCAGGAAATACAAACAAATAATTCGTAATATACACACTATTTACCTCAATTTATACTGTTTCATTGCACTGGTTGTCTGGTTCTTCAACTATTAGTTTTGAATAGCACTTAAGATTTGCTTCAAACAGATATTTTTCAGGCTTTCAGTTCGGTGGGCTCAAACCGCTGCCCCACACCGTGGATCGAACCAACGAACTCCGCCAGAATCTGCTTGCTCAAACCGTCGGAGCAGGTGCGGTCCCATATAAAGTAGGCACCACGCGGACTTCCCGCGTGGCCACCCATCCGAGTGGTACCCAAGCTTGAGGCTGCTTTATCTCGCATAGCAGACGGGATACGGTGCTTTCACCCTAATATGGCCGTCTATATATATCGGCACACACCATCTTGTTCTGCAATCATCCGAAGCTTATAGTACTATTATTTGTGTAATAAACTCATTTTTATGCTGCATATTTGAAAATATCGAGTGTTCGAGTTGCTATTATAGTTTGGAGCTATTCGATACAAGTACTTGAATCAAATACGTGCGGCTAACAGGTCACATGATAGTCAATAAAGATACAAATGAATCGATTGGATATGGAATGTTGCTCCAATACATGAATGTGTGTTAAAACAACATTTATATTCAATTTATTATTATATTTCACATATATTCATAATTGTAGCTACAGCTCCAAAGCTTCAAGCTGCTTCTTCATTGCCATATTTTCTTGCATTACAATGTCAAGACGTTTGTCTAATTCAGTTGCTAATTCCAACGCTTCATGCGCAACCCCTTCTGCTTCCGAACGCTCCTGGATAGCAATCGTAATCAATTCTTTTGCATTTTCTAATTGCATATCTTGATAACTAATGTGCTCATCGAAAACGCAGACCACGCTGTCGATGTCGCCATGCGGCTGGTTGGAACTTTCACTGTTCAATTCGGATATTCCCCATGAATCATCGCTTCCCGCCACTTTATTGTCAATGCATTGCTTATCTGAAAATTGTTTGGACCGAATGGGACGCAGAAGCTTGTCAATCGCTGAGGGAGTCGCTGCCTCTGAGAGCGTTCGTCGGAAAAAACTCAACTGCGGTTTCGTAATCGGACTCATCTGAGAAGTATGATTCTCGAGGGCAAGATCCCTCGCTCGTTTGTATCTGTCGATCTTCTCTTCAGCTGATTGAATGATTTTTCTGGTACGTTGCTCTACTTGCTCGTGAATAGTATCCTCTAAAAGTTTCTGCTTGCGATTTTGCTCTGCAAAAATTTCCTCTAATTGATACAATCGTGTTCGAAATCGTTCCAGATCTTCCTCAGATACTCGGACAACATTTGAATTGTTGGACTCAGAAAAGGTAGCTGATTCAGAATCAGAATCGAATTCATTATCCTCATCATCAACTGCAGTCAGTACCATACGTTGAAGCTCTCGCCGCGCCTGATGAATAGCCAGAGTCGATCCAGAAATGTTGAAATCATTTGCCACATTGTTACGTATGCGTTCGTCCCGAAGTCGCACGTTCTGACTCGAAGTATCTTCAGCATCTGAGTCCGTACCGGATTTTTGAACGACATATAGCTCTCTGCGTTGTTGTTCGAATGTTGAGTCAGGATGCACGTAGCCAGTTGCGTGTTTCGATGACTTTTGACTTTTGTATGACATAGAGCAGTGCAAATGACGATAGGAAACGAGCGAATGTTCTCTGAAAGTATCATTGAGATCATGAGGGAAAGAAGAGCTTCCACCATCATCGCATTGAGTAATGTCGGATAAAAGTGATAAAGACGAGATTTCATCGACAAAATCGGGGCTCTCGTCACTGTCTCGACATTGTATTGGACTGTCACGTCCGGACGTGAAAAAGGCGTTCAGCGATGTTACCGAATCCTTAGACGACGCTACTGTGGAAATAAACGAACTTTTGCTGTTAAGTCGCTTTTCTAAGTACTTGTACTCGTCCAATTCCGAGTCGTGTGGCTCCAGTTCTTTTGTACACTCTTCTGACTTTAGTGTTCGCGCAACCTTGCGTCTAAACGACTTTGTACGGTGGATGAAATCCATACTCTTTAAATGTACAATAAGAAGGTGGTTCTCAACACGGTGTAATAATTTGTATACTCTCAAACAGTGTATTAGATACGCGCTGCGAATTAGATACGGCTGTTAGGTTCCGTGTCAGCCACGCACCTCTATTGTGACTGACGTGTATTGCTTACTGACACTTCTTCTTTCTTCTCTATGTGAGAATTCAGCTCTAAAAGTAGACAGTGCGGACGCTAACCCTTTCAGCGTTGTACGCCACCAAAGTTTCGAGCCTCTTTTATTTTAGAATTTGTATAAATAACCTCATTTCGCTCTGAGTTGACCTCTATCAACCAATCCAAACGCTTTCTTAGTCACTCTCTAAGAATAACGCTCGCACGTGGTATCAGAAATTTTGTGCTGTGAGTAATTACGACGAATTCTATGAACGACAGCGAAAGCAGTCCGTTACTTTCACCACCACGTTTTAGTGAGTATGTAAAGGTGTCTTCGATCGAGGAAGACAGGTCGACTCGTACTCAATCCGTTCCGGCACGCAAAAACGTCAGTTCTAATTGGTCAAATTGTTAGTATTTCATGTTGCCTTCATCGTGGCACTTGATCACCTTTCTATATTGATGTAGTATCTTTTCGACCGATTCAATTTATTTTTCTTGTAGCTATTCTCGTTGGCGTGTTTATCTTTGCGCTACTTCGGTACACAGATTACCAACGATCGATTGATCCGCTTAAAATCATTGCTTCCAATACGTATTTCGATACGTCCAAGCTAAATTGGAGCGAAGAATGGATCACACAGCGTGTGGATCATTTCTCATGGCCATCCACCTACACTAGCTCTCAAGCTCCGTTATTTTATAAACAACGATACTTGATAAATAATCGAACATGGGATCCCAATGACCCGAAAGCTCCTATTTTTTTCTACACTGGAAACGAGGCGTCCGATGTGACTCTGTATGCCAACCATACTGGACTCATGTGGGAGTATGCATCTCATTTTAAAGCGCTCATTGTTTTTGCCGAGCATCGATTCTATGGCCTCTCACAACCGTTTAACTCGTCACAATTAATACCCTCCCAATTACGTTATCTATCTCACGAGCAAGCAGTTGCAGATTACGCTGTTCTCTTGAAACACATCCAAGACCGCTTCCATGGAGAACGACATCCTGTGATTGCGTTTGGTGGAAGCTACGGAGGGATGCTATCGGCCTGGTTTCGGATCAAATATCCAGGTATCGTCCATGGTGCAATAGCTTCCTCGGCCCCCATGTTTGGCTTCCCTGAAGGCTACCCCACTATCAATGTATCCGACTATTGGAAAATCGTGACACAAAATGCTCAAATCGCTGCTGGATCGGCTGCAAATTGCGTCGAAAATGTTCGTGAGGCCTGGAGTGTACTCTTTTCATTGGCGGAAACGGTATCTGGACGATCCCAATTGGCTAAAATATTTCATACATGTGGACCGCTTGAAAATATATCGGACGTCCATCACCTTGCGCTCTGGTCATTGAATGCATTCAGTGTTTTGTCAATGGGAAATTATCCATACCCATCTGCCTACCTGAGCAATGGACAAGCCGAGCTTCCAGCATGGCCCATGCACTCTGCTTGTTCCTTCCTCGCGGACCAGCATCCTGACCCAATTACGCTCGTCTCCTCGCTCTTCCGAGCTGTCAGTGTGCTGTACAATGCAACAAAGCAAATGGAATGTGTGAATGTCCCAAGAAACATGCAGTCGATCGATGGAATTTGGGACTTTCATTATTGTACGGAAATGCTACCTCAGGAAACGTACTTTAGCTCCAACGGTATAACTGATATGTTTTGGAATCGCACTGTTACTATGACATTCGTGCGACAACACTGCGAGCGTGTATGGGGCACAGTACCTGACCCGGAATTCATTCGGATTTTGTATGGCGATGCTTCAAGTCTTTTATCTGCGGCTTCCAACATTGTATTTACCAATGGAATGCTAGACCCATGGCGTTGTTGTGGGGTAAAGAAATCTCCAGCCAGAAATAAAAGGATCAAAGTATTGAATATCGAAAAAGCAGCTCACCATTTGGATCTCTTTTTTCATCATTCGGACGACCCGAAAGCCGTCATTGACGCACGATACGTACAAGTAAGCAACATTCGGAGTTGGATTGAAGAATTCTACTACATAACCACAAAATAAGTTGATATTACTGCAAAAGTTTATTTTCTTTCGAGGCGTTGAAGTTGTAACCATGCCGTGATACTATAAGAATTTATATCGAAGGATTATTTTGCAGCAGACTTTATCTTGATATGCTTTATTTCCTCTAATACGAAGGGAAAAGTGTACACTACTCCGTCTGACCAAAATAAAAGCATCCGAAGTAACGTTTTGTCGGAACGGTTTCATAATGTCTTCCACATATCAAATTAATTTCTTATTCAATCAAACACTCAAGTGCCGCTGAGGGAGAATGAATTCCTCCGACATGTCAATCGATCGCCATTTGAGTCTTCAAGACTCAATTGTAACAATCAATTCGAGTATACAAAAGCAGATACAACGTACCTTTTCCTCAAAATCTTCAAAAAACGAAATTGCTACAGTGTCGTATAGGTATTTAGCCAATCGTTTGCATTGATTTCATTCACGAGCTTGCGTCGTTCGATTAGGAGAGCCAATAAGTGCGTCGCAAGTCCTCGTTCTCGACAAAGTGAGGGAATCGAGACAGTTGAAGTATTAAGTGAATCCTCACAACCACTTACGAATGCTGGCATAGTTCTTTACAGTCCTCAACGACTCTCTCGAGTGCATGAGGAATCATATCCCTTATTAGAGGATTTTTCGATTGATTCTTTCTGGAAAGATGAAAACGCATTCGACGAACTCATTGATTGTACCAAGCCGTGTTTCGTTCTGGAACGTACGCAATCGTTTTCAGACCTTTCCAACATCTCCTTTTCCTCACTCGAGTCGATGTGGTCTATCTCCTCACCTAGTGCCGCCTCACCTCGCGACACAAAGTGGTCCTCTGAGAATAAAACCAACTCAAATATCTCTGATAATCAGCACACTCACGACTTGGATCAGACTCAACATAACGAACCCGCGAGTATCACTCCAGATTCGAGACGATCCAATCAAGATCCAGAAACAAATCAATTAGCCAATCGCATCCGCGATCAAGCGATCCAAGAGCTTTACGAGACGGAAGCGTCTTATATTCGAGATTTGTGCATGCTTCATGAATACTACATACTCCCACTCAGTGAAAACCGTCATTCAATTATGCAAAATCCACAAATTGCAGTGTTATTCAATCACACACTTCAACTCATAACACTGCATCAAAAACTCCACAGCGATCTTCATGAGGTGATATCGAGTACGTGCAACTCGGTACCAGTGGAAGGCATAGGTGCGGTTTTTTGTCGGTATGTCGGCCTCTTCACGTTCCACGGCGCGTACGCGAAAGACTATGAACACGCACTGCATCTTTTCCAATCATATCGCAACGATCCAAAACTCGGATTCTCAGACTTCCTCAAAAGTTGCCGTGAGAGGATGAAATCCTCACAGGAGTTGGAGAGTCTCCTCATCAAACCGATTCAGCGAGTACCGAGGTATAAACTCCTTTTAGAGCGTATCGCCAAGCACACAAATGCGCATCACGCCGATCATGCGTACCTGCAAGAAGCTGTCAATCGCGTCACTCAAGCAGCCATGCAAATGAACGCAACAGTAGCAGCTCAAGCTAATTTAGAGGCGATCTATGCGACACAACAGCGCTTTAAGGGACATATTTCCCTCATTCAACCAAATCGAAGACTCATAAAATCGGGTTACCTCATAAAAGTATCCACTCGCCGTAAAGAAAGCGTTTTCTTACATCTTTTCAACGATTTATTACTTTACAGCGACCCGTTACTTACCGGCGATTTTCGTATCCGTCGAATTGTAGACCTCAATTCAAAAGCCGCTGGCGTCATTGCCACCGTCCCAGGGTCCCATCAAGCACTCTTATACTCCAAAACAAAATCCCTCACTCCGAATTGTGGTTTTGTCGTTACGAGTTTGAGTAAATCATTCCTTCTTTTCGCGCCAAATATCGCCCAACGATCCGAATGGGTCGAATGCATCCAATATGCGATACGAGAAGCTCAACGTCAAGCACACGGAGGAGCCGAAGGACCCAATGACGCAGCAGCCCTATGGGTCCCTGATCGCGTCGCTGGATCCTGCACCGTATGTCACGCTCCATTCCGATTGTATTTCCGACGACATCATTGCCGAAGATGCGGCGTGGTCGTCTGTGGCAATTGCTCACGTCGAAAATCCATTCTGTTTGTCACACAGCCAACGATCACTCCACTTCAGGACCCAATGAACAATCCGATTCCGCGAAAAGAACGTGTCTGCAGTCGATGTTTCATTGTCCTCGATCTCGTGCGTCGTATCGCATTCCAATGGTACGAGAAAATCGTCCGATTCCGTGGAGTTCTCACGCGATACAAAGCTCAAAAATGGACATCGTATTCCATTGAAATCGCAGCCGATACGTTGAAACAGTACGCACTGACGACACTTTTGATTTCGAATGAAAGACAATTTTTGGATTCCATGTCGCTCCGAGGAGCAATTGCTCGGCATTCGCGTCACGCGGAAGTGCGTCGGGCGTATTGCTTCACAGTCGTTCCATTGAAGACGGAAGAGCTTCCACAGAATGCGTGGATACTCGGCAGCCATTCGATCGACGAAACACGCGAATGGATGCACGCGCTTGAAAATGCGATTCTTAAAGCCTCACAGCGATTCGAATTGGCGCCGTTGTCGTCGAAATCGCTTGAAAATGGACGATTGAGTCAAGAGAATTCCGAGCTTCAGCGCTTACGTGTCGTTCGTAAAATCATCCGATCGGAAGAGTGCTATGTCACGTCTTTGAATGAATGCATTCGCCTCTTCATACAGCCTTTGCTTCTCCGTCGAATGGAAGGACAAAATGTGCTTCAAAAGCGCCAAAAAGCCCGAAATCGATTGGGAACGAATGTCGCGACCACTTCTCACGACGCGGAACATAGCAACGTATCGATGGACCGGTACAATCGATCGAGGCTTCGTGATGTCGGAGCTATGTTCACGTCACGCTCACGTACGTTCACAAGCGCTTGCGCGCATGACATCTCATGTTGGCTGTAGGACACTTTTCCTCACTCGATCGCATGAAAAACAGCAGCAAAAGTCTTTTGACGCATTCCTTTTTCGAAAATGAATCCATTGGTCTTTTGGACGCTGAAATGGCTGTGTTCTTCAGCAGTATCGATCCTATTTGCACCTTGCATCAACAGCTCTTGGAACGACTTTCCTCGCACGTGAATGAGACCCAAGCGATGCCTCCACAGTTGCAGTCGTATTGCGTGGTAAGCGAATGACACGAACGATTCCATACGTTCTCATTTCGTTGTAGGGCGATATCCTCGTTGCGTATGCGCCTCTGTTTGAGCTGTACATTACATTTGCGTGTCGTCATGGCGCAGCGATGAAAACGATCGACTCGGCATCCTTTACCGCTTTTCTCAATGAGCTTTCGGCTGAAGCTTCGCTTCGAAGACTTGGAAGGTATCTCAGCATGCCGATGCATCAGCTTCCTCAGCTAAAGACACTTTTCCTCCAACTTTTGGACATCACGCCTCACGACCACGCGGACGCATCTTCGCTGAAGCTCGCATTACATCACGTCGACACCACCGCGAAAAAGATTGAAACCATTCTCTGTGAGTATGAGAATAAAGAAAAAGTGTCGGAATTCGCTGTGAAATTGGGCATTTCGCTTGGAAATCGCGTCTATGTGAAACACGGCCTTCTTCGCAAAGTATGTCGACGTCGCGTCAAGCAGTACACCTTCCTCTTACTTGGTGACGGTAATGTGCACTTTGTCATCGATTCTCTCATTCCCATGCCATTGTAGCGATTGTATTCATTCGCGATGGAGTGAGTTTGCGAAGAAAACCACATCTCATTGAGTTGTGGGAATGCAAAGTAGCGGACACGCCCGACGGCGTCACATCGATCCCTCCAATGCATCCAACGTGCGTGATGAGATGTATCCATTCCAACATTCACGTCGTTTTCGTAGCGCGTTTTACTTTCTCTCCCCACAGAAATCGTTCATGGTGCTCGCCGAATCTGTTGCCAATAAAAACGAATGGATCCAAGCAATTCGCAATTGTATCGCGAAAACCTTTGAAGCGCATCCTTCCGAGAATGCGTGTCGGGAGCCAATGCGTCCATTGGAATGCATGTCGGATGTGCCTTTTGTCGTGAAAAACGGATGGCTCAATGTGACGGCGATGGGATGCCGAAAGGGACGACGACTTTGGATCACGTTGACGATGCAAACATTTGCATTCTCAACTGCTTTTAAAGCCACACAACCGGATGAGAGTTTCGATATTGGATGCTGTATTGCATTACCATTGAAACACGAGAAATTCTTCAGCGTTTCGGTGCATTTGGACGCAACCAAACAATCGGATGGGAAGCGTACATTCATTTTGGAGACACAATCGCTTGTCGATCGAAATGAATGGCTTCGGGCTTTGATGCATTGTATTGGGAATATTGGAAGCTCGTCGACGTGCACGCGACATCACGCAATGGAATTGAGACGTCGAAGTGTGCATGTCGCTGTACTGGCGCCCATTTTCATGTCCAATAAAGTGAGTAGTGTCTGTACGATTTGCAACCACACGTTCACAGTGTATCGGCCACGACACCATTGCCGGTACGTCCAGACGCTTTCCCATTCCATTCGATCGCTCATTCCATCGATAGATTCTGTGGGTGTCTCGTGTGTGGTCATTGCTCACGACAACGATGGAGTCTTGCGCGTAGTACGGCATCGAAACCCTCGCGAATATGTGACGTCTGTGTGCACAATCTCACGGCTTCTAGCGCCCCGGTAATGGACGCACAACTGTGATCCTCGATTCGTCTCCGTGCAGTGGAAATGGCGCGTGAAAAACCACAAAAACCGAAATCTTCATTCAAAGCAGAATTTTGTACTTTTCGCTCGATGGAACCGTATGCATGTTCACAGATCCATCGAACGACAACGACGCAAATCGCCACGAACCATTGGCAGCCCAATTGACACTGTACACACTTTGGCAGTGATCTTCGTACTGAGTGACTTTTGTGTCGGCGATATACGCTCCCGAAGCGGATTCATTCATAATGTCTTGTTCGTCCAAATCGATCAATGGAGCGGAAGATACCGACGGGATTCGCCATAGAGCATACGATGCGTCCGTGCTGGAAGTGAGAAGCAATTGATCGTGGCAGCGATTGTACTGGACGCAGACAACCCAATGCGAATGTGCTGGTAGAGACAGTAGAGATTGCTTGCATTGACGTAAATCCCAAAATTTAATCGTTCCGTCCTCGCCGCCACTCGCTAGACAATGCGCTTTGTTCGGATTGTAGTCAATGTCGTACACTGTCGAAAGATGCGCGTTGGCGATTTTCATTGGTTTTCCATTCGCACGGAAATCGATCGTTTCGACAGCACAGCCGCTTGCGTACGATATCACTTGTTCGTCGTGTGGATTCCAAGCAATGCTTTGGATCGGAGACTTGAGCGCATCGATGTCCACTTTGCAAGTCGATGAAAGCGTAAGATCTTCCGCGTCACGAATTGTCCATCTCTGAAGGGAATTCCCACACACTACAGCAAGCGTCGACGGATCCACGACACTCCAAGCGACTCTGATGGAGAGATTCCGTCAACGACGCTCCTACTATCGAGCTACGGACCTGGAAACGCCGACTGAATCGTGTTTTGAGAGAGAACAAAGGTGTGCGAGCGACGCGTTCTCGGAAGGGATATCCGTTGGAATCGCATTGTGTGACAAGTCCATTTTCCACAAATTCGCGTGTCGTTGCTTTCCGGACGGAAGAGCTACCGTAACGACCAAATTCGAGTCTTTTGGGTTTGCTGCGATTTGCGCCATAGGATCCGCGTGTTCGAACTGAGCGATGGGACGTATCGCATTGGATTCCTCATCGTATTCCACTACACAGAGCTGAGGGTTCACGTTGGATGCTGTCTGGAAGACGTGGAATAAGCTTTGTTTCCCTGACCTGGTTTTCGGTTTGTATCGTGCAAGTTCCAATCAAAAAGCGTACATGCTCGTTAGCATCGGCAAGGGCATCCATACATCGCGCCTACAATCAATTTTCAGTGCAATCTGTCGACCCGTTGTGGAGATAAAAGCAAAAGAAATACTGCATTTCCAACGGCAAAAAAGCAATCGTTTGGATCCATTTTCGACAGTCTTTTATTCGAGATATCACTGTACTATCACATGACGGAAGAGGTATCCATTTCGATCACTTTGGAGGCGATTGTACAAGCGGAAAACTTCAAAACGCAAGGAAATGAGTACCTCCAAAGTAAAGAGTACCTCCAAGCGATCGACTGCTACACAAACGCAATTGAATTGAATCCGGAAAATGCGATTTATTACAGTAATCGATCGGCGGCATTCCTCTCACTCGGAGACGCACGAAGCAAAGCGCTGCATGACGCGGAAAAATGCATACAATTAGATCCGATGTGGTGGAAAGGATACAGTCGAAAAGGAGCTGCGGAACACGCGCTCGGACGCTTTGACGACGCGCGCGCGACGTATTTGAAGGGATTACAAGTCGATCCCGAGAATGCATGCGGACTCGCGGAAGCTGCGGAACAAGTATACAAAGCGGGACAGGAACACCACAAGAGAATGAAGAAACTGCGTCCGCAACAACAGGAGAATGCGTGTTCTGTATCGACACAACCAATTGACACGGACGCTGTGATATCTCCGAAAAAAGACCCGGAAAATGATCTGATGAGCGAATTTATGTCGCAGGTTGAAGAGCTTGAAAATGGTAAACGGAGGAAAAAGCTGACAAGCAATACGGATTTTGGCACTTCAGAGGGGCAACTTGTGCGGCTTCTACAGCCACATTTTCAATGGATCAATTTGAATCCGTATCGGGTCCTCATGCTGGAGCCTGAGGCTACTGAAGACGATATCAAACAGCATTATCGAAAGGTAAGGCTCCGATATGCTGCGTCTTGTTTGGAAACTCATGCTTCACGATAGATCTCAACACTCGTTCATCCTGATAAATGTTTCCATCCTCAGGCTCGGGAAGCATTTGAAGGTTCGTACGACTCGAATTTCGCTATGGATTGACGCATTTTGTGTCGTTAGAAGTGAAGAAAGCGTACAACGTACTGCTCAACAACGATCGACGTAAGACGTTTTCCCAACTGATCCAAACCACACGCACTCGAGTCGAGAAAGAGCATCGTCAAAAGCTTAAAAAAGGAGCTGTGGAGCTTGAGCCGTTGGATCAATCGATTGAAAAAGCTGTTCTGAAAGCATTTGCTGACATGGAAAAGAGAAGGTTAAACATACAAAAACGGGAGGTTGCTCAACGTAGAAGAGAAGCGTTCCAGAATGAGGAGGAGGAACTCAAACTCACGGAAGGATTCAAACGAGAGAAATCTTGGGCGCAGGAAGATCGTCGTGAGAATCGTGTTGGAAATTGGCGAGATTTCCAGAAAGTGAATAAACGTCGAAAGGAAGGCGATCTGCATTTCCGACAAGGCGATACTCGGGTACGTCAAAGACCAAACAGTGTGATGAAAAGGATTGATGCTATAATGTGCGTGTTTCTAGGGCCATGATACGCAGAATGGAGTCGCAGATAATGAAGCGTACAAGAAAGCGTGGAGATAATAGCGTTGACAATCTTTCCGGTATCACCAATCTTCCACTTCCATGCTTTCGCCTTGTTTGTTTTCCAGTTGATCTTGTATCGAGCGAGTAGAAGCATTATTCTCTGCTTGAAATGCGTCAAGAACTCTAACAGCATGTGCCCTCCCCATTCTGCTCCTTTCAAACAATCAACATTAGCGCGTAATCCCAAAACCAACAAATGCACTGCACCCAAAAATCGATAAAATGGCCATTTCGGGCGCATTATCACAATGCTGAGAAGGTAAGACTATATATGTGTTTGTGAATTCTTGGAAATGCTTCATTGTGTCCCCATTGTGTCCATGCATTTTTGACAGCAAGTACCGGGGAAGATGATAGTAACACACTTCAGAGAGATCGATATGACGCCTCATTACAAACTCTTGTTCCTTGTCTTCCACTTCCATATCGCTACAGTACATTTCCAGCGATTATATCACACACATAGCCTCAGCATTTCCAATACCACTCTTGCTGAGTCTCTCTTTTTGACACATTGTCTGATTCCATCGCTTGACACTTGTGGAGACGTAATCTCTCCAATGCCAATGCATTCGGAAGGAATTCATTCCCGAGAAAAGAATAGTCGATACAATGAGATCGAACCCATGCCATTGTCAGCGTTTGACCTTGAAAAACTCGCTACTGCGGCACCTAAAGTGAGACTCCAACACACGATACAACTGATAACGTACGCATTCGGCAATGTGATCGCGAAAGAGATCGTTTGTCACAATAAATCCATCATACTTGATCGCATAATCTATCACGTAATAGTCATCATGTGCGTGCGAGGGCGTGAGCACAGCAGCGTCTTTGGCGATAAGCTGTTGGAGGAGCACGGCGTCGTTCCCACTCAAACTTGGCGATTTCGATGTGGAATGGAGCCAAAAATTGGGCGCAAAGGCCACACAGCGCGCAGAAGGGAAACGTTGCTGAAAAAAGTCTACGACACGTATTAGACGCGCGATAAGAATTCCTGTGGTGTGGAATGTGATGTTTGCAGCGTCCAATACGATCAAAAGCCCGTCACGTTTCTCTGGCGGAAATACTACCGACAGAGAGCTTTATGCGTTTGCGGAAAGTGTGAGGAAGGAAATTATGTGTTAGCGCGTTGCAGTGAAAGGAAACAACAAAGGAAACGCGTACCTGTTCATTGTACTTAGTGACAGGGAAATGACACTTATTACCCAATCAGAGTGTGTGTCGTTTGTCAGACCGACAGTCAATGCACTTGACGACTTGCAGGTTCTATTACGGCGACGCACTTGGACCATTGCTTCATTCTCTTGCAAGAGTGACAATTAGGGGACCGATGGATCCGAATGGTCTTGTTTGATATTGCCTGTCCAGCCTCTCGACAACAGTTAGAGCGGAATAGCATCAAGTGCGCCACGGAGCGATGTATTTAGTCATTCATCAGCGCATTGTGAGATTTTTTTGTTCCACACTGTAGAGAAGTCATTCTCAATCACGATCTAGCTAGCAGCTTCTCGATGAATCGTGGTATGTTCATCCTAATTATGGTACTGACCTGAGGCACACGCCTTCGAATGTGCTGTATGAAGGGGAATCCGCCTTGTACTTGTCTCTCGATGTTGACTTACAGAGAAGTTGTTGCGATGCGTGGTCTGTGGTGTTTTTCTCTTCGTCTGGATTTGAACAAACTGCTGCTGTTTCCAGTATGCATTTCACACCATACTTCGAAGATGGGATAGCTCTCACGATTCGGTAAGGTAGATATTGAAATATCGCAACATTATCTCTGTACTGATTTACGTATAATTGACTGATAATGACATTATCCATAAGCAAAGTGGAATACCTTGTTTGATAATCATAGTCATTATCAGCACGTACGGGTTGACTCGCAAAATCGTAAAGTTTCATTGTGAACGCAGTGATCTTCGCTTTTCCTCTGCTGCTACGTGCAAGATTGATGACATTGCTTGCCATCCAACTAGGTGAAAAGGTATGGTTTCAGTATACAATCAAACAGAGTATCTTATAATCGATTGTGTTGTGCAGAATAAACAGCTATGTAAGGGACAAAACTCGGAGTTGCGCTTGCGAGCTGCTCCAGCACCTTTGCAAACGGAACACTTTCGTCTTGATCATAACACTATAATCGAAAGTACTGAACGTGCGCAGTAAACGTGGTATTGATCATGGAACTTGCTATAATTGCCGGAGTTGCTTATGCTGATAGAAAAGACAACAATCCAACCGGTACAGATGAAGTGCAGCGTCACTGCCTGCAAGGCAGGTCATAATATAGATACAATTTACTGAAAGCCTTTTGATTCCGTCCGTATCGTTGGCGGAATATCACACAAAAGGTTCGTTCAACGTGGACAGAATATATAAGTTGATCCCAAGCTGTGAGTAGCGCCAGCGATTTTTTTTTCTGCTGTATTCGCAATCGATAAAATATGGTGATCTGAATTCAAAGCTTCATACGAAGACAAAGTGCACAAATAAATGCCAGGCTGAAATCTTCTACATACCAGAACCGAGATTCAACTGGTAGCATCCTGAAGGCCCACACGAAACTGCCGCTTTTTCAAAAATCGGTGTTCACGTTTCAGAAGTTCCCTTGATGCAATTATATAATTTCGAACAAGTTATGTGTCTGTTAGTTCATCGCGCTCCCCGGATGACCAATGTATCAGCATGAAATGAATCTTGGTTGCCTCGGGAGGCTCACGGACGATACGGAGAGTTGAGAGTGTGGAACTGGAAGACATACTCTCGTTTCTTGATTTGTCAACTTGCGTAGAACGGTATTTACTCGAGCTCGGTTGGAGCCAAGTGACGAGACCAATCGTCGAAAGAATAAGCTGTAATATCTGAGTACTTCATCGTACGTCGACTTCAGCGACTATTCTTTAGCCATATCGAAAATAGTGAGCTCTTGTCGTTGTAGCATAGATCGACTAAGGTTTCCTTCGTAGGCTATGTGTCGTCATCTTCGGATGTCGAAATCTGGCAAAATGATTTCAGAATGTGCGAAGTGGTTTGTTAACCATGCCGAAATTGTATCAAACAATCTGCGTGCTCGGATTACGACTAGCAGCTTCATAGTGCAGTAATTATTCGCAATAGAGCTACTTCGGTTGATACATGAAGTATTGACGGCGTTGCATACCATTCATATCTGGAATGGTAACGCTACAATCCATCGCATGCCATTCTTGTTTCTATGCCGAAGATGGCTTTTCCCATTGTACTATTCTCCATGTCGATGTGGTACAATGGTGAATGTATATCAGCTTAGTGCGGGAGAAATTCAATGCGCTTTAGCTTCAGTCGAACCACTTCGAAAGTTCATTGCATTCTCTCATTCTTTCGACACAGATATAAAAATACTTTCTGATTACGCGAACGTGTCTCGACTCTTTTTAACGTTTCCGACCGAGCACAAATCAATTCAATATCGCTTGCTTCTGTCCAAAAATCTCTGCTGGTATGTCAACGTGCATAACGTAATGCCAAAGACGTGATAAATCTTCTTCTGCGCAACCAATCGTCGACTACGTACAGCTGGTGGACGTCGAAACCGCACACAAAAACCATACTTGAAAAGCTTTCCGAGAGGTTTTATGACCATCGAATGAGTCGGTGTTTTACCGAACGAAATTTCCAAATACCTGATCGAATCCTCCAAACCCAATGTGGTCAATTGATAATATGAGGACACGGCATGGTCCGATTCAGCAAAAAAAAGGTTGATGTGCTCAAGTTGAACTTCGCACCAGATTCATCGTAATAGACTTGGATGAAGTCGAGTTCGTCAATGCACTATTCGGTGTTTCGAAAAGAAATGTTTTATCGTATACGAAACGAAGTCTAGTTGCGACAGCGATGCCATTGATCCAAATGCCATATTCTACATGTTGAGAAGTAAATTCTCTAAGTGTTCGACCTTCATCAAACGTAATTCCGAGAATGAATCGTCTTGTTTCATTCCACATTTTGATGTAATGTACGGTGTGATGCTTTCATTTATAGTCAATTGTGCCTTCGTGTCGGTTTGAACGTACGGATTCAGTCGATGCAATTTTTTCCAGCTCCCGGTTTTATAAAATCGCGAAATACGTCAATCCACTCGGTCATAGGATTTCTCAAATTCGATAATAGACGCATATGATTCATTACCACGATGAGTGAGTAAGTCTTATATCTAGGCGAGATGCGTTTGTGATGATGCAGCGACCGTCCTCACGAAAATGCTTTTCATTTTGATTATCAATTTTGGCAAAACCCGCTGTAATTGACGCTCAAATGCTTTGGAAAGTACTTTCAAATTCTTGACAGCACTGCAAGCGGTTTTAGTTTTCAAGATCACATCATGATCCTTCTTGTATAAGAAGGGGATTGTCGAGTGACGTTGTGCTCGAGGCAAGACGCCTTCAATCAGTTGATATTCGAGCACTATCTCTATCTTCATACACTCTACAAACATTATATTGGCTGAAGCTGATATAATGCAGCTGGTACTGCTTCCATACCAGGAAAGGAGCTGATTCGCATATCCTTGTTCGCTTCCTCCATCTCTGTCGTACTCCAGCGATCTGATAGACGGTCTTTCCCTTCAGACTCAACGGAAACTCGAATTGAATCCAGTAACTTTGTGTATTTCTTTGACATTGACCAGCTAATCTGGTCTTTGAAATATTGAGATATTACCCATAGACAAATCCAGTCACCCTAAATTCGTTAATATTATCAGTCGTGCTCATGTCAGAGTGCATACAGGTTGGTAACATAATTAGTCGGCACACAACGAAAGGAGCTATCCGGAGGGCGAAAACATCCTTTGAAGCGTCCTCCATATGATTCACGTGATGATGGAAGCATTCATCGGGTTTGTTTAGGCATTGGTATTGACTGGAAGGCGAACTGCTGGAGAGGGGATTCGTATAAATGCCGGGACTGAGTGGTGTCCTAAGTACAATATTGAGCTATTCCGGCTTGCAAGAACCCGCTGGGTGGAGACAACACCACGCGGGCTATCTTGGAAAAACTTTTTTGCATCGTCTGAAGATGTTTTTTTTTCGTCTTACAGCATTCCAGCAATTTTTAGGTATTCGAAGTTTTGCGTATTTGTTCGAGCACCAAATACGCTTTCAGTTTGGATAATACAAGCTGAGTAACAACCAAAAAGCCATAATATACAGTTTACTATCCTCGTCTTGAGTATCAAGTCGGATTCGCATAAACGTTTTTGTACCAGTCGATCTCCTCCATATCGTGGTCGAAAATATCTACACTCTTTGTATAGGTCTTCCGACCTGAATATATATTTCAAACGATTTTTGCGTGGTAGAGGTCCTGTGTAACGTTCATGAGTCGAATGTCGATTCATCCAGACGTCTACCTTACTCAAAATTCAATCCCCTTCTAAACACGCTAATTGACACGATTCGAATCGAATTGTAGCACTTATAGCATCGATATCTTGATCGAGTGGTGTCATCAAATCACCAGATACGAGATGTGTTGCGATTGGCTTGCAAATGTATGAGAACAACGGCTCATAATTGGCTCTTTCCTCATAATAAGTTACTATCATTTGGAAAATAGGGGATATGTTGCCGCTTACGATATAACAGGAATCATAAAGTATCGTGTGACACCAAAATATAGTCCACTATTTCAAACCGGACCAAATATTTACAGAGAGAGGTATGGTAGGTTTGAAAGGATCCATGCTCAACAGCATTCTCTAATATATAGTTACTAGAAATACGCTTCCAGCATATCGGACATAGTATTCATTAGGAGAATGCGCTGCTATATTATCCTTCGATGACACCAAGCTTATATACCTACTGATTCTACTGTCCATTGCCGAAGATCACCTGGCCGTTCAATCTGAGCTCGGTCCGCATTATATGTAAGACTTGAGCAAATCTTATCTCCAACACACGACTTGAGAATTACAGAGGGTGCCGGTCGCATCCAAACATAACCTCGCGTGCTTGATTCGTGACCGTAAGCTAAGTATACTTCTGTGTGCTGTAGAAGGCAGCTTACACAGTATATCTGCTTTGAATTTTCACATTCATACTCCACAAACGCGATAGTATCCACAGCAGGCCAGAGCTCTGTGCCAATATTTGATAAAAGATGCGAATAGCGCCTTTGAGATGCTACACCATCCGCATTGCGATAGTTGATGTGATTTTTAGGAGGCCATAAACCTACTGGAATGCGGTTTTTAGTAAATTCGTGGATGAAGACTTGGTCGGGAGAATGTATGGGAGCCGGCAATAAGAAGGCTAGGTGCTCAGAGCAGAATTCACGAGGGACTTCCTGAATTCTAAGACACGTAGGCTTACTAACTATCTTTTCGAAGTTTGGATATAACGCCCTTATTTTCTGCGAATTAGACCCTGAAGTTTCGACTAAGAGCGATCTCGCTGTAAGTATGTGAATCATTTTATGGTGGGGAGTCGAAGAAAAGAATGTCCGCAGCCTTGCAGCACAATTCTGTTGGCTCGAAGTATGATGATGCGATATGTGGCAGAGGCCAGCCTTTTCATCGCTAAGTTGCGCCCTTAGTGGGATCTTGTACATTTCTGTGTGCATTATTTGGTTGCTACGATACATCTTGCAGTCATCTTCTTCTAGTTTCACGTGTGTACATCCACGCTTTCGTAATGCCCCCAATTGTAAAGTATCTGAAGCAGCCATCAGTATTATTGCATTCGTAGGTGTCAAAAATTTCACGACCTGAGCTCCCATCACATTTTTTAGGATATGACTGATACATTCCGTACCTTTGTTACTAAATGAGTTGGTTCCGATGCAGACGGGCTCCCCAAATTTTAGTATCCCGAGTGTATTGGTGTATGTGAACGCTTCCAGTGCAGCGGCCTTTCTAAAAGAAACTCCTGCCATCCTCTTATAGGCAAGATACTTCAAGATCTGTGTGATTTCTTGCAAACTCTCGTGTTTCTTGTCTGGAATTGTAGGTTTATGGCCACGATTCGAATCATCGTGCATCTCGTTTGTTTTCTCTGAACCGTTTTCCTGCATAGCTAGAGTATTGACCGCATTATCACATTCGCTCGACTCCCAGCGGATCATTTTGGAGCAGAATGTTTCCTTACAGTTTTTGATGATCTTTTCTGATTCATGAATGCTACGAAAGACGCACAGCTCAGCCGAATAACGGCGCTTACTTTTGAATAAGAAATAAGTTTGAATGGCTAACGAGTCGCTGTGCATAGCCAAACATTCCCGACAAACATCGTCTTCGTGATAAGAAGGGATTATGATGCATCGCATCGATGAGCGATCATTTTGTGGACTTTCAGTTTCCAAGATGTTTTCGGTTTTGCCATTTGCGATTTCTGGATGCAAAAGTGAGAAAGCTACCGATTGTTGATCAGCTAACATATTGAACACCCGTGTATTCCTATCTGGTAGATCTCTTACAAAAAATAATGGAACATTGAAGACTTGTTTGCGGATGCTTGATGATAGATCATGCGTCCATTGTCGAGGAGTGTTTTTTTTTTCAGCCTCGTCCACCTCCGTTTTTGCAATTGATGCTGCGAGTAGATGTATACTGTTCTCGATCATATTTGATTGTTTTGTAGTGGTAACATGCTGATAGCCGCTTTGGATTCGATCACTTAAGATATACGATTTGGAATCATAAGGTGCTATACGACATGAGTCCCTAGTACTGCAATATGATAAAAACGCTTGTACCAGATTTGTATGACGTCCATAAACCCAGTAGAGTCTGTTGGTCTGGCTGGCTTGGACCAAATGGATTCTTTCAATTCCAATGCACGTGACGAGGCACCAGTGACACAGTGAGCGATCTCTCTGCGATCCAAGTATCACATTGAAAATGCCTGCAGATTTTTGTACATAGTTGGACTGTACCTTCCCATTCACTGACACCAGCGCATCGAGAAGCAAAACAAAATACACTATGGTGCTTAACATCTTTTTCTCTTGTCTGCGTGATGGTGAGCTTGATTGTGTCTTTTTGACACGTGGGGTCAAATCAGCCAATCATTCTGCCTTTGTTGAGCTCTCTACATGTTACAATATAAACCAATCCGTGCGCTTTTTTACAGACTCGGTTACTTGTCATGGCTCAAGTGCTCAATCTGAGAAGACAGATCGACGCAGCAGTCTTCTATTTCGGCATTGCGTTTGCAAATTCGTTGCAATGCGGGCTTAGCTTTTCTCTATATAGTAGTGCAAGAAAATCTGCGTTCTAGGTGGATCGTACACGTGATATATTATAAATAATAACTCTTTCCGAGGTGCTTCACACTTAAAGAGCGGCTAATTTGTGCGCATTGGCGCATTTTTGACGATGCGGTGATTGGTCGCACTGATGATGCATTCCGTTTAATAATACGACTTGGAGGTAGAGACTTCTCTGTCCCTACCTTAGTTTATTTCGAACATTTTTGACGACGTGAATGTTGCCTTCTATAGAATGCACTGAAAGCAATCGGATACACTTTTATATGGCAAACAGATGACATTACCATGCCACAAATCCTCTACAAAAATTATATTTATTGCATTATATGATACATGTCACTGGGATAACACTCATGATGCAGCACAAATAGACGGATTAAGAATGGTTTGGCGATGTCATACACTTTAAACGTACGAAGAGAGAGATGTCTTCTAAGCAAAAATGGGTGCTAGAGACGAAATCAAGCGCATGTTTCTTCTCTTGGTGAAGAGATTACTTTCGAAACGAAAATCTTAAGCAATACCCGGTTTACACCTTCTTGCCATTGCGATCAAATAATATCTTAGTTGACGGCGTTCGAGGACACAAAATGCGAAATGCAGTCATTGAAACCATTGGATTATGACCCTACTTATGCCCTTATATGAGAATGGGGGAAAAATCACATTTGGTCTTAGATCGGGGACCCAATCAATTGCCAAACCGGTCCAGAATTCGGTAGACAATTGGATGTGTACTTTCCACCAGCAAAAGTGTGATCACCAGATGCAATCAAATTCCGTTTCGGTGCGGCTAAAGGCTTAACACATTCTGACATTTTGAATATAAATCCTCGTTCGCACGATTCCGATTCCAATGTGAGCCGCATGTAAGTTTTCCCAAAACATCTGACGCTTACTGTATGAACTTCTTGCTTTGTATGAAGCAGTGATGTTTGTGATTGGTACGGGATCGTCGATGAACACAGCGCTGCAAAGCGCCATGGATCCTAGCAAAGAACATAAAGACACAGGCGCATAAATGGATCAGCCAACAAAGCTTTGAAGAGCTACAAATATGCTCCCGACAATAATGCAGCAAAAAGCAAACGGACATACTCACAAACTTCTCAGATTTCCGAGATTATTATTTTAGATGTTTATAGCCCAAATGATGAGATTGAAATCGTTGCATTCGGCACAAAAGGTTTGTACAATCCAATCTTTTATGCAAAGTTTGAGGAACATGGAGAAGGTCAGCATCGGTACACGTATACTCTGTTTTATCCGCAAATTCCGACGGTGGAAATGCATAATTTACTGGAGAGAGTGTCAGAACTTTGTGGGGATGATATGTTGATCATAGTGAATTTAGATTAGCTCCATCGAAGCGCTCTTGCAAAACAATTCAACGCAAGATCATTCTTTATACAGACGCTCATAGCAAATTCGAGAGTGCTTCCGACCCGAAACCGGTTGTAGAGATGATAAATTCACTTGACGTAGCGCTAGAAATCATGTAGGGAACTTTTCTACGCCTGAAATACATAAGTGAGTCTTATTGTCGCGGATTCGACTTTACGAATTTACTAGTAAAAAAAGACATGGAAGAGATTGTCGAGCGCAAGATCAAGCAAGAACCTCGTCTGGAATTCGAAGGTTTTTTTTAAGAAGTGATGTAATTTACCATTTTACTGTGACACGTAGGAAGGAAATGAGAAAATGCTTCAATCACTCGCTTAAGTTGTTGGAGGTCATGTCGTCTCTATACAAGAAAAGGTAGAGTTTTCGAGACATGGTATGAAGAAGAGCGTCATATAGGTCACGTAGTTCCGAAAAGATGTGGATATTGGCTCCTTCAAATTAGTACATTGCTTCATTAAAGTAAATATTAGTACGTTTCCTAGCCTTTTGAAGGAGTCGGCGCTGTCGCAGGATGAACACGAAGGAGTTCGACAAGATCGGCAACGACATGGACCCAGATACATCTGATGAAGAAAATTCACCAGATCAAAGGGTAAAAGCGTAAACATACGGTAATGAAAGCGTTCCTTTTCCTTCTGCCGACTTGGAGGATTTCAAATTGAACACAGAAAAAAGTCTGGAACTGCTGGAATTTGCGAATAAAAAAAGATTTAGCAGTTCAAGTATATGGTCAACACGAATGTCTTTGTACCAGACCCAACGAAGAAAAACTCTGCTAAATGCTTTGGAACGTTTTTGGGCGCAATGATAATGAAAGATCTCGTGGTAGTTGCTTGCTTTGTGCCGAGAAAAAATGCCGCCCCGAAGGTCATCGCGCTGATACCACAAACCCCAACAAACGAGTTTCCAAGTCACGTTTTCTGGTCTCAACAATTGCCCTTTGAAGAAGATTTGAGAGATTTCGAGTTTCCATCTATTTTACGTGGGAATTTGAGAAGTATTCCTTCAGAAAAGCAACAACAAATAGCTGACACTTTGGTAGATAGGCTGAGTACGACTAACGATGACATCAATCCTCGTATTTTTCACGATCCCGTTCGTCGGCGTTTCTTTGATTCTGTGGTCGCTCGCGCGTTACGTCCGGATGCCAGTATCAATTCTCTGTCAACGTATGAGTCGATGGATGTGAGAATCACTCAGTTTTCTGAGTCAATTTAGAAATTCAATGATGTTTTACAGTTACGAGAAGCGATCAAAAAGGGTTCTGAACCAATCAAACAAACATTTTGGAGTGAAATCACTGATCGCGATGGCGCAACTGATTTTAAAATAAAAAAAGAGAATCCGCACAGTAGCGGATTCCAATGAGAAGTTGAGGTGAGAGGAGTTCAATCTATCGAAAGTTTGGATCCAATCGCAGCTCATTAAGCGTAAGTAAATACATACAAATCGAAATAGTCACAAAACAATAAGAACGGGAAAATTATGAGGTCAATTAGTGAAATAGAGCCCCAGGTTGAGCATTCTACAAGTCACGGTCAATCGTCTCGATGCAGCGAATACAATACATGAGAAAGCGCAATGTTTATCAGAAGTGTTCACTATATTTACAATGCAATTTTGAGATAGGAGAAAAGATCAAAATGTTGGGGGGAATCCATACGAGCTACAGGAATTAATCTTTTATCCACTGACGACTTTTTTTATCTCACTAGCAACACAGATTGCAGATATGCTTCCATCGTAGACGACATGGAGCCTGCCGAAAGGTGCTCGATGTGTTATTCATGTTTGCTTCGTGGAATGGATACGCGGAGTACAAATTGATGATGTAGCAGCAGCCTCATGTCGTCCTTGAAATATCTTAAATTTCACATCATCATTGAAGGCACCGTGACGTTTCATACCTAAACTTAATCAAACTAACGAGTATGGCAAGATGGATTTGACGTTCATAACTGCAGAGGATTTCTCCGATACTCTGTAATGATCAGGTATCTCGACCGACTCGCTCTAATTTGAGAAACTTTTTTTGTCGAAAGAAAGACATGTCCTCTTACAGCTTGAATTGACACAACACACTCGATGATCATCTACTTTACTTCCTATCTTGTACGGATGGGAAAAATCAATTTTAAAAGCAAAGATAATCGAAAAAAGGCACACGTCGTACGATTATCCTTTCATATTCATGGATGCAAAATACCAAGCAGCATACATCGGAGCTGGTTGGAAAACTCATAATAATCTTCTCTTATCCCTCCAGCCTACGTTCAATGATATCGTAAGTAGAACACTTGTGACACTCGATAAGTTTTTATGGGGCGGGCTCTACTCGAATCTCGCGCAGCAGCAATGCTAAAATCAGGTATGAGGTATTTCAAAAATTTAATATTGTGATCCATTCATATCGCCTCGAGTCTCTTCTGCTTAAATATTTCCTGCTAATCCTACGTATTATACCATGGCCGAGGGCTGTTCATTTTTCTGTGATCATAAAACTATACTGTTCATTTTCAAAATTTAGCGAAAAAAAAGACTTGGTGAGAATACTTGGTGATATGGAAGTTAATGCTTTATAAGCTTCTTATCAACGGTAAAACATTTTGAGAGAGAAGACTTCGTCATTCGAAGCAGGATGGGCGTGTGAAAAGGTAGCCCACCAGTAACAAAATATGGGATTTTAGATGCTTAGTATAAGATGCTATATCGATACTTTGCTCGGAATATCAGTGTCTTGTGTTCACATCAGTCCAACGGCATCGCATCGTTTGTAACAATACAGGTAGTCTTCGTACTTTAGTCCAGCCACCTTTGCGCTCAAATGAAGCAAGATAGACATACATTATCAGCATGCAAATATCGCTTCCTACATTCAAACGCAGAGGTTAGACTATATAAATATGAGTTCTCTTCGATATGATTTCGTTATCCTATATGATCACTTTGACGACGGCACTATCTGCGCCAGAATTGCGTGTTGTACATGCGTCGAATAAGACCGATAGTATTCAAAGCTATACCAGTGACATCTACAGACAATGGCTACCCACTCAGATATGCTTGCCATTCTCTCAGCCTAGAAAAATAATCGATATGTTATCGGGTAAAATGTAACGGGTTTCAATAAATATCCCTGCTTTTTCATAACATAAGCAAACACCGTCCCAACCATTTGATATGAGTGTTATCACATTGACATGTACGATTTTGTGACATTAAGCTTTCTTTTGTAGAGTATATCCGACAAATTTTCATCTGTTTGCCATATACAAGTGTTTCAGATTGCTTCCAGCGAAATTCATCAAGGCCAAATCACGTCGTCAATATTGATGGGGAAAAACTAATGTAGGGGCAGAGAAGTCTCTACCTCCAAGTCGTATTATTAAACGGAATGCATCATTAGTGCGACCAATCACCGCATCGTCAAAAATGCGCCAATGCGCACAAATTAGCCGCTCTTCAAGTGTGAAGCACCTCGGAAAGAGTTATTATCTATAATATATCACGTGTACGATCCACCTGGAACGCAGATTTTCTTGCACTACTATATAGAGAAAAGCTAAGCCCGCATTGCAACGAATTTGCAAACGCAATGCCGAAATAGAAGACTGCTGCGTCGATCTGTCTTCTCAGATTGAGCACTTGAGCCATGACAAGTAACCGAGTCTGTAAAAAAGCGCACGGATTGGTTTATATTGTAACATGTAGAGAGCTCAACAAAGGCAGAATGATTGGCTGATTTGACCCCACGTGTCAAAAAGACACAATCAAGCTCACCATCACGCAGACAAGAGAAAAAGATGTTAAGCACCATAGTGTATTTTGTTTTGCTTCTCGATGCGCTGGTGTCAGTGAATGGGAAGGTACAGTCCAACTATGTACAAAAATCTGCAGGCATTTTCAATGTGATACTTGGATCGCAGAGAGATCGCTCACTGTGTCACTGGTGCCTCGTCACGTGCATTGGAATTGAAAGAATCCATTTGGTCCAAGCCAGCCAGACCAACAGACTCTACTGGGTTTATGGACGTCATACAAATCTGGTACAAGCGTTTTTATCATATTGCAGTACTAGGGACTCATGTCGTATAGCACCTTATGATTCCAAATCGTATATCTTAAGTGATCGAATCCAAAGCGGCTATCAGCATGTTACCACTACAAAACAATCAAATATGATCGAGAACAGTATACATCTACTCGCAGCATCAATTGCAAAAACGGAGGTGGACGAGGCTGAAAAAAAAAACACTCCTCGACAATGGACGCATGATCTATCATCAAGCATCCGCAAACAAGTCTTCAATGTTCCATTATTTTTTGTAAGAGATCTACCAGATAGGAATACACGGGTGTTCAATATGTTAGCTGATCAACAATCGGTAGCTTTCTCACTTTTGCATCCAGAAATCGCAAATGGCAAAACCGAAAACATCTTGGAAACTGAAAGTCCACAAAATGATCGCTCATCGATGCGATGCATCATAATCCCTTCTTATCACGAAGACGATGTTTGTCGGGAATGTTTGGCTATGCACAGCGACTCGTTAGCCATTCAAACTTATTTCTTATTCAAAAGTAAGCGCCGTTATTCGGCTGAGCTGTGCGTCTTTCGTAGCATTCATGAATCAGAAAAGATCATCAAAAACTGTAAGGAAACATTCTGCTCCAAAATGATCCGCTGGGAGTCGAGCGAATGTGATAATGCGGTCAATACTCTAGCTATGCAGGAAAACGGTTCAGAGAAAACAAACGAGATGCACGATGATTCGAATCGTGGCCATAAACCTACAATTCCAGACAAGAAACACGAGAGTTTGCAAGAAATCACACAGATCTTGAAGTATCTTGCCTATAAGAGGATGGCAGGAGTTTCTTTTAGAAAGGCCGCTGCACTGGAAGCGTTCACATACACCAATACACTCGGGATACTAAAATTTGGGGAGCCCGTCTGCATCGGAACCAACTCATTTAGTAACAAAGGTACGGAATGTATCAGTCATATCCTAAAAAATGTGATGGGAGCTCAGGTCGTGAAATTTTTGACACCTACGAATGCAATAATACTGATGGCTGCTTCAGATACTTTACAATTGGGGGCATTACGAAAGCGTGGATGTACACACGTGAAACTAGAAGAAGATGACTGCAAGATGTATCGTAGCAACCAAATAATGCACACAGAAATGTACAAGATCCCACTAAGGGCGCAACTTAGCGATGAAAAGGCTGGCCTCTGCCACATATCGCATCATCATACTTCGAGCCAACAGAATTGTGCTGCAAGGCTGCGGACATTCTTTTCTTCGACTCCCCACCATAAAATGATTCACATACTTACAGCGAGATCGCTCTTAGTCGAAACTTCAGGGTCTAATTCGCAGAAAATAAGGGCGTTATATCCAAACTTCGAAAAGATAGTTAGTAAGCCTACGTGTCTTAGAATTCAGGAAGTCCCTCGTGAATTCTGCTCTGAGCACCTAGCCTTCTTATTGCCGGCTCCCATACATTCTCCCGACCAAGTCTTCATCCACGAATTTACTAAAAACCGCATTCCAGTAGGTTTATGGCCTCCTAAAAATCACATCAACTATCGCAATGCGGATGGTGTAGCATCTCAAAGGCGCTATTCGCATCTTTTATCAAATATTGGCACAGAGCTCTGGCCTGCTGTGGATACTATCGCGTTTGTGGAGTATGAATGTGAAAATTCAAAGCAGATATACTGTGTAAGCTGCCTTCTACAGCACACAGAAGTATACTTAGCTTACGGTCACGAATCAAGCACGCGAGGTTATGTTTGGATGCGACCGGCACCCTCTGTAATTCTCAAGTCGTGTGTTGGAGATAAGATTTGCTCAAGCCTTACATATAATGCGGACCGAGCTCAGATTGAACGGCCAGGTGATCTTCGGCAATGGACAGTAGAATCACTAGGTATATCGGAGAGTAAGAAATAAGCTTGGTGTAATCGGAGGATAACATAGCAGCGCATTCTCCTAATGAATACTATGTCCGATATGTTGGAAGCGTATTTCTAGTTACTATATATTAGAGAATGCTGTTGAACATGGATCCTTTCGAGCCTACCATACCTCTCTCTGTAGATATTTGGTCCGGTTTGAAATAGTGGACTATATTTTGGTGTCGCACGATACTTTATGATTCCTGTTATAACGTAAGCGGCAACATATCCCCTATTGTCCAAATGATAGTAACTTATTATGAGGAAAGAGCCAATTATGAGCCGTTGTTCTCATACATTTGCAAGCCAATCGCAACACATCTCGTATCTGGTGATTTGACGACACCACTCGATCAAGATATCGATGCTACAAGTGCTACAATTCGACACGAATCGTGTCAAGCAGTGATATTGTAAAGGGCTTGGAAGCTGGGTAAGGTAGACGTCTGGATGATTTAACATTCGACTAATATCGTTGCACGGGTCCTCTACTACGCAATAATCGTCTGGATTAAATCTTTCGGTCGGAAGACCTATCCAAAAGACTGTAGATATTTTCGACCACGACATGCAGGAGATCGTCTGACACAAAAACGTTTTTTGCCAATCCGGCATGATTCCCGAAACAAGGCTTGTAAATTGTACATCATGGGGTTATTCGATTGTACTCCGCATGTATTACACAAACGGAATGCAAATTTGGTGGTCGGAAAATAAGGATAACTTCAAAGCCCGAAAGCAAAAGAACGAAAATAAAGAACCATATTCAGACGATGCTGTAAAAATTTTACAGGATAGGACGCATGGTGTTCAGTCTACTCAGCGTGTTATGGAAGCTGTAGCAGCTCAATAGCGTACTCAGGACACCAATAAGTCACGACATTTTTTAATCGAATTTCTTGAACTCAGATTATCGGTCGGAAAATAATTTCAGATACAACCAAGATGACTTCTTCGATCATCACGTAAGGCATCGATAGGATGATAAGGTGCCGTCATGCATGATACATGCGTGTTGAAGAAGGCATTCACACGATCAGCCAGCATTGACATTTCCCAAACGTCCATCCGTCCTGAGAGAACACGATCTTGAAAACTATTTCCGATATGTATCATGTGGTTCGTCTACCATTTCAAGCGTTATCGAATTATGAGTAGCAGCTTCGTATTATGATTCTTGGTCGCAGTGGAGCCACATCGGCTGTTCCTGTAGTGTTGACGGCGTTGGAGAACACCAAGATTTAAAAGTTCAATGCTCGAATCAATCTGATAAAAAATATAAATGCATGATTCCACACCAAGATGTGCTCTTCCATTCAACCATTTCGCCATGTCGATGTGGTGTCCAAAGAGAGCTAAATAAATTGTAATAATTTTCTCGAAGCAGTTCTCTACTGCGCAGAAATAATTTTCAGCGTATCGGATGCGAACGTTCAGAGAAATTGAATGCGCTGTAGATTCGTTTGACGCACTTCAAAAGCGGTTTTTAGTTTTTCATCCTGTCCCCAAAAATAGAAAAAATATTTTTCAATCAAGTGAACATCTTTCGGGTCTTTTGATGTTTCCGACCTAGCACAAATCGATTCAGTCTCGACTGCCTCAGTCGAAAGGTCTCTGCTGGTATGTCAACGCGCATAATGTAACGCCAATGACGTGACAAATCATCTTCTTTGCAACCAATAGTCGACCGCGTACAATTCATGCACGGCGAAACAGTAAACGAAAACCATCATCAAAACGCTATTCGAGAGCTTTTATAGCAATCGAAGGAGGAGGTATTTTTAATCAACAGAATTCGCAAATACCTGGTCGAATCCCCCCAACCCAATGTGGTCGATTGGGAATACGAATAAACGGCATGATTTGATTCAACGAGATTAAAGATGATATGCCATGTTGAAATTCGCAATAAATTTATTGCAGAAAACTTGGAAGTGTCGAGTTGCGTCAAATCATCATACGTTTTTTCTAAAAGCAATGTCAACTCGTCTACAAAACCAAGTCCAGTTGCGACAGTGTTGCCCCTGGTCTAAATGGCATGTTCTTCATGTTGACGAAGTAAATTCTCAAAGGGTTTGACCTGCATAAAATACGTAATTCTAAGAGTGCGTCGCCTTTTTGACTTCATGTAGTGATGTAATGGATGGTGTGATATTGCAATTAGAAATGAATTGTGCTTTCGTATCGGTTTAGGAAAGACGAAGTCAGTCGATACACTTTTGTCAGGCGCCCGTTCTTACGAAAACATGCGATACGTATACGTCCAAATCACTCGGTCATAGGGGTTTTTCAAATTCAAGAAAGAGGCATACAATTCTTCCCATGATCAGTGAACAAGTCTTGTATGTCGGAGATATGTAGTTTGTGATGATGCAGCGTCCATCCTTGCGTAAATGGGTATTCATTATGATGATCAATTTTGGAAAAACCGCTGTGATTGATGTGCCAATGCTTTGTAAAGCACTTTCACGTTTCCACAAAGCACTGCGCGCAAGCTGTAGTTGTCAGGATCACGTCATGATCCTTTCTTGTAAAAGAAGGTGATTGCTCAGTGACGTTTGGCACCTTTAACTAGCTGACATTCGAGCACTATCTTTATCACCTGATACTCTTCATTTACTTTCGGCTGAAGCTTAGATAACGCAGCTGATACTCCATCCACAGCAGGAGAGAAAATACTTCGCATATCCTTCTCCGCTTCCTCTCTCTCTGTCGTAATCAAGCAAGTTGAGAGACGGTCTTCCCTTTAGAATCAACGGAAACTTGGATTGGTTCCACAATCTTTTCAGATTTCTTCAACATTGACCAACTAATCCGGTCTCTGCGCTATTGAGAGTACCCCTGAAACCACCCAGTGATCCCTGAATTCATCAACGCTATCAGTGGGGCTCGATTTCAGGGTTCTATATAGGCTGGTAATATAATTGACCGGCACACGACGACAGAAACTATCCGGAGAAGTGAAGCAGACTTTAGATCGTTTTCCATATGCTTCATGTGATGATCGAAGCATTCATTATGGTTGTTTTGGCATTTTTATTGACTGGAAGTCGAGCTGTTTTTTTTTTGTGATTTGTTTCGAATAAATGCCGTGATTGATTGGTGTCCGGAGTCCGAAATTGAGCTGCTGGGGCTTCCTAAGACACGCTTATTAGAGCAAACACCACGCGGGTATCTTGTACAAACGTTTCTAATTCACTAGAAGATGGTTTTCATGATCGTCTTCTAGCTTTCCAACACTTATCCGGATTCGAAGTTTCCTACTTGTTCGAGCACCAAATCTGCTTTTCGTTTGAATAATCCGACAAGTTGAGTACAATAAAATAAAAACGATGTACAGTTTAATATCCCCGTCTTGGATTCAAGTCGGATTCGCAGAATAACATTTTGTGCCAGACGATCCCCTGCATGCCGTGGTCGAAAATATCTGTATTCTTTTATAAGTGCTCCTATGTAATTCAGGCGTTCGTTGCGTGGTGGAAGTCCTGTGTAATCTTTCAACCTCAAGTAGTCGAATGTTGAATCCTCGAGACGTTTACCTTATCCAACTTTCAATCCCGTTACAAACACGCTAATCACACGATTCACGTCGAACTAGGATACATGAGCATCGATAGCTTGATAAATTGGTATCTTGATATCACCAAATACGAGACGTGCTGCGGTCGGCTCAAAATGTATCAGAGCAACGTCTCAAAAAAAGCACTCTTTACTCGTGATGAGTTGATATCCATTGGAAAAGTCGGGCGGGATATGTTGCCTCTTACGACAACATCGAAACGCTGAGTTGTGCAACGCTATGCTATAACAGGAATCATATAGTATCTTGGGACATCAAAATATGGTCCGCTGTTTCAAATTAGACCAAATATCTAGAAGGAGAGGTATGTTTTGCTCGAAAGTAAGCATATTTGACAGCCCTCCGCCTACTATGTAATTACTCGAAAAAGTCTTCTTGAAAGGGTGCACGGAGTATTCATTAATAAAAATGCACTTCTATATCATCCTTCAATAAGACCAAGATTATTTATCACTCTCCAATAAACCTACTGTTTCTACTGTCCATTGACGAAGCTCATCTGGCCGTTCAAGTGGAGCTCGGTCCGCAGTATAGGTAAGACTTGAGCAGATCTTATCTCCAACACAAGAATTGAGAATTACCGAGGGTGCCGATCGCATCCAAACATATCCTCTCGTGGTTGATTTGTCATTGTAAGACAAGTACACTTCTGTGTGTTGTAGAAGGCAACTGACACAATATAGCTAGTTTGACGCTTTACATTCATACTCCACGAACGCGATACTATCACCGGCAGGCCAGACTTCTGTGCCAGACTTTGATAGTAAACGCGAATAGATCTTTTGAGATGGTACATCATCCCCATTGTGTGTTGATATGATTATTAGGAGGCCATACACCTACTGGGATGCGACTAGCAGTAAACTTGTGGATGGCACTTTGGTCGGGAGTATGTTTGGGATCCGGGAAAATGAAGGCTTGGTGCTCAGAGCAGAATGCATGAGGGACCTCCTGAATTTTAAAACATGTCCATTTACTGCATTTCATTGGGTTCTTTTGATTTAACGCCCTAAATTTCTTCGCATCAGGCCGTGAAGTGAGTACAACTAAAAGCGACGTATCTGTAAGCGTGTAAATTTCTTGTTGTTGGGAAGCTGAAGAAAAGAATATATCCATGTGCGCAGCACAAGTATGTCGTTTCGACGGAGCATGATACGATATGTGGCAGAAGCCAGCCTTTTCATCGATAGAGTGCGGCTTTAGTGGGATCGCGTACATTTCTGTGGGCATCATTTGGTTACCATGATACATCTTGCAGTCATCTTTTTCTAGCAGTACGGATTTACATTCTCGGTCCTTGTATAATAAATTTTCTGAAGTACCCACCAGTAAAATCGCATGCCTAAACGATAAAAATATCGTGGCACGAGCTCCCACTACCTTTTTCAGGATACGACCGATGCATTCCAAACTCCTGTTAATAACCGAGGTAGTTTTGAGGCTGACGAGCTTGTCGGATTCTAATATCCCAAGGGTATTGGTGTATGTGAACGCTTGCAGTATAGCGGACCGTGAGGAAGAAGCTCTTGCCATCCTTTTGTGGGCAAGAAACTTCAGGATCTGTGTGATATCCTACGAGCTCTTGTGTTTCTCACATGAAAATGCTGATTTATGGCTTCGTTTGTCTCATCGTGCATCTCATTTGCTTTTTCTGAATCTTGTTGCTGCATAGCTATAACATTGACCGCTTTATTACATTCGCTTGATTCCCAGCTATTTATTTTCGAGCAGAATGTTCTCTCACAGCTGTTGATGATTTTTTTCTATTCATGAATGCTACGAAAGACGCAGAACGCAGCAGATGAAATGGGCGACCTTTTAAATAAGAAATATGTTTGAATAGCTAATGAGTTGCTGTGCATAGCCAAACATTCTCGACAAACGGCGTCTTCACGAAAAGAATGGATGATGCAACGCATCGACGGGTGATCATTTTGTAGACCTTCAGTTCCCAAGCTGTTCTCATTTGTGATTTCTTGAGCTTGGTGCAACAGTGGAGAAACTTTCGATTGTTGATCAGTTACAACATCAAACATCTTCATGTGCCTGGCTTTTAGATGACTTTCGAAAGATAATGGGATTTCTGATACTTGTCTACGTATGCTTGATGAATTATCATACGTCCATTGTCGAGGATGATTCTTTTTTTTTTCAGCCTCGTCCACCTTCGTTTTTGCAATTGATGCTGCGAGTAGTTGGATAATGTTCTCGATCGAATTTGATTTTTCTGTAGTGGTAACATGCTGATAGCCGCTTCGCGTTGGATCAGTCAAGATATATAATTTGGTTGTATGAGCTGATATGCGACATGTTTCCCTAGAATTGCATTATGATAAAAACGCTTGTACCAGATCTGTATAACGTCCATAAAACCAGTAGAGTTTGTAGGTCTGGCTGGCTTGAATCAAATCAATTCTTTTGTTTCCGATGAACAAGACGAGGCACCGGTGACACGGTAGGAAATCCCCCCGCGCTACACTCGTCACATTAAAAATGCCTGCCACATCTTGAACATAGCTGGACTGTAGCTCCCCAAACACTGACACTAGCGCATCGAGAAGCAAGACATACAACGCGGTGCTCCACATTCTATTCTCTTGCCTTCGTGGAATTAATTGGGTACTTTTGACACTTGGCATCGAATCAGCCAATCGTCATGCCTTGTTTATGCCTCGCTACATGTCATTATATAAACTAATCCGTACACGTTTTTTAAAGACTCTGTTATGTCTCATAACTCAAGTGCTCAATCCGAAAAGACACCCAGATCGACGCAGCAGTCATCTATTTCCGCACTGCCTTTGCACAATGCTAGCGTTTTTTTCCATATACTAGTGCAAGAAAATCCGCATTCCAAGTGGCTCGTACATGTGATATGTGATAGATATAATTCTTCTTTCCAAGGTCTTCACACTAGAGGATTGGCTATTTGTGCGTATTGACACTTTGTTGACGATGCCATCAAGTGCTCGCACCGATACTGCAATCCGTTTATGGATTCGACTGGAGGTCCAGACTTCTTTGATCCTACGTCCGCTTTGTTTCGATGAATTCTGACGCTCTGAATGAGGCCTTAATAGATCGCGCTGTGGCGATCTAACACACTTGTATATGGCAAAGACATAACAATACCATGACGGTAATATACAAAATATCATTATATCACACATTCACTGTGATAACGCTCATTGTGCACCACGAATAAGCCAGAGAAAGACATAATCTAGGAATGCCGAACGTATAATTGCCATTACACCGCTACTGCAATTTCATTTTGCAAGTAGAACACCGCTGTTGTATGGCCGCTAACAAACTTTTTGCGTTGCATTTTTGAATGTAGTAAAAACAGAAATGCTTTCTGCTGATTGGGATCTTGAAAGTTGGTTACTTGAAGGCAACTAATGGAATTTAAATAGGAAGTGGTCGATAAAAAGATGGCTATTCTCATGTATTCCATTGATATCACCGTGGGTGCTGCGGTGTTGTTTCTCGTCGGTATAAACAAGGAGGCCATCGCATATATTGAAGTGACCGGGGATCATTTTCATTGCACCATCTTGAATTAAGAAAAAGTGTTGCAAATCATTCCCTAAGGCTTAACGCAGCTCGTCAATATCACTTTGGGGAACTTCTCGCCATACACCTTCAAACCATTAAGACCAGCACTTGATGCCCATGCCCACATCTGAGCTTGAATATAAATGGAGTAGCACATTTTGTAGACAATAATCAACAATGGTGACGGGATCCAAATCACTACCCCTTAGTGAAATATTGGATCCATCAAACATTTTCTAAGAGGTGGGCAGCGCAAATGAGAAGCAATTTCTCCAACTCTAGAGCTATCGCTGCTCTTGTCAAACAAAAAACTAGTTCCAGCACAGATCTTCAACATGTAGCTACAGCTTGGTACATTACGTCACAATAGGGTGGAACGTTCTCACCAACATGCCGATTCCATCGCGTCGGAAACGTACCATCTTCACCGAGTTCTTGAGCAGAAGATCCTCAATAAATCATCAGTGGATGCGATGCTTTGTCCACCGCACTCTCATTTGACTTTATACACGCTAGTAGCGCACGGTTCATAACGATCGGATGATTGAGTGCCACTTGGATAAAGTTGAGGATTCATGCAGAGAGGGACTAGCATGACCGCATGTGTCATTTGTACGTCATCCCGGACCCGGTAGCCCGGGAGGATTGTGCGGAAAGCATTTTTCGGATTCACTCTCCATTTGCTATCCAACCTCGCCAACTCTCATTGATCGCTCCGCTGTTTGAAAATCCGTGTGGTGTGGTTGTAAAAAATGGTCGTCCTCGTTTGATGCGGTCCCCGCATTTGGGATCCGTTTTTTCACGGCAATAATTTGAAGTGTTGTCCGTGTATCAATTTGGCAACCGCTCTGCCTCCACCGACATAGATCGAGCACAGATTATTAATCTTTGGTACCCATCACAGGTAGAGCACGATTTGTGCTTTCAAAACCATGTGTCCAAATGACTCTCTACACGGTGACGTTTATCGCATCAACAAACTAGGTGCAAGGTTATATCCCATGTCACTTCATTGGTTCTGATGGTACTGGTGAGCTTTTTGTCTTTCAGAGGAAGGAGTGGAGAGGCTGGTTGTGGCAATGAGCTTGCGTCAAGTAGTGTGATTTCGAGAGGAGGTTTGAGCTCCAACGATATCTAGTAGACTCGTTTCCGTTCTACTTTTTTGTCACCTCTTTTTGATTCGTAATCGGCATATCCATGGTTTTTGAGGCGACCACAGATGCCGGTTTTGTTGTAGTTTTCTTTGGGTTTGGAGCTGCCACGGCTCCTAAATCCAAACACTTGAGTTCACACGGACCGAAGCGTGGTCGCTCTGTCGGAATTGGGGCATTCTTACACCGCAAAGGGAAGATTTGTTGCCGAATGTGATTCGTTCGCATACCTTCCTAGCATGCACCAATTCTTCGCGGCCCGTGGATGACGCAAAGTAAATTCTCCACGTCGACATAATCACTCCTTGGTTAGAATTTGCGTCCCGAAAGGTATCGAGAGTGATTACGTGCCTCTTTTTGTGAAGGGATTCCAAAATACCCTCGCTTTCGACGTCAAGATCGACTTCAAACAGGTCTAGTTATAGCGATGTTCCGAGTATCTTACTCTCCAAAATTCTTTTCACCAAGTACGGTGGCCGACTGGCGCTCCACTTGTTCGCAACTGTGCATGCATGCCATCATTGCTAGAAAATTCCTTCTTGGAAGCTTGAAATTCTGTTTTTCTTGTGACTATCCAAAAGAGATTCGAATACCGGGTTGCCGTGATCTCGGAGTAATTAGGTTAATAATTTCCCATTTCGAATGTTGCTGAATTCCTGATTCATCTTCTTCAAGATCGAGAAAACAATGTTCATGTTCCATGGTAAATCCCGTATAGCAAGTTCGCAATGCAATGCCGGATCAAATTAGCACATAAATGGTGGGGTTGTGCAAATACTTTGAAGGACCATGATGCAATGTATGCAAAATGGTGATTCGGATTGTTGAGCAATCCGTAATTCGATAAATGAGGAGAAGAATATGAATATATGAAGTCCCGGAAGAAAGTATCAATCATATGAAATGTTCTATGACACATTTGAGAACAATTCATAGAAGTCGCAAACGTTGTCATTATTACCGGAAATATTACGTTTTGAGATGATACGTCGTCTTCATTAATGGAGAAAAATTGCGATTCGTTACGGTGCAAGAAAGTGATTTACGTAAATATGACCTCGACTACATTCTGCTAATTCCGTTTCCAGCGCATAAGTAATAGGCCGTATTGCCTGGATTTAAAAAATGACGACAGCCCAATTTGGGTCCTGTCCAGGATAAATTCAAATATGCTGCAATATCGGATGATTCAAGCTTTGGGAGCTCCACTCGATATCACGCTTCCGGTATAACCTTGTCCTTACGTAACGAGGTTTGCGACTTGGCGATGTCAGCCTAAATAGGACGTTTCGTTTTGTTCCCGCTTGCAGTAGCCTTCTGCTACCCTGTATCGGGACAGTAGCAGTACCACACGTACCATCCTGTTCCGTGTGCTGGGGTGAGTGACGACTCATCGACAATCATGCAATCACCCAATGAAAAGTGACATTGCAGGGTTGCCACTTTAGACCAAGCCGACGCTAACGCTCTTGATTGTGTCGAATTGTAGACTTAAAGCAATGTTTTTGAGAAAGAATGGTTAAAAACATTCTTTCCAGGCTTGTAACTAAATTGACTTGTTTCGTAGTAGCTCGTAAATTGAGAACTTCACCGCAGCGCAGAAGATAGAGCCATCCTAGGTTTGAATCAATAGCCAAGTGATATTTACAAATTCGACTGCTGATTGAGCCAGATAAAGGATGTACTGAGTTCCTTCATACACACCAAAAGCCGTGGAAGCAAATAAACGGACGTTTGAAGTCTGCAGTATAGCGGTGGAGCTTCCAAAGCCAAAGCTTCCGACATTTACAACATTCTACAACTAGAATCAGATGTAAGGCACTCGAAGTGGTCGGTTTTGGCTGAAACTTAGAAACAGGGAGGCCCTTCAAATATGTTAAAGGCCGCTTGCACAAGATATAAAGACGGATCAAGCATTCATAGCACTCCAATGGGATGATAATGTACTCTTTTATGGAAGACTATGGCGATCGTGTATTTAACATATAGCGCACTTTAGATTCAAATTATTGCCTAGTTGCAGTAAATGCCGGTAGAAACATCCGGGTGATGGTTTCAACGGAGGTTGCACAAAAGAAGTCACAGTGACGCCCACAAAATCATTCCGGAAGACGACGAGGTTAAAATGTTGAGGAGCGGAACGAAAGGAATACAAAGACAAGATTCTTGAGCTCTACTCTCCACTCACTATAGTCCACCAGGACTCACAACGATTCTTCCTGGAGAAAATTGACTCGATAGTTGAAAGCAAGTATGAGATGACAAAGATCAACGACGGATATGTGAATATACGACTGTTTCTAACAAGAAACAGCGTCACCGCATCGGGGCATTTCATCATATGGTTTGAGAGGTGCAACCAGAATCCATTCTTGATTTCTTCATAATCTGCGTATGTAATTGTATCCAAGTTATCCAGTTGAACCATAGAATTGGCTATGTCATAAGAAACGGTCAACCTTTATTGTTCGCAACACACGACAATCGCGAAAACTAATTGCCCCAAACGGTTTGGGGAAGTTGGGGAGCTTATGTAACTCGATTCCAAAAAGTTCGCTTCAACAACTTCAACCGAACAAACTGGTCCAAGAAGATGTACAAAAAGATATGTGCGTAAGCAAATCCACATTTACAAAGCCTCGGTAGGCTTTTCTTAAGAAGAGACTGGATATCCCATTACTCGACAAGGGGTGCTATTAGAATGTATGGAATCAAATGACCTAGCTTCGGATAGGACGTCTCATCTCCTGTTCATCAATTAATCATTAGCCTACCACCTTTTTGGCAAAGACTTAACATTTGCAACTCGATGGAGACGTCATCTGGGACGAAACTCCCTAAGAAACGTGAAGTTTCGTTTCAAAATGTCAGTTCATGGTGAACATCAGCGACAGCATTCTAATTAAAATGACCCGAGCGACGAGAGCTACTGAGGTCATCGATTTGGCTCTCATATTTACGGCACCCACGTGATACACTAAATATCATGGTGTCCATCATAATACCGCCGCCCCGGTGATTTGGATTCCACTCACCACTGCAGATTAATGCAGATCAATTTGTTGCCTCGCTCAGTGATGGGAGTGAGGTTGATGCAAACAGTTTGATTATGTCGTTGACTTTGACCGTACGAAGAGAGCATTATCCCGTACGCACAAAAGGGTTGAGAAACGAAATGGAGCGCATGTTTGTTCCATTTACATGATGATCACACTTTTTGGTTTTCTTCCCATTCTCACACAAGAGCATACATAGGGCCATAATCCAATGATTTCAACGAATGCATTTCGCATTTGTATCCTCAAACGCCGTCAACTCAGATATTATTTGATCGTAATAACAAGAAGGTGTACACTGGGCATTGCTTTCAATTTCGTAACTGGTTCGTTCGCGAGCGCTGGAAAAGTATCCAAAAGAGTAAGTTGGTAGAAAGTCAACATCAACAAAATGACGGTACTAATTGCTGTGATTGCCGCAGTATAACATATCCCTTACGTATCGATTCTATGAGCAAACTGCTGAACAAATGCCACAAAACCGAGCGAACTTCACGTGACACAGCCGTTTCTTTGTGCACAATAACGCAATGAGCAGATGAAAGTTGCCTTTCTCCCCATAGGACATATAAAGAAAGCTCCGAGATTGCATTTGATATTACACCAATTGGATCAGACTCAGGCAGCTGTACACTATCGAACTCGCAAGGCTTTCTATCCGCATTCACTCTCTTTGTAATGATAGGAAAAAAGTTGACATTCCGACTTTTTTGAAAAATGTCAAAGGAAATCGCAAAAGATCTCAAAATCAAAGAAATGGAAATGTTTACACACTTACGATCCCTTCTCTTCAAACTGCTACCTCACAACACGAACGGAACGGAGGAATCCCATAGAAATGTGATATAATGGAAAGCCTCAATGCTCCATAATACTCGTTGCTTCCGTTCGAAGTGCATCCAATTGCTTCATCGCGACATGAAATTCCGTCATTTTCCCTTGATTCACACAATCAGCCACCAATTGAGCTGCAACTCGTAGTCGTTCCTCTAACGGTACGTCCACGTCCGCGAGCTCCGTATTACTATTGCAGCTCGAACGTATATTTCCTGCTGCGGATCGCACGGATGTGAGCCCAATACCCAAAGAGCTCTGTATGATCTCTTCTTTGAATCGATTCTTATCCGCATTGCTGAGTGATCCCCTTCGCGCCATTTCCGCTACTTTTCGAAGTCGAACGCCATTGGGACTCATCATTGGCAATCCTTTACTGTCGAGACCACAGACGCCATCTACATCGCCATCAGAATCTTCCTCTTCGGGCGGCGGTGGAGGAATGGAATGTTCGGATGGAATCTCTAAAGCACGCGATGTTTTGCTGCTCACAACAGCGTGATAGAACGGAATAAAATCACTCGAAGTATTGACATTTGCCAGTACACGATCATCGACACTTTGCTCAGTATTGCTCGATACAAACGCATTGAATCTGTGGTCTGACACCATCTGCTCATCGATTCCGGGCATTGATCCGTTCTTCACGTAATGTGCGCCATGAACCGCTTTGCTTTCGCTTATTTCACGCGCCAATTCCAAACGACTTTTACTTCGTCGACGAAATTTGAAAAATTCCGCAGCATTCCCAAAACTCGCGCGTTTGATTGAATGTGACGGAGAAAACATTGCCGTGTTTATTGGAGTGTTTGTAGAGTCTGTAGGGATACTTCGTTGCCGGACAAGATGAGTCGAAAAGGAGCCCAATTGCGTCGCTGCTTCTGCGGCTGGGGATTTGAGATTGGAGCTGTTCCCTCGCGTGAGACTTACTTGCTGCATCCGTTTCGAATTGGATGTGAGATTTGGTGATAAAAGTGTCTTCCGGTTGGATGTCATTTGGGGAGTATTGAGAACTGCTTCTGCTACTTGCCACGGTACTGTCATCGATGGACGTCGTACCAAACCTGGTGGAGGTGCAATGATAGCATTCTGATCGTTGGCTTCGTATTCTTTGTATGAAATATGTTGATGTGTGTAGAATGGGACCTATGAATCGATTCAGTTGGCAGATATCGAATAAAAGTGATCCGATGAGAAAATACCGGCGGAGGAACGATCGTGTCGAGTGTCTTTGGGCGAGACGGTGGAGGCGACCAGGAAGGGATGCAAGCAGTATTCTCCGATATTGGTGGAGGTGGGAATGCATCATCGGGCAATCGGAAAGAATTCTTATGCTGAAAAGGACGCATCAGCTCAAATGCAGTCGCAAATCTCTCAATGACAAACCTGTTGTGCGTTCCCCTCGTTATCGTCACTTTCATCAGAGCTCAGCGGATTTAGAGCCTCGTTCTGATAATTGGAAGGATAGAAATGTGCAGGTCGAAATTCCTTCACATTTTCGAGTCGACGTACGTCGCTTGTGGACGTATTCCTCAAATTGTACGAATAGCTGTCTATAAACGCTGGCGACGTCGTTGTATTTTGATACGTTGTGTCGGTAGCACTTGTCGAAGGCACTAAACACTGACGATAATGCGCTTTTGCGACATTCGAAAGCATTGTTTTCTCAGCAGATTTCAAATTCATTTGTTTTGATGGAATATTCATTTGAGTTGCAAGTCGAAGACTTGTGAGTTGTTTGAGTTCCTGTACGGTCATTCCTTTCGTAAGCGCTCCTGCCGATGCGTTTCTCGCAATTGTGTTTGTCGAAGAGGCTGAAGCAGTGGGAAGCGGTTGGCTTTGCATGCGCTGTTGTGTCAATCGTTTGAGGTCCTACAAAGCACATTGAGAAAACATTTGCGTTGTAAATGCATTGTGATACCTCAACTGTCATTCCGCTTTTGATTCCCATTTTTGCCGGTGCATTTGTGCGCGTATTTTGAATGTGTTTGGACACTGTTTGATGGTACGATCGCGAAGGATACTTTTGACTTTTACCGCTCGTTTGTGATGGAATTTGCAGCAGAAATGAAGTGTTTGGCGTCGGGGCCGCAATATGTGTGGAATGTGAGTGCATTAGTTGTTGCGCGCTGCCATTACGACGCCCATCCATAAAGGACGCATTGCGCATATCACTCGACTCGAATTGGATCAGAAATAGCGTTTTCTGACACAAAAAAGGATCAATGGACTCGCAGTGAACACAGAGAAAACACAAATACGTTTTGCAGACACACTGTGTGTTTGCTGAGAGATTTTCGTCGGTAGCAATTCAGTCGCGTTTTTCCCCTTTGCGTATGTAAAAAAGCTGCGAGCACTCGCGTCACGAGATGTATGTGTTTGTAGAGAGATAAGCGTTTATAGAGGTAAAAGGATATTGTAATATAAGGGGAATAGAGGATAAGAGGTATGGGCGGAGGATTGAAGTTTCTGAATTTGAAAGGGTGGCATCCGTCGAACAAAGCGAATCAGAAGCGGATTTGGATTGCAGAACAAAAGGAGAAGGCGAAAGAGGAGAGAGAAAAAGAAGCGGCGTCTGAGTTACGTAAAAATGCGGAATTATATCGGTTTCAGAAAATCGCTGCGGCGAAAGGCGACGAGCGTTCAGTGACGCAATTGGCGTCGCAATCGGTTGAATTTATGTACGCGCCACCGCCGGGTTTACAGAAAATTGATAAATCAGTAGAAAGCGATATGCGGGAAGGTACATCGATGGGTGTTTTTTTGTGTGTGAGCATTTTTTTATTTCGCTTTTGTAAGATGACGCGGTGCGTGAATTTCGACGTCGAATGGAAAAAAAGACAAAAACTCATAAAAACGAGCAAGCAAAAAAGACTCAACGAAAGTTAGAACGGTATGTCGGTCGTCGACCGGATGAAAGTCTCACTATCGACGAGCAAGTCGGTGGGTATTGTTTGTATTGCACAAGTGTATACCCGTTAATGGATCGCTACAGAGCGATTTCCGTTTCTCAAGGATGCTCCTGTGGAAGGAGATTACACTGGCAATGTCAAAGTGAATTTTAAACCGATGGGTGTACAACTACGTAATGTACGTTGTTTACGTTGCGGTGAATGGGGTCATTTGTCTGGTGATCGTGAATGTAAATTACGCAACTTTAACCCGCATGGTAAGATCTTTGTCGTTTAGAGCTTAGTGACAGTCTAATGCGTCATTTCCAATAAATCAGATGCAGCTCGTCAGGCTCTGGAAGATCCTTTCTCGTACATGAATAAGGTATTTCCCAGTTTGTTAACGTGCGTTGACTGAGTAGACGGCGTTTTAGATGACACAAGTGAATAAACAAGAACTCGTGCTCCGTCGAGCGGCTATTCCTTTCGAAATGGTATGTCATTTAACGCGTATTGTGTATCCTCACTTTTTCGTTGGGTGTAGCAAACCGAACACATTAGCAAAGACTACGAACTCATTTCATCTGAAGATGACAGCGATTGCGATTCTGAAAGTGCATTTTTACAAAAATTGACAACAAAAGAAAAAAAAATGCTTTTGAAAAAATTGAAAAAAGCATCAAAGAAAGAAAAGCAAGAGAAGAGCAAAGATGAAGATCGACCAGCACGCAAGCAAACAAAGTCTGATAGAGCGAAAGACTCTGGCGATGCTACGAGAAGACATAGGAGACGATCTAGATCATCTTATGTCAGCAGGAAAAGGACCCGGCACCATCACTCTCGTTCAACAAGCCGACCTCGAAGCCGGCGTTTGTGAAACAATTCTCTTTGATTTACAGTCATATTGTGCACAGATGATTACCACATTTAAGCATTGCTAAAACATTGAGGCTACGCATCTTCCACTCGTAAATGAATTTCAATCTTATTGTACTTGGCGGTGATTCCATCTGAGGATCATGAGACACGGCGCTGAATGGAGTTGCACTTGACCGAAAGCCTTATCAATTGCTCGGCTTGGTGTACATTTTGGGAGAGTAAACTTCATATCATATCCAAATTTGGTGAAAGGAACAGAATGACAGATGAGCCATAAGCACTACAGAAATCGATATATACTGTTTTTGACACTGACATTGACAAGTACACACGCGCATGGAGTAAGGTACGATATGGATCCATCCACAAAGGTTTGATGAATGGAGTGTGTATGATTGTAATTTCGAATCTTAATTATGGAAACACATGGGAAGAGTCCACAAATTCGAACAGAAATCAAATTTCGTAATGTCTTTTGGTGTACACTTTCGTAACTGTTAGATCCACTAGTGGCGACACACGGAAAGGGTCGCTATACAGATACATGTATACTGCGTTACACCTACAAACCCTATGTGTGGCTGGGTGAAGCTGTTTCACATAATGCAAACACTATTTACCGTAGACGTCTCACATTGAGTCATATTACTATTCACCTTCGCAAATAGACTTACATTGAGATCACGTCATCGACCCAATAGGCTGCAAGCGTGTTCGATCTCAAGCTGCGATCTCTTCTTCCTCGAAGATATTGCAACTGTCTGATTGCTTACCGTACCATTCTGAATAACATGTTATGGTAACATAAACTCCATTGGATGCTTTAAATAAAAGCCTCCTTTTTTCATGCACGATTTCGAATGACCTCGTCATCTTGATATCTTATTCCCTTTACGAAACGATACGCATCGTCGCAGTCTCTGTTCTGGTGTGGAATTGAGAGAACAATGAAACGATCGAGAAAAGAGCTTAATAGAACGAGCAGGGATTGGTTACTAAAATAGCGGCTGTACTGTTGCTCTCTACGTGATCATTTCCGTATACACACAACTGATGTCAAACCGCACTTAAAATTTATTAAGTACCATGTTTTCCATAACTTGCTTGACAACTACCTCACCTCTCAGAACTTTTAAGATCTCCAATCCAAACAAAATTGCTGAAGCTGGTCCTTGACTCGTAATACACTTTCCTGATAAAACCACAGCATCGCTCCGATACAATTCTCCAGCTTGTTTTGCAACCGAAGGCGCGCACGTGAGTGGACCCTCTACGATACCGTGATGAAGTAACACGTCTATAGGTGCGGTCCCACTTGCGCCAAATAGACGCCCCGAGTGCTGTTGGTATTTAACAAACTCAAGTACCAGTTTAGAGGCAGCTAACGTGCTGGTTCCCTCTCCACCGACCAGAATGATTGCTTCGAAGTCTTTGTTTACGCAATGCTCCAACAGCGTATCTGTTTGAATCTCCAGGCCGTGCATCAATTTTACAAAACGATCGGGAGGATCCGGATCGAGTTTAACTGAGGCGATGGTGAGACGCACGCCTCCTTCCGCCAAAACGGCGGACAGAGCTGCCAATTCAATCTCTTCCGTTCCATCCGCCTACAAAATAGAATTTGAGTATATCCACATTGCAAGCATAACAGATAAGCCACGAACCACTGGGATCAAGACCGCTGGTCGAGGGGTTACAATATCTGTAAGCGCGTGTACGACAGCACTCATTCTTTGGGAATGAAAGAATTAACTGGAACGCACACACAACGAACTTTGCAATGACACAGTTGACTAGTTTGCTTGTCGCAGGAAAGTGTCTCCAAATTTCTTCATTGTATCATTTCAATTTGAACGAAAGTAATGGCAACACGAGTCATCAATCTAGCTCAAGTCCACGATGATTCGCCCGATCTCCATTCGAAATTGGCAATGATTGCTGTGGTACGTTTTGTTATGTAACCGATCTGAGAGGAACACCGTTTTATTTGGATAAACTCGATAGTCAGACGGAAGTGACGAGCTGGAGACACTCATTCTTTACGACGTATTGAAGCGAGCCAATATACGAGTGATTCTAGCCGCATGTAGCACTAAAGACGGGAAAATCGTGCACACGTCTCATGGAATGAAATTAGTCACGACATCACCCGTAGAGGACTCTGTGGACTATAATATTGATTTGATTGCGCTTCCAGGGGTACGCGTGTACAATCGCTTGATAAAGTGTCTGATGAAATGACGTGGTTAGGGCGAGACATTGGATGGGTTACGAGACTGTGAGGTGTTGATCAAACTGTTGAAAAAGCAAGTGGAGAAGGGAAAATGGATTGCGGCGTTATCCAATGCGCCTGCAGAAATTTTGATGCCGCACTTACTGTTGGATGGGAAAGCTACGTGTCATCCATCCAAAGCTCGAGACATGACTGGATATTTTGTGGACCAGGATTTTGCCGTCACCAAGACTTGTATCACTAGCCAAGGTCAAGGCACCGCCATGCGTTGCGCACTTAAATTGGTGGAGATACTTTGTGGTCATGAAGCCGCAAAACGTGTGGCGAATGAGATATTATTTACGTTGTGAGAGTAAGGATTGCGTCATGAGTAACAGCGGTAGGGCTACCCACAAACGAGGCGACCGTATATGTAAACAAGTTTTAAGACTCTCATGGAACGTTTCTCTTTGAGATGGGCAATTGCTTCATGACTGTTATACTTTATCAAACCGCACTTGAGCTCAAATTCTCGAACGTGAAGGATAGAAGATGCGCTGTCGACTACACACGAACATATGTACCGTACATATAGATGAACACGTTCGTAGATGCTTCCCCTCATAGAGAGAATATGGCGACAGGTGCACGCAACATGTACCAATTTGTGGTCGCGGCAAGATGAATTTATTACATACACACCCGTCTTGAATCAAAAATGCGATGGGTTACTTGAAGGTGATAGTGGACAAAAATTGCACGCTGTCAAACTAAAATTTGATAGATTCTTTGCACTCAACTTCAAGGCTACTAAATGCGCTCGTTTGTGTGTATTGCATGGAGCATCATCGATTGCGAGTGAGTCCTTTAACTTTCCTAGCAAAAGAGCCAGTAGTAGGGGTAGGGGTCGCATATTCACACAAATTACAACTTGGGGTAGGGATGTCTTACAGTACGTGACTTTTTTTACTCAAAAGTTCATTTTTGTCGTCCTTCATTCTCGAAATTGCGTCACAAAGCGTACGTCAAAGGTCAAACTTTAGCCAATAATAGCACCTACAATACAAACGATCATCCGATCTCATCTCACTAACACTATTGTAGACACAATCACTTTATAATTAGACTCTAAACGGATACATTGAATCGCTCCCATGCTTGCGCTATTATATGAAAAATTTCATCGCACTGAAAGGCAAGTCATACATTCACTCTCGCCTTCAACCAAAATAAATTCGTGCGGTTCCACAATTCAAAGTACATGTCCAAAACAAGGGACAAAACGCACAATTCACGATCGATTACGCGAATTGATGGGCGACGAAATCACCGAAGAAGAGTTTTGGAACCGGTTTACCTTTGGTAAAATCCTCGGCACAGGCTCAACCTGTAAAGTGTATGAGGCTTTTGATACTGTCACCAATGAGACTGTTGCTGTCAAAGTGTTTGACAAGGTTGCGATGATCGAAACCCGGTGCTCTATGGCCGCGTCCGAAGACAAAATCGTAAAAGAACGCGCTGTTGATCGTGCACGTCGTCGACTCCTCAAGATCATTTCGGAACTGGAAATTGTGAAAACGCTGCATCATCCAAATATCATTCAATTTCGTGGCGCTTATGAAACCTCACATCGCATCTGTATTGTGTATGAAAGGACACAAGGATCGGATCTGTTAGAGTACCTCTTAGCGCATGGGAGGATGCAGGAACCGCAGGCCGCTTACGTCGCTAGACAATTGCTCTCTGCAGTGCGATATTGCCATGACAGGCGTTTGTATCATCGCGACTTGAAACTCGAAAAGTGAGTACATTTGATGTAATTTTTTATGTAGTATCCACTCATTCTGTTGTTATGTAGCGTGTTAATTTCACCCGATTTGAAAGTGAAACTTATCGACTTTGGACTCTCCGAGTACGTTCCTGAGGGAAAACAACTTCACTCTGTTTGTGGTACACCTTTGTATTGTAGCCCTGAAATACTGTTCATGAATACATCCAGCGAGTATACCCGTGACGGATTTGAGGGAGGTCCAGCAGATGTTTGGAGTGTTGGTATATTTATCTTTGCAGTTTTGACCGGATGTGCTCCTTTTGATGACTCGACATTGATGCGTTTACGTGAAGACGTTTTCAAAAATTCCGTGTGTTTTCCGCCTTATTTATCATACGAAGTGAAAAGCATGTTAAAGGCCATTCTGGTGCAGGATCCCGCTTTACGCCCGACAGTACAAGAATTGATGCAACACCGCTGGATCAAGGCGAAAGGACTTCACGAAACGCAACTGGTTGTCTCGCACTCTCCTCACACATATTGCAAGTTTTCTAGAAGTAAGACCGTATCATTATCACCACGAAGCAAGGCCTCTGTACTCCATCGATTGCTTTTCCGGCCGAGTAGTGATGGAACAGAGAAAACAGCTCGATCCAGTCTCAGCTATGATGAAATTAGTCATGAGCTATCAAAATGGAACTTGGGAAATGTCGATTCACTCGATAGGTCGGATACTCGACGCATCATGCACAATGCGTTCTCATTCACCTGAATCGGTTCTCATGTATTTATTGTATTACCTGTGGATATTCAGTTATGGAGAATGCAGATATAGTAGTATTGAAATATAACGATAGAGAAAGATACTTAACCGGACATATCCTTTGCTCGAGCTTTCATCTTTAAGGCTGCATTGGCTTCATTTGCTTGTTGTATGAGCGCATCGGCACGCGCTTTTGCCTCTTGCGCTTTGAGTAACGCGAGCTCACGACGTTTTTTCGCCTCCTCTTTTGTCTGATCAATACGAGTCTTCTGCACTTGAAGCTCACGCAATCGACTCTCTTCCTCGACATTCAAACTGTGATCGATTTGTCGACGCGCCATATCTCGTACTGTTCTTGTCGCGTGGATAGCTTTCTCGCGCATTTCTTCGGCTCGTAATCGTGCTTCTTCAGCCCGATTTTCTGCTTCCTTACGCCGAAGTACGGCTTCCTCTTTTTTCTTTTCTAACAGTGAAAGAGCATTTTCTTGCTCCACTCTCATACGGTTGTCTTCCCATTCGCTTATTTTAGCGACTCGCTCGGCGTTTTTCTCCTCAAACGTTACAGTCGCTTCTTTTACCTTTAAACACATTTCCTGCGCATGCGACTTACTATCCAAAATACGTTGCATCGCGTCGCGTTTCTTGCCTGTGGCTTCATTGCGTTTCTGTTTGATTTCAGCGCTTCCTGCATTGAATACGAGGTCTTGCAAATCCGTACTTTGGTCATAGTCTTTCAGTATGCGTTCTCGTTCCTTGTATTCTGCCAGAGAAGCCGCACAAACCGCTTCAATCAGTTTCCGATCGGCTTCCTCTTCCGCTTGAGCGCGAGTTCGCCTTGTTTCTTCCCAATTTTGATGCGATGATCCTGATGTCGTCGACGAAGTAGGCGACTGCGTTCTGCTTTCTAGTTCAAGAAGCGAATTGGGTGACAACACTTGAGCCAATTCGCTCGGCTTTGATAAGGAGCTGGCGTAGGAGTGATGATCACTTTCCAAACTGGTTTGGTACGGTGCACTTGGATTCGTGTTCATTACAATATGTTAAATGCGTCTTTCTCTCAAGTGCTCAATAAATGGTACCCATTCAAAGCCCTACCCGCCATGACACGACAGTTGGAAGTGTATCTCCTCTGCGGTAACCGATGGGAAAATGTTCCAAGGATAAACGAGTATGTCGTTTATGTGAAATGAATACTTGTCGCTTACGTTTTCCTAGGACATATATTACCGTAAAGCCAAAGAAGCAAAGTACCGTGCACGTTCCGCGTTCAAATTAATTCAACTCGACGACACGTTTTCATTCTTACAAGGTACCCTCACATTATAATATCCCTCCAAATTTGCTACAATTCAACACATTCATCTAGGTGCGACTCGAATTGTGGATCTTTGCGCTGCGCCTGGCGGCTGGAGTCAGGTGATCGTTGAACGCTTGCGACAGAGCCAGAAACGCACTGATGAAGCGAGAAAGATCATCGCGGTTGACTTGATGGAAATGGCACCTATCGAAGGCGTACATCAGCTCAAAGGTGACATCACACACGCTGAAACCGCCAACGCAATTATTTCGTACTTTGGCGGATCAAAAGCGCATGTTATTGTTATGGACGGCGCACCAGATGTTATTGGATCATACGATTGGGATGAATATATACAGGCACAATTAGTTTTAGCAGGTCTACATTTGAGCCTATCCATCCTCGAGGAAAATGGGATATTTGTCGCTAAAATTTTCCGGGGTGCACAAGTCTCTCTACTGTTTACTCAACTAAATCAATATTTCCGTAAAGTCACGTGCGCAAAGCCAAAAGCGAGTCGAAATTCAAGTTTTGAAGCATTTGTTGTGTGCGAAGGTTTTGTATCACCAGAGAAGGTATATCAAATTGCACAGGAACCTTATTTGTTGGATTATCAAGATCTTAGAGTCAACGAATCCAATGCAATGGAAAGAGCTCGCTCCATATATGCGTCCGTTCAGTTCCGTGGGTGCGGAGACGTGTGTGGTGACGATGCAGACCAGTCGTATCCTTTGGAAGACTTGACAGAAGCTCCCAGTACGCACACTTACCGGCACCAAGAACCGCTTCAGAAACCCATCAATCCTCCTTATGCTCCGGCGTTACTAAAAGAGTATCATTTGTGATAGGATTTTCCGTGTTTTGAAGTCGTTGCTTCTTCCGTCTTTTCTGCTTGCTATTTTGCACTACTGACATTGAAAATAGCACAGAATTCTGCTGAACGATAAATATTGCCTTACCGCGAGGATTCCCTCGTTCGTAAAATCTCTGAAGAAGCTCAATTGCTTCCGTCTTCAAGATTCCCGAGCGACATGAGAATGTGTGTGGTGTGCTTGCACTATAAAACCAAGAGATATAGTAACATATACAATGAAAACTTTCTTCCCACGTACGTTGGCTGATGAAGTGATAACACGGATCCGCAACCACCGAAACGAAAGTTTTGACAGCCAAAAACCACGCGTACTACTTTACATTGCAAAAGTGCAGCCGCACACATAATACAAGGCTCACAAGTTACGTAAAACGTCGTTTCTTCTAGGGTCGCTTGTGCATTCTCATATTTCGATACAATTTCATCGATTGCAACAAGTTCGGCGTGTTTGGTGGCCTACACCATTTCAGTCAGATCCGATTCAAGTGAGATAATCAGCTAGAACGTACATTGAATTGCTCATTGGTTCGATTGGATGCAACGCTTATAATCTGATTCTGATACACCACAACACAACCAACGGGCACTTCACCGCGTACCAGAGCACGTCCTGCCTATCGTACAACTTGGTATACATCGCTCTATACAGTCAGCACAAAAACTATACCTCCACTAATGCTTCCCTCATAAACCTCACATCACCATTGACCTCCATTCTCTTTATTTCCATATCAAATTATACCGACACTGTATAGCTCTAGTAACACTAATTTCTACAATGTATTAATTGTCAGCAACATACCTTTCCCAATGAATTGCAATGAATTGTCTCAGTCGCTGTCGCTGTCCAAAAGACAAATAACGGATTGCGGTATCGAATTTCTATTCGACTGACATCCCATCGACTGCGAATGACTCCCATTTGCCACCGGCAGCGCGTTTCGATGCGAATTTGATGTCAATTCCGAAAACACATTCTGTACCAGAAAATTGGTTCCATTACAACGGTTGGCTTCTGTGAGCGCGTCGTTCCTGTCCGTAAATGTCGAAATGGATGGAAGAACGTTCTCATCGGGCTTTGTCGACTCGATTCCTACAGGATCGACGGAAGCCGAGGAAAGCGCTGGAAACAAATGCGGCCAAGAATCTTCCGAACTCAATGCGCCCGCTACCTCGTTTTCATTTGTTCGACACGCACTCCATTGTTTACTTTTGTAAAATGAATTCGTCGCATTGGAAGTATTCAACTGCGCCATTGTCGCAGAAGACGCTAAACTTTCCCATAATTCGCTTTCTGACAATAAAATGTCTTGATTCTCGACTTCATTTTCGTGCATATTTGTACCCGTTTTGCTCTCAGTGTCATTTTCTTCGTCGCTCGAAAGCAAATCGATGGCAATTGTCTCTTTGGACTTTTTCGTGAGATCGGTTTCATTCTCTAATTTCGCGATCTTCAGCTTTTTGATAGATGGCGAGCAGCTCCCATTTTCTTCCTCCGTCAAACGCACTTTCCACGTCCCATCCGGAAATATCTCAACATGTTCGACGCCTTCCAGTTGCCCGTTTTCTTTCAATAATTTGCTCAGGAAAGGATCCACTCGAAGATCTGCAAGTCGGATAAACTACTCGAATTAGCAATTATTGCACAATTGTTTGAATGTGATGACTTACCTTGTGGCAGATCACGCACATCCAAGGCTTCGATCGTGCTTTACGACTGTATAGTAGAAACGTCTTGAGATCAAAACACTGCAAATGTTTACAATTTGTTCCACGAGCAGGTCGATTGATCATACAAAGTCCGAGCGGACATCGAAGTGATAAGAGTGTGCATGTTGTCTCGACGCCGTCGTTGCTCTTGTCAAACGAACCTTCGACTTGTTCTTTTGCTTCCACAAATGTCATTTGACTCGAATTCTTTTCTACCAAACTGATTATTGAATCTATAGTTTGCGTTTGTACGATTTGAATCATAAATGCAAAAATCGACGGATTTTCTTTACATCGAATTTCAATGATATTGAGTCCTTTTCGACTTACTGCAATTAAATTGAGCGGAATTTCACGGAGCACCTTGGACGGATTTGTATGACCGGGTGGTGATCGCTGTGTGATGGATGTCGGCATTCCGTTGACAATAATGAACGTGCAAGTCGGCCAGCAATGTCCTCTTCTGAGATCGTCTTTGACGTCAAAACATCGCAATTGAAGCTCCAGCGGGCAATATGTGTTCTGCTGAAATTGCAAATTGGCAAAATCCGAGTCGCCCAAAACATATTCCAATTGAAACGCTCCGGAAGAGTTGATAAATCGTACAAAAAAAGGTTTGACAATTGTTTTCTTCAATCGGAAAAACGGATCCAATTGTTCTGAACGACAAAACTCGCAAATATATTGATTGGATTGATCGATATTTTGGGCGTTGAGATCCAATTGATGGCATTTCGTGTGCACTTTGAGACTGCATGCAATGCAGCTGACGATACGATGAACAAGCGGAGGTCCTAGCCGCGGATTGCAGAAACAACGCGCATGATCCATGGAAGGATAGGAATTTAATTGCAATATCTCGACATTAGATATGGAAGGAGATGACTTTTGTAGAGGTCCGGTATAAAATGTGGGAGGTAAAGTTTCATTGGGGTACCTTCTTGCAGGAGGTATACTCGTCGTATACGTCTGGGGTACGGAAGTGGCTGGAGGGTAGACATGCTGCTGAACATTTGCGTACGTTTGCATTTCGATGCACTTGAGCGCGACATCAATTTGACCGACGTAAAATGCAGAGGTGATGGCGTTGGACGTGTGATATTCGACTGCTTTTTTATCGAATTGTTCTAGTGCTGCTGCGATTCGTTCGACCAGCTCGCATTTCTTACCAGAGCGCGTTAAATTCATTGCAATCAATACATGACGCAATTCATTCATGCGCAATTCTTTGAGTTTAGTACGAATTTGAAGTAGTCGTAAATCACGTACTTGTGACATTCTGAATTTTACACGGAAGGATCACACTCGAAGGGAGAACGATTCAAATCTGTCGCTTTTTGTAATTCACGTTAAATCACCGTGTTGCGTTACAGCGAGTTTCAATCTGTACAATGCACAAACTATTTGTTCGATTGCATCAGGACACCTTACAGCATCACAATCATCTCACCCGCTTTTGTAATAAAAACCGTTCTCACCAACCGACTCACACTGTAGAAACAACGACCTACCACACTTTGTAATTATTGTAAATTCGCATCTTATTCTGTAAATCATCCGCTTTCCTTTTTCGCGCGCGCAAATAAAAGGAATGCACATTGTACAAAAGCATCTACTTTTTCTTCTCTCTACGTTTGTTTGCTGTCGGTGAATCCCAAACCTTTATCCAAATCACTATGCGTTGGCAAATGATACGCAAACCAGCGGTGTCGTCGGATGGCGCCCAGTGTCAGCCGATCGTGTGGTTCTTTTTGTAATATATGTTGAATCAAATCGCGTGCAGCAGGCGACACAAACGTCGGAATACGTACCGGACACTGGATGATTTGATTCACAGTTTTATTTTGATCCTTAGATGCGAGAAGTAATGTTACTTTCACAAGACAACAAATGGACATGCAAACTTACATGCGCTTCGAATGGCGGCTTACCACACAAAAACTCGTACAATGTCACTCCAATTGCCCAAATATCAACAGATGTGTCGTACGGAGTGCCTCGTACCATTTCGGGCGATAGATAATCTAACGTCCCACAAAGCGTCTCGCGACGATTGTGATTGGTGACGTTATGACTCGACCACCCAAAATCAGCCAACAGTAGCTGATCTTCGCTAGATAGCAACAAGTTTTCGGGTTTGATATCGCGATGTATCACATTTTGTGTGTGGCACGTTTGTATAGCACTATATATTGGAATCGATATGATTTCTATAATTTCGAATAGAGCCACATACCTCACAAGTTGCGCGATATAACGAGCTGATTGGCGCTCACTAAATCTTCGTCTGGGTGCGTTCTGCAACTTCCTATAGAGATCACCACCCGAGGCATGCTGTAACACCAAGTAGACACGTCGAGAGTCCTGAAAGGTAGCGTATAGCTGCAGAATATTCGGATGTCGTATGCGTGAATGGATTTCAACCTCTTTCTTCAATTGATGGACAACACCTGCGTTACGTAATTGGTCCTTTAGCAAGATTTTTAAAGCGACGATTTTTTTGGATTTCTTTTCGCGGGCGAGATACACACGACCAAATTTACCACGGCCCAGTATTCGACCTATTTCGAAATCCTGTATACTCCACGATTTCTTGGTCGATGCATCGTTATAATCGGATTGTGACCTGTTCCATTGCATTACCTCTTTTGTTGTAGCTGAATGCGCCGGAATTGTCAAGGTATTTCGGCATGTGACGGTCAAGTCTTTCAGAGGGTAGCGAGGATTCGATTTTGTGCTTGTTTGTGAATCGTACTCTCTCTTCTTTTCCGCTACAGTAGAGCCATTGAGCTTACGACAAAATGTCGCCTCCGACTGATTCAAAGGCATTCGAATCACCTTGTACCCAGATTGGTGCAAATTACGGTAACAGTGACCAATCAAATACCGTTATTGTATTTGTGCAAATTGGCATCATTCAATCAATTTTCTGCATCGGAACACAGAGATAGCGTCGATGCCTTTCAAGTTTATAGTATATATCAATTAATGCTTACACTCGCTGAAAGCATCAACTAACTTATGAATTGACCCCATGTCCAAAGTACGCATCGAACTTAACCTATGTCTTGTTCAATTTCATCAGTTGGACTCCAATGAATACCGACAATTCCGCAAATATTTTCCACCAAATAGCGCAAGTGGACGCCCGCGCATTCCATGAAAATCAATTTCAATCCCAATGGCAATATTTTGAGTACAGTGTCAAAATTCTATTAGCTCGTTGGACCGCACTTCGAATGGCAATTGAAGGAAAATGGGGTGGAGGCGATATGCAACGCAAATCCGAGATTTTGTTGGAAGAAATTCTCAATGTATTCAAATATAGCAAGAATGTCCAGTACGTCGATATGGTTATAAATATTACAGAATACGTCGATGTACAATTTGGTTTGGTTTGTGAAGATGGCAGCATCGAAGAAATCGTAGAGTTGATGCTTACAATCGCTGACGAATGCAAAAAAGGTGACTACAATCGTATCCGCGTACTTCATGAAAAGATGCAAGCGCTTATACCAATTGATTTGAAGAATTCAAAATTTGAACAGGCAATCACAAGGAAACAGGAGGAAAGTCTGGAGGATGATAAATGCTTAGTTGACGATGAAGGATGGGCGACAATTCGGCGATCGTCTCGTATAAAAAGACCAGTCAAGATGTATGATCCAGCTGCTGAATTCCCTGGAGCCCAATGAGATTTGGGTTCGATGTCTAACGATCGAGTGAACTTTGTAGGCGATTGGTGGGCAAACATTAACAGTACATTTGTGAGCCACTCGAAAGATTTAATTTGAATAAGATAGAGACAGAAATTTCGTCTTCAAATTTCAATTCTTGGGTATTGATATCCCGACAACAATTTTTTCAAATTACAACATGTCTAGGTAAATTATTACTATCACAACTCTTTTTTTTAACAAATGCATAAACGTTTTTATATTTCTAACCAATTACAACCATACACACCCAAATTGTTGCTCCAACAACTTCAATCGAGAATTAGTTGTGATTGGCTAATACACAGAGCATTCCAGCTGTGATAGGCTAATACACAGAATGATCCAGCTGTGATCGGCTGGTACATATGACAATTTCCATTTGACACCCACCATTTGAGCATCAGGCACAGGGAAAATGCAGGTGCAGCAATTGCGGAAAAATTGGCCAAAACAAGCGGTCTTGCAGACTTCCGGTTACAAGCTTAGAGTTAGGAAAAAACTTTGGTAAAAAATTTAGATATTTTTCCTTCACAGAATTTTTTCATAATACATTTTATTTTCGGCCGTAAGTGTATAATAACTTTGCACCTTTACGACGCATTATAGCTCAACAAACGAGGAATGAACCGTCTATTTATGATAAGTGTTTAGCTCAGCTTAAGGTATCTATATTACTAGATTAGCGTTAGGCGTAAATGACTTTTATTAGTTAGAAATGTAAACATAGTTGTGGGAGTAATAATTCAAGTGGATCTATCTAAATCTAATTTAGAAAAATAAATGTAATTTAAAAAGAAAGTTGTCGGGATATCAATACCACTAATTCTTGTTTTAAAAAAGTTGTGGGAGTAATATTTAAGTAGGCATGGTGTAATTTGATACTAACATTGTAATTAAAAAAAAGAGTTGTCGGGATATCACTACGCTTAATTCTTTTAGACAAAATATAGCAGTATTTCTATAAAATATCAATATTCGGAATTATTTCTTACTCTTTCTTTAGCGTAACTCCTCTACTGTCCATTGCCGAAGCTCACCTGGCCGTTCAATCTGAGCTCGGTCTGCATTATATGTAAGACTTGAGCAAATCTTATCTCCAACACACGACTTGAGAATTACAGAGGGTGCCGGTCGCATCCAAACATAACCTTGCGTGCTTGATCCGGGGTCGTAAGCTAAGTAAACTTCTGTGTGTTGCAGAAGACAGCTGACACAATACATCTGCTTTGACTTTTCACAATCATAGTTCACAAACGCGATAGTATCCCCAGCAGGCCAGAGCTCTGTGCCAATATTTGATAAAAAATGCGAAATGCTCCTTTGAGATGCTACACCATTCACATTGCGATAATGGCCGTGATTTTTTGGGGGCCATAAACCTACTGGAATGCGGTTTTTAGTAAATTCGTGGATGAAGACTTGATCGGGAGAATGTATGGGAGCCGGCAATAAGAAGGCTGGGTGCTCAGAGCAGAATTCACGAGGGACTTCTTGAATTCTAAGACACGTAGACTCACTAACTATCTCTTCGAAGTTTGGATATAACGCCCTTATTTTCTGCGAATTAGACCCTGAAGTTTCGACTAAGAGCGATCTCGCTGTAAGTATGTGAATCATTTTATGGTGGGGAGTCGAAGAAAAGAATATCCGCAGACGCGTAGCACAATAATGTTGTCTCGAAGAAGGATGATACGATATGTGGCACGAGCCAGTCTTTTCATCGCTAAGTTGCGCCCTTAGTGGGATCTTGTACATTTCTGTGTGCATTATTTGGTTGCTACGATACATCTTGCAGTCATCTTCTTCTAGTTTCACGTGTGTACATCCACGCTTTCGTAATGCCCCCAATTGTAAAGTATCTGAAGCAGCCATCAGTATTATTGCATTCGTAGGTGTCAAAAATTTCACGACCTGAGCTCCCATCACATTTTTTAGGATACGACTGATACATTCCGTACCTTTGTTACTAAATGAGTTGGTTCCGATGCAGACGGGCTCCCCAAATTTTAGTATCCCGAGTGTATTGGTGTATGTGAACGCTTCCAGTGCAGCGGCCTTTCTAAAAGAAACTCCTGCCATCCTCTTATAGGCAAGATACTTCAAGATCTGTGTGATTTCTTGCAAACTCTCGTGTTTCTTGTCTGGAATTGTAGGTTTATGGCCACGATTCGAATCATCGTGCATCTCGTTTGTTTTCTCTGAACCGTTTTCCTGCATAGCTAGAGTATTGACCGCATTATCACATTCGCTCGACTCCCAGCGGATCATTTTGGAGCAGAATGTTTCCTTACAGTTTTTGATGATCTTTTCTGATTCATGAATGCTACGAAAGACGCACAGCTCAGCCGAATAACGGCGCATACTTTTGAATAAGAAATAAGTTTGAATGGCTAACGAGTCGCTGTGCATAGCCAAACATTCCCGACAAACATCGTCTTCGTGATAAGAAGGGATTATGATGCATCGCATCGATGAGCGATCATTTTGTGGACTTTCAGTTTCCAAGATGTTTTCGATTTTGCTATTTGCGATTTCTGAATCTTTTTGATGCAAAAGTGAAGAAGCTATCGATTGCTCTTCAGCTAACATATTGAACACCCCTATTTCCCTATCTGGTAGATCTCTTCCAAAAAATAATGGAACTTTGAAGACTTGTTTGCGCATGCTTGATGAGACATCATACGTCGACTGTTGAGGATGGTTATTTATTTTTTCAGCCTCGTCCACCTCCGTTTTTGCAACTGATGCTGCGAGTAGATGAATACTGTTCTCGATCATATCTGATTTTTCTGTAGTGGTAACATACTGATAGCTTTGGATTCGATCACTTGAGATATACGATTTGGATGTATAAGATGCTATACGACATGAGTCCCTAGTATTACAATATGATAATAACGCTTGTACCAGATTTGTATGACGTCCATAAATCCAGTAGAGTCTGTTGGTCTGGCTGGCTTGGACCAAATGGATTCTTTCAATGCCAATGAACGTGACGAGGCACCGATGACACAGTGTGGGATCTTTCTGCGATCCAAGTATCACATTGAAAATGCCTGCAGATTTTTGTACATAGTTGGACTGTACCTTTCCATTCACTGACACCAGCGCATCGAGAAGCAAGACAAAATACAATGTGGTGCTTAACATCTTTTTCTCTTGTCTGCTAGTGAAGTTAATTATGTCGTTTTGACACGTGGGGTCAAATCAGCCAATCATTCTGCCTTTTTTGAGCTCTCTACATGTTACAATATAAACCAATCCGTGCGTTTTATTACAGACTCGGTTACGTGTCATGGCTCAAGTGCTCAATCGGAGATGACAGATCGACGCAGCAGTCTTCTATTTTGGCATTGCGTTTGCAAATTCGTTGCAATGCGGGCTTCGCTTTTTTCTATATAGTAGTGCTAGAATATCCGCTTTCTAGGTTCACGGTACACGTGATATATTATAGATAAGAACTCTTTCCGAGGTGCTTCACACTTGAAGAGCGGCTAATTTGTGCGCATTGGCACATTTTTAACGATGCGGTGATTGGTTGCACTGGTGCTGCATTCCGTTTATTAATACGACTTGGAGGTAGAGACTTCTTCGCCCCTGCATTAGTTTTTCCCCATCAATTTTGACGACGTGAATGTGGCCTTGATGAATTTCGCTGGAAGCAATCTGAAACACTTGTATATGGCTAACAGATGAAAATTTGTCGGAAATACTCTACAAAAGAAAGCTTGATGTCACAAAATCGTACATGTGAATGTGATAACACTCATATCGAATAGTTGGGACGGTGTTTGCTTATGTTATGAAAAAGCTGGGATATTTATTGAAACCCGTTACATTTTACCCGATTGACATATCGATCGTTTTTCTAGGCTGAGATAATGCCAAGCATATCTGAGTGGGTAGCCATTGTCTATAGATGTCACTGGTATAGCTTTGAATACTATCGGTCTCATTCGACGCATGTACAACACGCAATTCTGGTGTAGATAGTGCCATCGTCAAAGTGATCACATAGGATAACCAAATCATACCGAAGAGAACTCATGTTTATATAGTCTACCCTCTACATTTGAATGTATGAAGCGATATTTGCATGCTGATAATGTATATCTATCTTGCTTCATTTGAACGCAAAGGTGGCTGAACAAAAGTACGAAGACTACCTGTGTTGTTACAAACGATGCGATGCCGTTGGACTGATGTGAACACAAGACACTGATATTTCGAGCAAAGTGTCGATATAGCATCTTATACTAAGCATCTAAAATCCCATATTTTGTCACTGGTGGGCTACCTTTTTACACGCCCATCCTGCTTCGAATGACGAAGTCTTCTCTCTCAAAATGTTTTTACCGTTGATAAGAAGCTTATAAAGCATTAGCTTCCATATTCTCACCAAGTCTTTTTTTCGCTAATTTTCGAAAGTGAACAGTATAGTTTTATGATCACAGGAAAACGAACAGCCCTCGGCCATGGTACGATACGTAGAATTAGCAGGAAATATTTAAGCAGAAGAGACTCGAGGCGATATGAATGAATCACAATATTAAATTTTTGAAATACCTCATACCTGATTTTAGCATTGCTGCTGCGCGAGATTCGAGTAGAGCCCGCCGCATAAAAACTTATCGAGTGTCACAAGTGTTCTACTTACGATATCATTGAACGTAGGCTGGAGGGATAAGAGAAGATTATTATGAGTTTTCCAACCAGCTCCGATGTATGCTGCTTGGTATTTTGCATCCATGAATATGAAAGGATAATCGTACGACGTGTGCCTTTTTTCGATTATCTTTGCTTTTAAAATTGATTTTTCCCATCCGTACAAGATAGGAAGTAAAGTAGATGATCCTCGAGTGTGTTGTGTCAATTCAAGCTGTAAGAGGACATGTCTTTCTTTCGACAAAAAAAGTTTCTCAAATTAGAGCGAGTCGGTCGAGATACCTGATCATTACAGAGTATCGGAGAAAGCCTCTGCAGTTATGAACGTCAAATCCATCTTGCCATACTCGTTAGTTTGATTAAGTTTAGGTATGAAACGTCACGGTGCCTTCAATGATGATGTGAAATTTAAGATATTTCAAGGACGACATGAGGCTGCTGCTACATCATCAATTTGTACTCCGCGTATCCATTCCACGAAGCAAACATGAATAACACATCGAGCACCTTTCGGCAGGCTCCATGTCGTCTACGATGGAAGCATATCTGCAATCTGTGTTGCTAGTGAGATAAAAAAAGTCGTCAGTGGATAAAAGATTAATTCCTGTAGCTCGTATGGATTCCCCCCAACATTTTGATCTTTTCTCCTATCTCAAAATTGCATTGTAAATATAGTGAACACTTCTGATAAACATTGCGCTTTCTCATGTATTGTATTCGCTGCATCGAGACAATTCACCGTGACTTGTAGAATGCTTAAGCTGACCCTTTATGCCACTAATTGACCTCTTAATTTGCCCGTTGTAATTGTTTTGTGACTATTTCGATTTGTATGTGTTTACTTCCGCTTGATGAGTTGCGATTGGATCCAAACTTTCGATAGATTGAACTCCTCTCACCTCAATATCTCATTGGAATCCGCTACTTGTGCGGATTCTCTTTTTTTATTTTCAAATCAGTTGCGCCATCGCGATCAGTGATATCACTCCAAAATGTTTGTTTGTTTGGTTCAGAACCCTTTTTGATCGCTTCTCGTAACTGAAAAGTATCATCGAATTCCTGAATTGAGTCAGAAAACTGAGTGATTCTCACATCCATCGACTCGTACGTTGACTGAGAACTGATACTGGCATCCAGACGCAACGCGCGAGTGACCACAGAATCGAAGAAATGCCGAAGAACGGGATTGTAGCAACTACGAGGATTGATCTCATCGTTAGTCGTACTCAGCTTATCTACCAAAGAGTCAGCTATTTGTTGTTGCTTTTCTGAAGGAATACTTCTCAAATTCCCACGTAAAATAGATGGAAACTCGAAATCTCTCAAATCTTCTTCAAAGGGCAATTGTTGAGACCAGAAAACGTGACTTGGAAACTCGTTTGTTGGAGTTTGTGGTATCAGCGCGATGACCTTCGGGGCGGCATTTTTTCTCGGCACAAAGCGAGCAACTGCCACTCGATCTTTCATTATCATTGCGTTCACAAGCGTTCCAAAGCATTTAGCAGAGTTCTTTTTTGTTGGGTCTGGTACAAAGACATTCGTGTTGACCATATATTTGGACTGGTGAATCTTTTTTTTATTCACAAATCCCAGCAGTTTCAGACTCTTCTCAGTGTTCAATTTGAAAGCCTCCAAGTCGGCAGAAGAAAAAGGAACACTTTCGTGCCCATATGTGTACGCTTTTACTCTTTGGTCTGGTGAATTTTCTTCATCAGGTGTGTCTGGGTCCATGTAGCGCCGATCTTGTCGAACTCCTTCGTGTTTATCTTGCGACAGCGCCGACTCCTTCAAAAGGCTAGGAAGCATACTCATTTTTACTTTGATGAAGCAATGTACTGGTATTTTGAAGGAGCCAATTTCCAAATCTCCACGGAACTTCGTGACCTGCATGACGCTCTTCTTCGTCCCACGTTCCAGAAATTCTATTTTTTCTTGTATAGAGACGACATGACCTCCAACAACTTGAGCGAGTGATAAAAGCATCTTATCGTTTTCTTCCTACGTGTCACAGGAAGCATTAGCACATGATGAATTACAGCCTTTCTAGGAACAACTTCGAATTCCAGACGAGGTTCTTGCTTGATCTTGCAGTCGACAATCTCTTCCATGTCTTTTTTTACCTGTCCTGGTGAATGGGTAAAGTCGGATGCGCTACAATAAGACCCACTTATAAAGTTCAAGCGTAAAAAGTTCTCTTACACGATTTCTAGCGATACTCCAAGTGATTTTATCATCTCTATAACCGGTTCCAGGTCGGAAGCATTTTCGACTTCGCCATGAGCGTCCGTAAACAAAATGATCTTGCGTTTGAATTGTTTTGCAAGAGTGCGTCGATGGAGCAAGTCTAAGGCTACGATTATCCCATCCAAAACATCCACTCCGATCAGCTTATCATCCCCACAAAGCTCCGATACTCTTTCCAGTGAATTGTGCATTTCCACCGTCGGAACTTGCGGATAACACAGAGTATATACGTAACGATACTGATCTTCTCCATGTTCCTCATTGAGATGATTCTGAGTTTCTGCATCCCATTCACTCGGGAAATATCGCAGAAAATTTTGAATAGAACAATACCTTTTGAGCCGAATGCAACGATTCCAATCTCATCATTTGGTCTATAAAACATCTAATATAACAATCTCAGAAGTGTGGGGATCTTGTGACTATGTCCGTTTGTTTGCCTTTTGCTGCATTAAAGTCTGCATCACATTTGTAGCTCTTTGAAGCTTTGTTGGCTGATCTGTTTCTGCGTCTGTGTGTTTTTGTAATTTGCCACCGTCCATGGTGCTTTGCAGCACTGCGTTCATCGACGATCCCGTATTAATCACAAACATAACTGCTTCCTGTAATGGAAAAAATTCATTATAAAAACGTCACATGTTATAAGAAACCTTTGCGCGGTTCATATTGGAATTGGAATCGTGCGACGGGAAAATTCTTTCGAAAACGTCAGAAGCTCCGCTTCAATGAACGAATGTGATTTGTTGGGCAGTCGCGGAAATGGAATTTGATTGGTAAAAGAAATTTATTTAGAAACGGGAATTCGTTTGCTGCACAAAAAAGCGGCATTTGAGTACATAACTTATCGATTTTTGCTACTGTAAAATCAGTCCTTTCTTGTGTCAGACGGTATTACTTGCGTCGTCGATGTTTCCAACGCCAAAGTATTACCCGATGCTCCACGTTTTCCATTGGTGTCACGGAAAAAAGCACCACGAAAAGGCGATAATGGTAGTATGTTTTTCTGAAATTGCCATCGAATGCGATCGATGACACTTTCGAAAGAGTCCAATGCTGGTCGGACATCCAAATATACAGACAGAGGACCGTTGGGTGAACTACCTTCGCCATTATAAAAGTCAATTACGTAGCGAACGTGTTTTCCATCGCGGTCCACAATCCAATCATGCCGATCGAAAGGAAGTTTGGACCTGCATCAAGTTAGAAGTACTTCTTACATGCGTTTAGATCTACTGGCGCTTACGTACCATCCGATGAGATTCAGTAATTTAGCTTTTGGGCTGTATTCAGTTGGCTTCCCTAAGAAATTGTTAAGCTTCGGAGATGATTGCGAACTGGAGCACAAAGAATTTGTATGAGTGTGTGTCATTTCATTAAGGAAGAAATGACTTACGGATGAAATTTTTCCCAGCAAAGAATCTGCTGCCACGTTTCTTCATTGATAGCATTATGAATGGCGACAATAGTTTGCATCTCTTTAGGATCTGGTTTCCACCCTTTTCGTTCCATTGCTTTGAAATACATATCTTCTGAAGGATATTCCCATAGTGATGAGCGGCCAGTTTGATGTTGCGGTTCGAATTCTGAGCGCGGAATAGTGGATGTGACACGATGTGTGGATAATAGAGATTTATATGCATTGATATTCACTAAATTCGGTGGTGCTTGTCGACCAGAAGGACAGCTATTTCCATTTGCATGCGGGCATGCTGCAGTTGTTTCCAGGTCTTTCATTGGCCACTGAGCCAAGTAACATTTCACTCTGTAACAGATATCTCATCTTCTTATCATCCAATTGGAACATTTAATGACAGATATTGCTTTTGTAGCAATCCCTCGAGCTTCCATGTCTGTGTTATCGGTTCCAGTGCTGCGGTGTAACTCGTATTGCTTCTATCGAGCATTATAAGCCACCGCGCTATTGACTAAATGCGCTGAAGATTATTACATAGTTTACTGCTTGCGCAATCGACTTGTTCTGTTAGAAGCTGATTCATGAATTGTCTGAATGTGACTTTCGGTCACTACAAATTTGTTTGGTCCTTATCTTATGCCTGTGAAGATCCTCGAGGCCTTGAGGTATCAAACCTATCAGCTTCTAAACTACAACTCTCGCTTTTACCTGGTGATCTGCCAGTACGGACCAATCGTAGATGACAGAGATGCACTCACGGAACAAAGCGATTGCCTATTCGAAGTCTATGCTGAATTCTATTTCTATTTCTCCGTTATGAATTCAAAATGAGAGAGGAAGAAAGCAATGGAATGGATGGTGGCCGCCCATCAGCCGAGCCGCAAGTTTGTTTATGCATACTGATTGGGTTGATATACAAAGTTAATCCAGATGATCTGCTATAGCTTCTTACTACCATCACCTACTACTTCCATAATCCACAGCTGACGTCTCAACCACAGGAAGCCCCATTCCAGAGTGTGCATGATCATACTTACTACAACACAAAACAACAAACAATCAGACACTTTGTATAATCTATGTAATATTGCACGTTACCGATCCGTAAACATCATAACGAGAGCGGAGATCACTAAGAGCCCGGCAATGACTTCGACTCCTTCCGCAGCACAAGATTTAACGCTAGCATCCAGCGTTTTGAATTCATTGGGGAACGAATCGTGTTTTGTGGCAATTGCAGACAGAAACCAAATAATCACCAAAGAGAAGATAGGATCGTGAGCGTAATGGAGTGTCACCAATGCCATGATGATGAGTATGGATAGATGAAGTACGTAGACCGCAATTGGTAAAAACGTCTGACGATGTTGCTGTAACGAGATCGCCACATGTGACAATGTCAACGCTGTTACCCATGAAAAGTACAACGCAAACGGAAGCTCTGAGCAAATGTACTGCCACCAATCGATCTGAGATCCAACTTGGAAGATTGAGCTGGAACGCCCTGAGCGCAATTGTCGGTCGTTGACGGTGTAAATGTACAGCACTAGCAACGCTAGCCATAAAAGGAACATTGAAAATGTTGCGAGATGCACATGGCCTTTCACATAGAGCAATACCCAAGCAATGTTTGCGACACATGAAAATCCAAAACAAGTCCTCAGCTGTGAGGGCTGACTCGCGTCTGCGTAGACAGAGTACTGCGGAGAAACCAAGTCAATGACGACGACGACCGCTTCCAATATATAAATCAGTATCCAAATCAGAAAAGCAAACGACTCGGGCGTAATCATAGTTTCATATTGGCGAGGAGTTTTCAGAAGAGACTTTGCGTAGACCACATTCACGACAGCTTGAAGTGCAAATAAAACCGCATTCGTAGTGGAGAGCCACGCTGTGTTCGACTGCATTTGTTTGCGACGAATTCTCAAATGAAACGATTTGTGCTACAGTTGTTGCGAGATATGACAGTTGACGAATAACGGGCATCAATCAGTAGAGATATCTACATTTGTAACTCGAGTAGCTATCGCTTAATCAGTGTAGACGAGACATACGGAGCTGACGGATCAAAGTGACATCGTGAAAGAGGTCGGATGACTCGGAGACTGTAACTCTGACGTTTTAAGGTTAAGCGATGGCTCAAGAGGTACGATATGTCTGTTCTCTTGCTCCATGTCTTCAAATGCGACAATATCAACGATTATTGCTGTCATATGAACATTCACAATTTTTCTACAAGATCTTGCTCCCACTACACCTAGAATCAATCCCATACACTTATAAAAATGCGAAAGGTAGAAAAGCGCTCAAAGCATAATTTCGATGTGTCCATGCGATCATTAATGTATGTGGTCACATCAATTTAGGTAATACCTGATTTTGTGAATGGCAACGAACTTGTTACCTCAGCGATCTGAGGATTTCCGTTTGAAAGAGTATTGGGATCGATTCTTTGATCAACGCGACACACAGTCATTTGAATGGTACGGAAGCTATGCAAATCTCAAAGAGAATTTGTATCACGAGCTCGATTTCTCTCTTAATCCATCGGATATAAATGTACTAATACACCAGCAAAAAATCAAACACTCCTTACGTGTACTTGTGATCGGTTGTGGTAATTCAGAACTAAGCTTTGAATTGTTTTGCGATGGTTTTCTCAATGTAACGAGCATCGATTTCTCAGAACTTGTGATACAAAAGATGACAAAAAAGTATCCGTTTATGAAGTGGCACGTACAAGACATGACCGATATGACCGACTTCAGTCAGCAGTCTTTCGATATTGTTATCGACAAAGGCGCTTTCGATGCACTTTTGTCGGCCAATACAGACGCGATACTCGCTTCAGCGAGTAAAATGCTGCAACAAGTGGATAGAGTGCTTAACACTAATAAAGGACTGTATTGCTGTGTCACAATGGCCGAAAGCTTTGTCATCAAACATCTGCTCCAATTCTTCACAGAAGGGAATTGGAGTGTTTCAGTATGTCCAATGACCGCTTCCTCGCAGCAAATGGTTCCATTTATCGTTTTGCCGAAAAGAACGAATTCCAAGTCGGAAATTGTCCATTTCGATCGATGCACATTCACATCGCCGGATGGCGAGAAACGGAAGCTTTGGCTGTTGGATAACATTGAGACATCACAGTATCTGTCGGGGCTCAACAATTCACTGCGTCATGTCCAAGTCGGACGACAAGAAGTGATACATCTGCTCTCCAGCCATTCGAATCAGATTCCTCAGCAAAGTGAGATCGATCAGTCTGAACCGGAGCCCAGATTCACACTTCGTGTGGTTGATCATTGCACGAAGGAACATGACACGTGTGGAATCGTACTTATCCCTCAAGGTAGGGAACATGAATGGCTGTTTGCAACCGAGCAGGGAGCGGCTGAAATTGCGGAAAGTGCGGGTTTCAGTCGATTGATATTGGTGAGTTTTGGACGAAAGTACGAATTTGGAGATCAGCAACAAGTTCAAGAAGAACTGAATGGCATCGTGTTACAATTTCTTCCTCAAAATGTCTCTGCGGATGACAAAATCCCTTTTCTGAGTATCAGCGACGGTATTGGAAGTCGAACGATTGTCGAAGAAGGAATTTTGCCAACAAGTGGCAAATATTTCATCGAGCAAGTCGTGGACAACCAGAGCGGAGTCGACGTACAATTGCGAAGACTTGTGTTTGCAAGCAATGTGAATATCATTCAGAGCGAAGTTCGAATCGTCGAAGATGTAGCAGGAAAGACCTCCAATGCAAAGACATCTGCGTCCAAGAAAAAGAAAAAGAAAAATCGCTCGAAAACGCGACGTGAAATCGTCGACACCTCTTTCTTGTCGTTTGCGTACCACAAAGGAATCATTGCTGCATTATTAGCGTGCTCATCGACCGAACACACAAGCAATCGACAAAGCGGTCTTATCATCGGTCTTGGTGGCGGATGTCTCGCTCAATTCATCCACGATCATGTCGCTAGTGTGACTTCCATCACAGTCAGCGAGCTCGATGGTGCGGTATTACAAATCGCCGAGAAACATTTCGGATTTACACCGAGCGATCGCATGCGCGTTGTTATCGAAGATGGACTTGAGTACGTCGCACGACTCGCTGTTGAGGACCCTGCTTCTACTGATTTCATCGTCGTGGATGTCGATGCCAAAGACACCACCCAAGCGATGAGCTGTCCTCCGATAGAATTCACATCAGAGCGCTTCTTACGCCACTGTCACGCCGTATTGAGCTGTCACGGTATTCTGATACTTAATATCTCATGTCGAGCCGACGATTTGTATCAGGAAATTCTTCTCCGATTGCAAGCAATCTTTCAATCCGAAGAAAAGCCTCAGAGAAAAGCTGTGTTTGACGTACAGCCTTCCAAAGACGATGTGAATCGCGTGGTTTTCTGTGTGAAAACTGCGCCAAGTCAAAGCAAAAGCGCGTCGACAGCGAACAGAAACGTTGCCGACATCAAAGACGAAGAAATATTGGAATTAATGCGAGAAATCAAAGTCGAATGAGTATTTATACTGTTGTAACGACTTTGGAACCGACACACGCGCTTTTGTTTCTTACTTTTCAGAAAACGCAAAAAACGTTCAAACGCAATGAACGCTTCCAACAAACTCTCTGCGTTTTTGGCGACAGTACCTTCCAATGCAAAGCAAATTCCCGACACGTTTGACTCTGTTCAGGAGCTACACACAAGTGATAACGATATCGATGACAAAGTTTGTGCTGTTTCAGACGCCACGCACGTGGACACGATCCCTCAAGTCGATGCGATCGATCTGAAGACTTTAAAATTGGATTCCACTGACAGATTATCACATTTTATCTCTGCAACGTGCCGTACTGCCAGTTTCTCGCAAGCGGAAAAAAGAATCGAAGACGACGATCCGACTGCAACTATTTCCGCACCCACTCGACACATTACATCGAAAGCTGACAATGAAGCAGAAGGAGATGCTATGCTTCGAGTTCCCAACATGAATCCTGTCTTATCAGGCAATCATCATCGTCGAATCTCCACGAAATGCGGGTCCGCATACGCATTCTCTCGTAAAACGCATGACAAAATCACTGACAAAATCGTTCAGCACTTTGTATCTGATGTCCCAATTGTCGCGATTTCTCGATCTTCCAATGAGACGTTGCAAGCGCCGTCTGCTCTCTGCGTCGAAGACATTGCGCTTCTCTTGCAAAGTGGAAAAACGCTGCCACTACACACAGTCCTCGACGTTGTACGCAACGCCACAAATCACATGACTGCAGAGCCAAATGTCGTGGAGGTGCAAGCACCGTGCATTGTTGTGGGCGATCTTCATGGCCAATATCAAGATCTTCTTTCCATTTTCAACAGCAACGGCTTTCCTTCCGCAGAGAATCGGTATGTATTCCTCGGAGATTATGTGGATCGCGGAGTTTCTTCGTGTGAGATCTTATTGCTGCTTCTTGCGATCCGAGTCGAGCGTCCGGAATCGATTCATTTGTTACGTGGCAATCACGAAAGCAGAAGTCTGAGCACATTTTACGGCTTCCGGAAGGAATGCTGGATCAAGTACGGTGGAATTGTGTACCAGAGATTTCTCAAATGCTTTCAGAGTTTGCCGCTAGCTGCTCGGATCCACACAGAGTTTGGGACATTCTTGGCGCTGCATGGCGGTCTCTCACCAGACATTCGATACGTCGAGGATATCCAGAATAATGTGAATCGATTCCAAGATCCAGAACCTCAAGGTGCTTTGTGTGATTTATTGTGGTCTGATCCAGAAAAGTTGGGTTCCAACGACAAGAACAAGGACAATTGTACCGATTGGGCTGTCAATCGAGCCCGAGGCTGCTCGTATACGTTTAGCGAGAGAGCATTACAAGTGTTTCTTGAGGAGAATCAGCTTTTGGCACTTATTCGAGCGCATGAGGTAAGCATGGTACCTTTCCTGAGAAGGATTTACGAATGTGTACGATAGCTGGAAGAGAATGGCTTTCGCGAGTATTACCCGACGCAGGAGACCAGCAGCCTTCGACTCCCGTGCATGATAACTGTATTCTCCGCTCCGCAGTACTGCAATCGGAACTCCAATATGGTAATGTCTCTTGTCGTAGAATCTCATTTGTATCGTTTGTATTGAATTGTGTTGTTAGGGCGCCACACTGCTGATACCATTTCAGTTGCCATCTGCGGATCCAAAGAGTCGATTGCTGCAGTTCAAACAATATACGCGAAGCAGTACGCGAGAGACTGAATACACTGAACGATCCGAATACGACGCGATGCGTGAGTTCATAGAAGAACAGATTCCATTTGTTCCATTGGATTTCCATCGACTTGTCAAATTATGCAAAACGCAGAAATATATGTCAGCAATGGAGTCGGATGGCTCGTTTGTGATGTCAGCGCCTATGAACGACACACGCTCCAGTCGTACGGAAGGATGCTCTTCCGATCAGCAGATGGAGATACTTGCCAAGGATTCGACAGAGTCGAGTCTGATTCAGGTGAACATTGGCGCGGATATCGATGATTCAGTCATTCGTATCGATGAGGAGACTTTTCTTCACTCCAAATGGGAGAGTCCAAAAGCTCTCCCGCACGATCGAAAATGTGATCTTGAAGACCACACAATAGCAACGAGAGGCACGAAGAGCTCCAAAAGGCAAAGAAATAAAGGTTGGAATCCTGTCAAGACAATTCGCACATTGTTTGGCACAACTTTGACAAAAAAAGAAAAAACGAAGAAAAAAACAGAGACTTCGAGACGGTATTCCTCCATGTCTGCAAACGCATCGGAGCATATATCGACGCCTAAATCGAGTTTTGTATGGCCTTGGAAAGCCAAAAAGGAGAGAAAAGCATCTGTGATATCACCTGTTTCGTCACCATTATCCATGTCGGCTCCAGCTTTGGCTCCGACTCGCTCAGCTTCATTTCCAGTTCGACCGACTTCCTTTACTGTCGTATCGACCACTGCTGCGTCAGGATCTGAAATGGTGTCTCCGCGTGCGTCTGAGATGGTTGGCAAGATCACAAGCAAAGAAAAGCATTTGGATTCAATTACGACATCAAGCGATGACATCAGTTCCACTCTGGAGGATCCATTCGATGCAAGCAAAAAACTATTCACGAATTCGCAGTGGATGGCTTTAAAACTGTTTTTCAACTACCTCGACATCAACGGACATGGTATTATAACGGAAGAAGGTCTGGTCGCACTTTTGGCGGATCAAGACTTTGACGCGTATGCCACAGAAGAAGACCTCAGCGTTATTATGGATGGGTTGGATCAAGATCAGGATGGTCTTGTCACAGCTCATGACTTTCTTTTCTTTGCGTATCGTGCTTCTCTATCACAGACATGAGCTGTTCCACACACCAGTCGACCGGGTTCATGCATTGGCACACTTTGCATTCCTTTTAATACATTGGGTATCACCATTCCCTCTCAGCCACACATTGCCCGTACAGTATTTGGGCCAACTGTTAATCATTCTTTATTAGCTGCGCGTCCAATCAACAACTTGGCTTTTCTGTCGCGTTCGAAATTCGAAATATCGAATGCAAATGAACTTGTACACTGTATCTTTGGACCAGATGACGATATTCGGTACGATGTCAAAAGTAGTACGATGGATAGGTCATCAAATCCATGGCACAGAATGTGCACAATCAAATATTTCGGGTCGATGATTAACGCTTTCGTGCCATTTATTCTCCTCCAATTATCCGAGATTGGGAACGCGCGTCAATTTCTGGTCGCGGAGGTTCATCGAATCCCAAACGAAGAGCCTACACTTACGGCGATACGCTTACCTATACATCGTTCGAATTGTGACTTTTATTGGAAAGTATTCACTAATGACATACCGGCAAGATCCCAGTCTCTACTAATTTATGCTCGAGTCACCGCATTTACCGGTGGTTGTACACAATATCTAGACAGGCCAGCAAAACGCAGATACACCGTACCAACACAACGTGGCATTACCCATCATCTGTCATCACCGCATCACGAAGAAGTGGTTGTTATAGGGGAAGTGTATGCTTTTTCATATGTCAAAGAGCAAACTCTAGAAAACTGTCAAGTCGTATATGAAGTCCTCTCTTTTTCAGTCATTACCAGACTGCTAAAACTGAATGCTATGGTGAGTGTGGAATGGGATGGTAACAAGAATTGGAACGTGTACCTTACAGAGAAGGAAAGTTTTGCTGCCCAAAATCATTTTCCACGCCTGACTGTATCTGACAGTACTGAGGGTCTGGTGATCGGTCCGATAGAAGGTATAGTTGTATGTAATGAACAAGCTGGTCCTTCCTCAGCGCCCGATGCGGGAATAGCAACCGTGAGCTTCGATCATAGCGATCGGTGGACCCATGTTCCATCTGAGGTGTATAAGAAGATTATGGACCGCTTGCGAGATTTCCATATTCAAGAAAAGACTGCTCCATCGCTTTCAAAGCTTCTCTTTCCGAATGATCCTATGTATTCCTGTAAGGAGCTGGTGAATATGGTCATGCCATCCTTCAAAATCACGTTCGGAGGAACGACAGTGTTACAATTCACAATGGATCATTTTATTGTGAAAGAGCCATCGCAGCCAATTAATTGCTACATCGCGATCAAGACAAGTCACACACTAGATTCGCCAAACTGGACATTTGGCGGGCAATTTCTCCGGTTTCACGCAATGAAATTCGCGAAAACTGGGCGTCACGGCGAAAATATCGGTTTTACTGTGGACCGATTGAACTGAAATGCTTTGTCTAATCAACGCCTTGAATAACAACATGCTTTTCTTTTATTGTCTTGTTATCATTCTTGCAAGTGTTAGCGTATACGTGCGCGAGCATGACTTTGCGAATGTAGCCAGAGCTTTAGTCTGTATTAATTATGCATTGCGCTTTTCGTGATCAAAGGACGTAAAGTCTCAATACCAAATATGCTTCGCACTCGAGTACCAAAGGGCTCGCTACGTTGAGAATGATTGATCGCAATAGAAGCCACCTGCAGATGCTTTCGAAACTGATTGCAGGAATCTTTAAAACTATTTGTTCTGAAGCTATCAGCGAAGCCATTCGCACAGAGTTTGTATCAGCTCAGCGTACAACGACTCGTACATTGGCGTAATGCCACAATGTTTCGCATCGTGGCGAGTTGCCGAGGCTTTGTCGATTTCGATCACCCTACTGCGATCATTCACCATGCAAATCTTCAAGTTTGTCGATTGATAGTATTGTAATCGGTGTAAGAGAGAAAGCGAGTGGTTACTCCCAACGCATGGACGTGCTTGGATGAACGACAGGGCAACGCCAAAGAACTTGTGACGTTATAGGAATCGCCAGTGATGCGACGAAGTGAATGAGATTGCGCACAAATAGAGTATCTTTGAGAAAATCTTCATCAAGATTATCATTTATTGCGATCGACAACAAACCATACCGAGAAAACCAGCGCTATTTCTATATCCTCACACCACGTCCATAGCACATGAATGGACAGATAATATTCTTGCCGACTTGGTAAGAATAATTGAAGTCGGCAAGCTGAAAAACTTGAACTGACGCGCCGGATCATGTGAATTTATTGTCGACTCTGATTCTCGGGACTTCTTACGCTCCCTCCACCACGAGCTTTACCGTCACACATGCATGCCCTTATCACAATGAACTTTGATAGAAAAAATCTGTACGATTGCGAAATGATGTATCACTGAGTTGAAGTGGAACGGGTATGGAGAGAGTTGGCTTACGTTGCCCTGGTAATGTAAAGCCTCTCACCCGAACCAACTCAATTTTCATACGCTACTATGTCGATCTTTCTATGAAAGAGTGTGATCAGCGAGGAAACATCATGTCGAAGCATGTCTGAGAGCCATGTAGCAATATGCCAGAACGTTTATAAGGTCAACAGAAACAGAGAGCGGTACCACCACCCATTCACTCTACACATCAAAGAACGGATCAAAGGTTGCTTTCCACTTTATTTATGCTTGCACGATACACTTCTAATTAGACGCATACTATCAGCAGCGCAGATTTTAGGTACACAGCGCCAATGGAAGAATATCGCCGGAGTCTGATTCGTTACACCGAATATTTGTGTAGCTTCCTAGTCGGTGCGAACAGGTCATGGGATGGGTATGGATGGAATCTTTGGAGCAGAGATATTCCTGATCTTCGACGATGCAATTTGCACCCACTCTAAGCACAAAGAAATGTCCTCTTTCAATGACAGCAGTGACATAGCAACAAAATCAATTCCCACACATGCACATGTGAATATGGCTGGTCGAGCTATCATACATACCATTATATGAAGAATTGGAGCCTGAAACTTCATTGCAGAGAGATCGCTTTCCATGCCGCTTGACCAAATGCTCGTCGAGAAGGCGACGATTCGTAGGAAGTTATGAACAGAAGGAATTGAGTCAGAACCTCGGTGTTGTATGGATGCTTCCAACAGGCTTCAATCTGCAGAACACTCAACTATTGTGTTAGTGGTCAAGCTACACTGAGATGTATTGTGTCGACGGTAGTTTACGATTGCAGTGCTAAAAGGATTTTTTTATATTTTGGCAAGTCGGTTGAGCAATGCGTCCTTGGTTTTCGAGAATGCAGTCATGTCTTCGTCGCGATGAGTAAACTCTTCTTGGATCTATTCTCTTGTACCATACACTGTTTTGATGAAGCCCCGAAAGAACCTCTTAAACGATAAACAATGTTGATCACGAAGCCCGAATGCTTTCCACTGATTTTATGCATAAGGAGCATGGGGACGCAAATGTATTGGCGAGCTAAGCGATGTCTGATGGAAGCGGTCGGCTGAAAGATCCGTATCACATGGACATATGGAATGTGTAGTGAGCACGGTTAACGCTCGTTAGGAAGCTGGACGCACACTTTATGGACGATAGCACGATTAGTACAAGTCCAATTCGTTTAGTTTAAAATTCTGAAAAGCCGAGTAATAGAATGGACAATGGACGCTGGATTAGAGTCGAAAGGGCTGATGCAGCTTTTTTGGCTCTTCGCTTTGCTAAAAGCTTTGAAACACACAAGCTTAGGCACAACTTGCTCCTTGTTGAACGTTTTATTAAGCAAGTTGAACTCGTTTAACTCGAAAAAAACGCATGCTACGTGTATACCATTTCTTTTGAAGTCAGCACTGGATAAACGAACGGGTACACTTTATGCAGAGTGCTTATCAATCTATGTGACAGATGATACAAATACACTAAAGCCAATCAATTGTGTAAACGACATCGCAAGAACCATCGCAGCTTTTCAGAAAGGATGATGGACTCGAGACCGTGAGACTTGGATATTTGGTCCGCATTTATCAGGATGAAACTAACATGGTTACAATCAGAGTACCCTTGTCAGCACAAGGAATCATGTAGTCGGATCTCTTCCGCAAACGTGCGCCTGATGGGACCATAGAATCTGGATCGTGCACACAAAGTGTATGGCTTCATGACGACATCCAATTTACTGAAAGATACTATTTTAGAATTCCAGTCACAAAAGCCCATTTCTGCACACTCATATGCAGCGAATCTATGCCGTGCATACCGCCTCGAAACAAGTACCACATCTTATCACGATCTACTTCAATTCGCTTATGGCAAGCGATATACGGTCAAGGATCCAAACGATTTATTGGGCTGTATATACTGCAAAGGCTTGTAACGGATTGAAATATGCAGAAGACAGATGATAGAACACGTAATTTATTGTTTGTGGGCGACGTTTTACAGGGGATAGCATAAGAAATTGGGCAGATTTGAAGCTGAGCTGAGTTGAGTTGAATTTGTCGGTGAGGTGTGCAGGTAAATGTATGTAACTATGAAATGTGGTAACTATGCTGAGCATACACGACTGCAATTTTACAAAAGTACATAGAATCCTGGATTTGGAGACATAGAAAAACCCCACGCTCAGGTGTTTTCGCTTGGAGGTCTAGGCGGCTGTACTTTATACGATCTTATAAAAGTACTTGGAATCAGTTGATACTTTGCGAATAGAATATATCAATGTGAAATGGTTTTCTACATACATGTCAAACAGCATAGTATACAAGCATGGTGGAAGCCTGCATACGACTGATCAGCTTATATGCCGGATAAGGGTTTCCGAACTCTGTGGAGAGTAGGAGATATCAGTGATTCGTACTGACGGATGGGAGTTTACCGTCATTCTAAATCCTGAACGCGCAAAGAAATAGCTAATATATATAGAGAAGTAGATAAAACGAGGTAAATGATACTACACTTAATCGAGGATATTTGCATTTTCGTGGTCTTTTTTACAGGAGCTGTCAAAAGACATAAAAAGGCATGTCTTTGTTACCATATCTGCACTTGCCAAGCGAGATGTACCTTCCGTATCCTCAGCGCAATGGCTATGCCGAACTAAATGCATATTTTATATCATAAAGTGATTTACTGCGATAAAGTAAACACCATATTTTATTTCTTTATGCGCCAATGTGGTGATCGTGACGCCATCAGATGATGCAAATTCATCCGCTCCATGTTCTCATTGACAATAAAAGAGCCCTACTAAGTATGCTACTGTCACACCATACCATATATCTGAAAGCTTATTGGATTCGTCTTACCAAATCCGTATTTAGTCCTCGAGGTTGCACCTCTGCAACCATACGATGAAATGTGTCGATGTAGTAACGCTTTTTTCTTTTTAGAACCAGTCGCATATTCACATATCCGTCGTTTCATCTTTTTCATCTCACTTCCTTTCAGCTGTAGGAGTCAAATTTCTCTAGAAAGGAAAGGTCATGGGCTCTGCTGGGTTATAGTGAGTGAAGCGTAGAGCTCCAAGAATCTTTTATTTTATCCCTTTCGTTCAACTCCTCAACATTTTGTAGTCTGATCGTATTCCAGAATGATTTTATGGGTGGCACTGTGGCTTCTCTTTTTTTTGTATCCTTTGATCTAGCGGCTGGCTCCTCAGCGTCCAGATGCAAGCATTAATACCATATTGTCCAAAAAAAGGTCGTTCATCCAAACATTTGAGCAGTTTTCCTTCCCACATTCTTCTGACACGTCTTGTATGCAATCTGATCACATAATTTGACGATTTATCCAACTGAAGAGGGCACGTTGGAGTACCAAATACGATCCCCACGTAGCCAGCACGAGATCCATGCCCGAAAAGGGTTCTTTTAAGGTCGCGATGACCAATCGATATCCCTCGCAATTGAAAGAGTATAATATGATAAATATTGGTTTCGTTTCTTTTCACTCCAACGGAACTGTTTCGCTTCGGTGGGATCGAAATCCTCGTGAACGCATCGTGCCTCAAGAATGGTCATCGGATGGAAGTCAGCTGTTAACCTGAAACCTTCGTTAAAACCATCACCCGGATGTTGCTACCCGGCTTTTTGTACCTAGTCCCCAAAGGAAATCTAAAAGAAGCTATTAGATATGAAATTGCCATTTTCCTTTATAAAAAAGAACAGCATCATCCCATTGAAGTACTATGAATGCTTGACCTCCATGTTTCTGAATTTCAGCTAAAACCGACCACCTCGAGTGCCTTTCATCTTGTTTTAGCTGTAGAATGGTCTGAATATCGGAAGTTCTGGCTTAGGAAGCTCAACGCGATACTGCACTTGAGACTTCAAAGGTCCAGTTTTTTTTGCGTCCGCGGTTTTTGGGGTGTATCAAGGAAATCAGTACATTCTTCCTCTGGTTCTACTAGCACTTGAATTTCTAAATATCACTTGGGTACATCTCAGGTCGGGCTTCAGTCTACGAGGCACAAAACGTAGACGTTAACAAAAGTACTTGTCTTTTTCTTGCGGATTATGGACCATAGCGACCGAATATGTGAAGAATGGTATGAATGAATATAACTAATTGAATTCCAGCGTTTCTTTAAGGTGGCATTTTGTCCTTAGTTGGAACACCTTCGATAGATGTATGTTGAAATCTAAAAGCGGATGGTCTAGCTTTTCTCGGGCATATTTTTTCTATGCATCAATGGATTGAAGGAAATCGGGATATCGTGGCGCTTTGATTACAGCATACATTCGCGTGTCTTTGGACGTAAAAAGAGACTGACAATACGATACACTTGACGCAGCATAGAAATCTGATCATTATTTTTGGACTCTGGATAATGGGGTTTTCCCACAGCGTTCTCCATTCATAATCGGTCTTCCGATCTTTCAGAGCTAATCGGACCAATTCGTATGTTTTGGAACTTGTAACTCGAACTATTCGAAAGTTGTGCGACACCAAACCGTTTGTCTTGGAGTGGAATCGTATTCAATACAGGGTACAGGTATCAAATTTGGATTAGCGTAAAGTTCTGATAACAAGTTTGGATTAGCGTAAAGTTCTGATAACAACTTTGCCTTTGCATGCTTAAATAATTCTTGGATACTTGCAACATTAACACGAGTAGAGGAGACGTGCTACTTAGCAGTCTATATCACATCATTTGTGTACGGCGAACTATCCTGTCCTAAGAGGTACGTGAGTGTCTTCCTTGTGACGTATGATTATTAGAGCTACACAAATGATGTGATATAGACTGCTAAGTAGCACGTCTCCTCTACTCGTGTTAATGTTGCAAGTATCCAAGAATTATTTAAGCATGCAAAGGCAAAGTTGTTATCAGAACTTTAAAAACCTTGAAGCGTGTTCGTCGTCGTTCTTTCCATCTGGTGTCTTGGAGAAGAGATAAGAGCGTCTCAAAGAGTTTTTCAGTAGATATATTTGAAAGAAGCTTGTACAAAGTATCATGCAAGATCAAAGTGCTGCCACAATACTCTTCATACAACTGATAGTCGAACATCTGATCACTCCAGTGCACATCGAGGCGTATTTCATTGCATCCGAGTACAATTTTCTTTCCATGTCACACTGGGTGATGTAAAATATCCGGTAAACCTAATGGGATGTGGAATAATTTGACAGTTCTGATTTTTTGCAATCTATTTTTTTTTGGTCGAGGGGGTCTAATTTGATTATGCTCCTCTAGAAAGGAAGTCATACAAGTCGCATCATCCAAGCTTCGCTTTTGACAACAAAACGTCGTCAAATACTGTGCTGGATAGTTTGGACACTACGCGGTTTCCTCAAAGAGCCAAATTTGTAAAGAAAAGCCTTTTCTATCTTATGTATTGATATACAGATACGGAGAGCATCTTATTACGCTAATTATTCCTGACAAGCCGATCTCTCATGATCATCGCGACTAGTACAGATTGTTTTTGAGTAAACAAGCTCATCCATATTGATCAATGTACTCCATCTATAATCTCGTCTACTATTCTAAGCAGTACCATGCCAGTTTTCACTACGTTCAGATTGAATTGCTCCACCGCATTGGTCAAGAGCTTGCACGTTATCTTGTGCGTTATTCAATAAGAATCGGTCAGTTAGTACTCTTTAAGCATTTAGCTTGTTATACAAGTTGCTGCCTCTGATGACACAAATACGAGCGAGTACTTCCTCACGAACGAGTCTTTTTTTAATGAGTGGAAAAAGGTCATGTAGCTAGCAAATAAAGCATTGAAAGGGATGCGAATATATCGAAAGGTTCACATACTGAACCGAATTCAGAAGCTCTATGATGTCCGTTGTTTTCTGGACAAGAGTGAGGAATGAACAACAGATCAATCAGAACTAGATTTCCAAGTCCAGAGAAAATCGGTCTCCACGTTTTTTGCATCTGTAATATGTTCTAGAACAGTATTTGTATATTCATCCACGCAGAATGAAAATTGCTGGTTATTTACAAGTTACTGCACTAGACACTCGCAAATATTCACCTACTCATGTACCTCTTTAGATTTCAAAGTTTAGGAGACAAAAGTATGTGTGAAATCTCCATAAAGCAATCCTTAATGTCATTGTCTTAACAGTTTAAAAGTATCAGCGTCATCACTGACTGATTACAAATTGTTGCACTTGCTAGCGATTACGAAAACGTATAAACTGTCAATGCAATGTATGCTATTTGTTTGACGGTAATGGACAATATAGGGACTCTGCTTTTTAGAAGACAAGCTTCTATCTGGTCATCACTTTTGAGAATAATCGTTTTATTGCCCATTGCCAAGGGCGCTCCAAAGTGAAGACTGTATAAGTATCCGCCAAGATAAATCATCGTTTCAATTGAATTTTGAACATTGATAAAGATTCACCAGATGTAGCATCAATTGACTGGCTTCAAAAGTCTGTTTAAGATTATGGCGATTTGGGAGACTGCGATATTGATACCTTAAGTGGGCAATACGCGGTATCCTGGAGCCCTTAGGTCAGAAGTTTCCATACCGTGGATGTTGTGTAAATGGGGTGGAAGTTGGCATTTATCAATTTGCATTCAGCTGAAACTGTTATGTGTATCATTCAAGTGTCAGACTCACAGGGTGCGGGCCAGTGCTCCAGGTTGTTCTAGCACGTGAGCATGTTCTTTTTCGAAAAGGACGAGTTCGAAAAGATCTTCCAAGGGATGACCCAACTACCAGGCAAGCTGATCGCTAAAAACGTGTAGCAAGGATACAAAACAAAGTGGGCACCATGATGAGTATCTCCGAATTTTTCGTGACATACTGTGAAGGTAAGAAAAGAAAATCTTCCTTTTTCGCTGGTAGCTACATACGGAGCAACACGTCGTCCCTCTGTTGTACTAGCGGTATTGAAAGTGTGTGCGCATACGTTGGATGTAAGGGTGTATTCATCTGATTTCGATGTTATGAGTTGAGAGATTATCAGGCGCCATGATGGCACTTTATGGGGACTTCAATCCGTAACACACATCAAAGTCGCTTCCAATGCCAGTTCGCTATGCCTCGAACCTCCATACGACCGAGCCTTTCATACTTTACGACTTGCTGTACTACGCAAACACTCACGTAAGATACGTTTCACATCGTGTACAAGTCATCTTCATCGGGATGATTCAAATACGACCAAGCTTTTACCTCAATCCATTCAAAAGCTCACTATCTTTGCTGTGATGGCTCTTGAACACAAGCGATAATGAGATTTCATGCGCATGGTGGACGAGCGACATTGCAAAAAGTAGATCTTTAGAGTGCTTCACATTGTGACAACTTTCGATCACATTTTCGTGGTTAATGCCCGGTCGCAATAGGCGCGCATGCTGATCGAATAGAGATGAAAATTACAGTGATTTCAACGTTCAGCTGCTCATTTTGTGTTGCTACACTTTCACTCCATTTACGAAGCCTTGCGAGCTTAATTGAATCGAACCGTATGCACTTCAGCTACTGAAGCCGCTCTACGATTCACCGAAATCGAGCTGCTTCCATTCGGCTATTATTATTCAAATATGAGCTGTTGCCCGCGAAATGAGACCGAAAATTATATAACGTCATCACATTGCCCCAAACTTCTTTGGACACCAATAGGGCCAGTGCAAGCACCAGTACGGAATGTTGCCAGAAACTATTGATGACTGGTACACCAGGATAGCGGTAATATTCTATCATTTATCTGAATGTATACGGTAATGGATGATAGATAGATTGCGTTAAACGTAATGCAAAGCAGTCTGCAATCCAGCGTCAAGTTTGTGCCTGATATTAAGTTTTTATTACTCGAGTACAAAGTGGCTGCAGACGAAGAATTATATCATAATAGGAGTGAAGGTAGAACTTTTGATTGAAAGAAGAATCAAATATCATTTATTTTGCTATTTTCATGAGTTAATTTTCAGATCGAGCACCTGTAGCGGGGTGAGCGGAAGACTGTACGTGCCCTTTTCTTCAAACACGATACGGTGAGTCTTGAAAAGCGTAGCGCCAATGACCCACTCATTGTGGAAATTACTTTTGGTAACGGCAAAAACGCATTTATAATCGGGTAGCTCCACAAAATAATTTGGAGTTGAAAGTGTGAATGCAACCGTAGGCGATTCATGCTGGAGGGTGAACGTAAAGGTCGAAAGCTTCAACTCGTTGATCTTCTTACACTCGTTCAAACCATTTCGAACGAGTTTTCCATCGAATTCTTGGATTAATTTGTCATATGCCCAAGGTGGGAGCTTGCTGGTAGCCACTTCAAAATCAAAACGCACCTGTGCGATGTTGGCAACAACGGCTAGGGGATTGCCATGTTTGACAAAATACCAAACTGCACCATTTTCTTCTAGAATACGACTCGACGTCAGTGGCACAAAGCCTTCGATGCTAGATTTTTGAGTGATTGCCATTGTTATCCTATCGCCAAATGAGTCATCCCAAGCGATACTGATAGCCTTCACGCGTTTGGCCTCCAAAAAACGCTTAATCACACCAAAGCTGAAGGACTCGTACTTAAGGTCTTGTAATTGTTCATCGTAGATCCGTTTCTTGATATCTTCTGCTTCTTTCGCAGCCATTGGTTCCTTGCAGGCACACGTTCGCGGTACCTCGACCTTTAGAATCAGGCTATTTACGTCTGATAAATCGCGGATAAAGATGGGGAGCCAGTACGCATCCGAGTAATGCAATGCCAAAAGCGGCCACACGAGTTTTGTTGCCGAGGGGAACATTGCTGTTGATGGTAAATTCGAAAATGAATTCCGGACACATCGGCTCCGCTACACCACGCAATGCAAAAGTGGGACAGAATCCTTGTGGCAGCTGCATATCAGATGGTCGGGAAAGTTTAATGAGTGATTGTATTTGAAAATTTATGCAAGGACTAGGTACAAGCGATAAACGACCAATGCTTGTGCAGCAATGTTGTGCTGTTGTATTGTTAACGCAGTCAAGTTTGGCGTAAACATCTGATAACGAATTCCGAATGGAGCATCGAGTTGGCCTCTGAGATTTGATTTGGTATTATGTGTTACAGGTTTTGCAAAAGTGTGGAGCGTCCGCGTCGAGGTGAGTAAAACAGCTTATGCATGATCTGGTATAGAACGAGTTTCTGTCATAATATGCAAAAGCAATAATACATATTCATGAAAAATATAATGAAATAAATTCAGAGAAATCAGACGTAATCCTCTTTTATATTCCTTTTGTGCTCAACAGTACTTTGACAAAATTTGATTTACCTCCTTAACATAGTACACCCCCTGCATTAATATGATGCAGATCATCATATCGCCAAACAACGCATCCTGCCACAAAATGTATATATAACTTAATCCTCTCTCGTTTTTTATATGCTGTTTTGAACCCAACTAATGTGCCGGTTTGAAACGAGCCATAGATTCTCCAATCTACAAGTGTTGAGCTCCTATCTCGCCTAATCAGACCGCTACAGATCGCCCTTCATATAATCAAACAAGTGAAAATGAATTGAAAATAGGAATGCATATCCACCGATGTGTACGTCAGCGTATTCGTCCAAACTAATCGCTGAAGCCATCGCTGATGCAGCTTTATTCACTATTGAATGCAAGGATGAGAAATCGAAGGTTAAGGTAGAAACGAGAAGGAAGAACTCGAAAGCACTACCGAGTACAGCAGGTCGAGACGAGAGAAACGTTTCGACTGAGTCAAGAGTGCATTTACCGTCCGCATTGAACGGTCTGTAATAAATGTGAAAGGTAACAAACTTTTTAAAGCGGGATCGGATATCCCGCAGAATGAAAAAGAGGACGGGAATCAAGAATCAGACAGCCTGAGAAAGAGATCGATTAATATTGAAAAGAAAGTCATAAATAAAGGAACAAGAGACACTGGTGGAGGCAATCCAAAGGAGGAAGACGAGCAAATCGATTACGTACCGTCTGAACACGTAGCCATTGGGAAATTTGCATGCAATGAGACGTTTTACAAAGCATGCAATCTCATGCGATCTCGCTGGGAAAGAGATGATTCAACGTAATAAGAGAATTACATAGTACACAATGTGCTATGTATACTGGCAAGCAGATCAACGTACTAAAATTGGGCGCTTCAAGTACCAAAGAATTTTTATCCACATAAGATCCCAGTTTGTATAAGCAATCGTCTGAATTATACTGTCAGCGATGGACTCGAACCCCCGTATACTAAAACGTAAATGACCTTGGAACTATAGCGTCTTGCTGAAAATTCGATCGTTTCCGCACCACGCCAAGAAAACGTGTCGCTACAAACATCACACCATACCAAAAGGACCATAATCGAAAATTTAACTTCTGCAGCATCACGACATGTAATTTTATCATCTCCAAGCAATGCATATGTAATTAACAATCCTTCTGACGACAAGGAATCGGAATCTTTCCAAGGAAAACTACTCAACCCTCCTGAAGACAAAAGGTTTTGAGAACTGGAACCGCTGGTCAGATGGACTACAGAAAACCGCAATAGATGAAGCTGGAATCGAATCGGCCAAAGTACGTCAAACAGCCGCAGCGCTTTCTGTGGCACTTGGTGGAGCCATGGCCATTATTACCGGCGTCCTAGGAACAACGTCAACGACGCGTCCGACACACGTGATTGGAGTGGCCGGTGTCGGATTACTGTCACAGCAATAGATCTGTATCAGCTTAGTGTTGTGATCAATCACTCGATTTGCAGCTCGTCCTCGCTTTCGAGAGGAAATGTCATACCCCTCCTTCATGATTCTTCTTTTTGGAGAAGACAAACGTCCTTCGAATGATGATTATGGACGGCGACTGTCAGAAAATGGCATGGTACGCGCGAGTTGTCGGCATACAACTGGATATGCTTCATTATGTAACTTTGGGTGGAGTCGCTGTGTCCTAACCAGCCGTTATGTGACCTTGCACCAAGTTTTCCTCAGATAGCTGAAAGACTGCACGGCCAGGGCGTGTCCCTTTTCTTCATACTGGCATTTGCTCTTTCTTCTCTATTTCATGATATCGAGTAATGCCATCTATTCTATCCAGGATCGAAATGTAAAACTATCAGAGCCTGTACTTCAAGTGGGGTAATACTGCGCAAAATCGGTCAAACGTGTCACGAATTGCTTTTATCTCTCACTGCTCAATTACAAAAGCTATATAGCACTGTTAAAATTATTCACATATACAGAGAACAATAACACCCGCCAGCGTTCTTGCCTTTTTGTCAGTAACCTAAATGATAGATTCTTATGCAGACTTTAACACGGTATTCGAACGCTAGATGCGATGAAGGCTTTATAGGCGTGCCATATTTATTCGAATGTGTTGCAGGGAATGTAGCGCGATTAGTGCTCAGACATATGCTAATGGGCTCTCAATCATCTCCGTTTGTACTGGAGTACAGGATTTCTCATGTGGGTCATAATCGTTGTCGCGGGCTTTATGGAAGCTGTCATCAGCTCACAGAGATAACTTCGAACCCACGATCGCTTTTATAACAAGGAAAGCAATATGAGGCTTTGCAAACGATCTCCTTATATATGTTGTCAATGTTGAGATTGTTTCTACTCTCCTGCACTGTATTACCTGAATCTGCCAGAGTCTCCTGAGTGATTCGTTTGTGTCAGCATCAGCATCAGCACCAGTTATCTGTATTATACCAGCACCGGTCCCGTGCCAGTATTCTACGAAGGAAAAAAATCGTATTGTAATGCAAGTTGAACATGTTTTGGCAAACGGTAAGGTCTGCGAGTGTTGTAGAATGGGGAATGAATATATCAAATGTAGTTAGAAGGAGCTCCTAATTACGCACAGTACGACCCTTCGCAGTACTTCTGTTTTGCTCCCGCGACTACTCGCAGTCGATCTGGTTCCTCCTCGGAAATTTTCACGGTCGTCAAATTCGCTGTCTCTTCACGGCGGCGGTTGCTGTGCACTCGGTGCACATGATCTTACAACAATCTTTCCCGGCGCCTTGATAAACATCAGTTTCAGACCTATGAGTAAACGCATTTCTTAAATCCTCGAAGATGGCCGCACCTTAGTCAGTAAATCGGCGACGATCGTGTTCGCACATTCATATGTTCGATTGACCGTCTCCTTCTTGGCCTAATCACGTAAGAATTTAAGCTTCACATCCACATGCTTCGTGGTGGCTGAGTTCGCCTTGTTTTCGATTTGCTTCACTGCAGCATGGTTATAAGTCTTGAGCACCACAGGTGTCTTCACTCGTTGCCCGAGCTCTTCGTAAACTCCTCCAGCCCCAGCGCCTCACGTCCTCTGACGGCCGCAGCGACGAACTCCGCTTCCGCTGTCGACTGAGCCATAGCAGCTTGCTTCTTGCAGTGCCACCCGAAACTAATTCCATTCACAACCTGCACACCTCCACTAACAGACTTTCGATCTTCATTATCAGCCGCGAAGTCCGCATCACTGAAGCTGACATCCTGATGGGCGACTGGGGCTTGCTGTCGTCACGCAAATGCAGCTTTAAACCTTTGGTTACCTTCAAGTATCTTGCAATCGTTTTTTCAATCTCATAATCTTGCAACGTTGGTGCGTGACTTCGTCTAGTCGCCCTGCGCACCTCAAACGAAATGTCTGTAAGCGTGCAGCGCGATACCTATAGCAAGCTCCCAACTAGAGAGTGGAAATCTTTGATAGTCGGTACTCGATGCAATCCGACAGCTTTTTCTTTCAGCAGCTCGTTGTCTCCTTCGACTACTTGCACTTCAGATATTGGTACTCGTACCGGATTCGCTTCAACCAGACCATGTGTCTCGAGCACTTCTTCAATCGTCTGCTCCTGGTCGATACAATAGCCTCCTTCTTTTTTCCATGCAATTCTCGTTCCTAGGAACTTCTCAACAGTACCGAGATCCTTGAGCTCAAGCACCTTCATGTCAGTAAAGACCTTATCAATGCAATAAGCAGGTCATCAACATAGTCCCCGACGCTAGTCATACCATCCACGTCAACCGTGTAAAAATGCACGGGTCATTAATGATACGCAAGAAATCAATCTTGGGCAGCGTGTCGCACAACGATTGACGACAAAGTCTTCCTGCCTGTTTTAATCCATAGAGACTTCGTCCTAGAAACAGCACCAATACATCAGGTTCCGTTACGCCAAGTCGGGCCAGGGTGTCTTGGGTCACTTTCATTCCATCGAGAATTCTCAAGTGGCTTTCGTACTCCGGATCCGTGAAAGCTTTCGGGTACGCGCTTGGAACGTCACCATGCCTAGCCGGAATTCCCCACATCCGTGAAAACGTAAAAATGACAAATGCATTTCTTATCGGCATCACCGCAGAGAATGTGAGATTGCAATCCACACCAAATTTTTGCTTGTCGCCTCGAGCCACCAGTCTCGCCTTGTATCTTTCCAAAGTCCCGTTCGCCCTCATCTTGGTTTCATAAAACCACTTGGTTGGGATGGGTTTCAATTAATAGGACATTTGATCACCGTCCACGTTTCGTTTGCCTCGAGTGACGCAAGTTCCTCTTGCACAGCAACTGCCAACCTGGTACTGGCGATTTCACGATGCGCTGCCCCATAATTTTTCGGGTCTGGTATCGCGATTTTTCTGCCATGTGCTTGTTCCACAGGCAGCACTGCGAACGCCACAATTACTGGATCCGACACTTGCAACTCTTCGGCACTCGTTTCCAGTTTTTCCACATTGATGCATTCTTCTTGATTTAAAGAGTTGACTGAGCTGACCTTTTCTCGTGTTTCCATGCTTCTTCCTTCACCATGCTCGTCTGACTCGGCTTGTTCTTCTTGATTTCGTACGTTTGCGCGGTGATCTCCTTGGACCTGATGGCGGCGACTCCTTCGGCTGCGCATCACTTTCTCCGGCCACTTCATGCTCACTTTCCGCTCTCTTTTGCACCTGTTCAGGCCCTTGTCTTCTGTCATTATTCGCCGTAGCATCGAGTGTATCGATGTTGGTGATGTGTTTAGTCGTCTAAACGACTTTATCCTTGAGCAGCAACACCTTGTATCCCTCCGTTTTCTCGCTTATACCCAGGATAAGCGCCTACTCTGCATGAAGCTTAAGTGTCTTCTTTGGGATCCCGCCAAACTATTCATGGGGACCCAAACACAAAGATACCCTGTAAGCTCGGTGCCCGCCCGGTCAGTACTTCAATCGGAGACGCACGCTTCAAATTTGCTCGAATCGGACTCCGTTGAGAATTTAAGGAGCGTATTCTGCAGCCTTGCTTTAGTACATCAGCACTAGACCTGAACAAAAGATTATGGATCGCACCATGTTAAAGACGGTGCGGTTCATGCGGCCAGCTTTCCCGTTAGATTGTGGAGCACCTGTTTCGTTATTTGACTTCGCACACGTGTCTATTTGAAGGAAAAGACTGACCACTTCATATTCGCCTCCGACGTCAGCGCGCAAGACGTGGATGCGGCAATTAAATTCGATTTCAAACCACGCCAAAAAATAATCGAACATATTGGCCGCAGCAGTTTTCTGCCGTGCCGCAAATACACGCACGTAATTTGACTTGTAGTCGATGATCAAAACCAAGTATCTGTTTCGACAACGGTCCTTTGGGGTGATCGGTCCTTGTAGATCACTACAGATGACACCACCGATGCGGTCCGTTGATGCATTGCATCCGATTATTTCTTGGGCTGTTTAGCTCTGGTGCCCTTGGCTTCAGCGCACGTGATACATTTTGCACGAACGCGATCAGTATGTTCAATACCGTAATCAAGATCTTTGGCCATAAGCTCCACGTTATCGTAAGATATGTGTCCAAGAGGAAAATGAAAATGGTGCAGCGACCCCTTCTGTACATCTGTTGCTGGTTCTGTATCTTGAACTGCCGTCATCACAATCTCATTAAGTCGTTTTGGCGTCATTAAAAACGTACATGGAGTCAAATCTGCCACAAATACGCCATACTCAGTTCGAAAATCGAACAGAGAATTTTTGCCTAGTTGCATGCACATCACATCGCCTTTCGTAGTCAGCGAACACCCTTTTATAAACAACTTGTCCATGGAAATGAGGTTCCTAGCCAACTTGGACGCGTAGTATATTTGTCAGTACGCGTGATATGGATCTTTATAACATTCGCAATGCCATGCATCACCACAGATCCTCGTTCAGGCACCTTAAGTACACCTCCATCAGGCAACAGGAGTCCATCATATTCATCACATTCCATGGCATCGTGAAGCAACTCATGGACTTGGACGAGATGTCTGCTTGCCCCGCTGTCAACCCCCCACTTATTGAACTCCCTTCAGTGACGTCAAAAATGTAGCTAGGTGTTGACCTCTTCGTTAGGTGGCTCTCCGGGTTCTCACACGCAGCCAATACAAATTTAGCTTTCCCGCGGCTATGGTCTTTTTTTGATTTGTGGCATTTTCTCGCCAAATGTCCTCGCTTGCCGCAGTTGAAAAACTTTCGGTCTTCAACTTGGGAGTGACTTTTAACCTTGCCATGTCCCACTGCACTGACTATGACCTTGGTCACTTTCTTAACCACTCTTCATCGTCCTCAATCTCTTGCGCCCATGCGATGACCTCTTGTGCGTGTGTGAGATAGGCCGTTCGGCTCGGTTGGTATCGCACCATCATCACAATTTTGAGGTGCGACGCTGCGTACTCGAAGAAATTTTCAGGTATTTTTCACTCTCAAACAAAGCGGCGGCCTGTCGTGCATGATCGTCACGTTGGAATAAAAATTCGCTGAAGCCACACTGTTTGGTACCATACATTCTCCCAGCTTTTTCAATGTAAGGCGTCCTTCCCACGAAAATTGACTTTGAATCTCGGCCATCTCGATCGCTTCGACGAATGTATACCCCCACTGCTTGAAACCTGTGCCGAGACTTGCATGCTGCTCTTCTCCCGTGAACTTGTTTATTATAAGCTTGGGAATATTGATCGCTCCCGGTAGGGCCAAGTTAGGTTATTTATAGACCGAATGTCTTCCAATAGACGTGTACACTGCTCGACCCTTAAAGACAATTCTTACTCCAATCCACTGTGTCCAAGCTCAGGCATGCACGACCAATCGTGGCCGATCCTTGAACTCGCAGTGATATGGGAGGGATCTCCGCTGGTAGAGAAGGCGGCTCCGGAGCGCTTCCAAAACCAATGCTCCCATTTTTGCCGACCCTCAATTTGACTGACACGGCTGTCGAGCTTCTCCAGCATCTGGAGCATCCTCGCAAAAGCTTCCGTCTGGTCCACTGGCGACGATATGTATTCACTCTTTTCTTCGGCATGCCCCATCTGTGCTGTGCCCCGTCCTCCCATCTTGACACCCCTTGTTGGCTCCTTTCGTGAACCGTCCTACTTGCGTGGACTAGGTGTTGTCGTGCATTCGTCACGCTCTATTTACCAAGTCTTCGACCTTGGGATCATAACCTATTGGCAAACGGTAAGGTCTTCGAGTGTTAACGACGACAGAGTATAACAGGAAATAAATATATTTAATGTAGTTAGAAGATACTCCTAATCACACAACCTACGACCCTTCGCAGTAATTCCGTTTTGCTCCGGCGACTCCTCCCAGTCGATCTGGTTCCTTCTTGCAAATCTCTGTCTCTTAACGGCGGCGGTTACTGTGCACTCGATGCCCTTGATCTTCCAACAGAACACTACAATTACAGAAATTGTGGAAGAGCATATCAATAAACACAACCGCAAAGCTACGGATACAACCTTTACAATTACAAAGATTTTACATGCCACGCTGTGCAGCACCTTTTCGTCATTCACAAACATCTCACAACCATTCGACCTTTGCACTTCTTCCCCATTTATGCGGACCGTAATCTTCTCACTTTCAGCGTGCCGTTTTCTATTAGTATATTAAGATGGTTCCGTTGCCGACAGCCATAATACTGAAAAAAACGTTTTGTTTTCTCAATAGCTCCTCTTCTGTATTTCATATATTTAATATGGTCTAGTTCGCTCTGGCACTTGCTTTACTTTGCCGTCGCGTTGTATGTAATGTCCGAATTCTACTAATCTACTTGCGAAGTTTGAAGAAACTCCAACAAGATGGCACCAATGTTTTTATACATTGAAATAGAATCGATTGAGATTCCTTAACAACCGACATTCCACAGGTCGTTTAAATGGGATCTGCAACTACTGCTATCCGTCTCAACCTAATTGTTCTATCCATTTTTAGGTGAAGTGGCATGGCTTTGTATACACCTAAGATAACAAACACGCGCTGCGACGGTTATTGACATGTAAGCCATCGCCAGCTTTTTCACTTTCACTGAACTAGACTTTTCTTTACTGACCGCAATCCGTTATTTTGGTTTTGCTAGTACTAAGGCAGCCAAATCATCAATTTCAACAAAGACAGAGTGTCCCTGTTCTCATAAACGTGACATCCTCAAGCATTCTCGTTACGATTGTAATTCTTCAAGATGAAATGTTTCCCTCCAAGTATTGCAATTGATCATTCCCTCCATTCAAGCACGTCCTTTTTTTTTACCACTTTTTCAGCTAGAGCATACGCCCTTTGCCCGTACTGGCTTCTACTGGTTTGTTGCTATTTCTTAGAGCCAGCACCCCATTTTTCAACTCCACAGCGCCTGCATTATGTACAATGCATCAGTGTTTGCATCCATCAAAGTTTAATGTCACCCGAATACTTAAACGTTCTATTAAGTGTCTCACGAGTCCAACTAAAGCAGCAAGGTTCCTCAAATATTTGCGTTGGTTCAAGCATCAATCTTATTCGTCCGTGTTATTGATCCCCTAAATACGCTCTAAAATGATCTCTAATCCAGAAATTCCCAGCCCTTATCTTGTGCCGACTATTATATTAGGGTCTGACTATTGCCACAGACTATTTGACTAATGTCACAGACAAAACACCTCTGGTTGGATAATTTGTGGATCATTAATATGATCGATCGATAAGGTAGTTATATTACTGCTTCAACTTAAAATATATTATGAAACTTCTCTAGTCTATAAGGTCAAAATAGATAGAAGAATACCGGAGATAAATATGTTCACGTAAATATTATTTCTTTTCTTAGTCGCGCAAGATATTCGAATATTCGTGATAAATTATTCCAATATGTATATTTGTTATTCAAGATAGCCTAGGTATTGAGCCAAGCATGCTTCGCGACGAAGCGCCATCAGAAAGGCGGTCGCTGATTGTGAATAGTAAGCTTCATAAGCTTCAGTCTTCAAAGTTTGCAATCGAAAAAATGCATGCAGAGAAGAGAATGAAAAGTTCGCGTTCTTGAACTCAATCTTCATGCCGTTGAAAGATGCACCACCACGACTTCTTTAGTTTATTCCCTCGCACCAATTTTTTTTCAGCGTCGTGCTTACACGTCGGTTGAGGAAGCACACACGGATATTGTGCTATCTTCTTGGCTTTCTCTGAAATCTGAATGGTAATTATTCTCGAAGGGCATGTGGCAATTTCGATCCAACTATCGTGAATTTGGATATAATGCTTGACCTTGTCTGTCGGAGAACGGTATATACACAGCCCATGTCTCTCATGTGAGCGGCATCTCATGTGGGCGGCATCTCATGTGGGCGGCAACAGGTAAGCTTCTTTGGGACGATTCTCAAACGTGCTTCCACAGACTCAACAAAGCAACTAGAAGGCATGCAACTCCTGTATAACCTCAAAAGTGGTGTCGATAATACACTGATAAATAGGACAAGAAAATTTGTTCTGCAGAGCTTAATTATCTAACGTGGATTGACATTCAGCTTGAGATCACAAGTTAGAAGAAGATGCACGCTATTTGCATACTCTGATTTGAACTTTCAGCTTCCTTGAGATGGGAAAATTTCTAGCCTTGTAATGAACAAACTCTACTTTTGAACTTTCGGAACGATCCCATCTCTTGACCATGGAGACCATGACAATTTGACCCATCATCACTTCTATGCACGCTAGCGACTCTAGCCTATAGCAAAGGAATTCATATCGGAAAATTGTGTATCCAGCTGTTCACCAAGACAGTGACACCTTCAAAGAGGTGTTGCTAAAGCCTAAACCCTAAACCTTTAATGATTAACAGGATATCTGCTCCTTCAGGGGTACAAATTTTGCTTTTACATAGTGCGAATCGATGTAACCCGACGTACATTACCTGTAACTGGACACGCCATTCTCGCGCATCCCACATTAACATATAAGATAAATGATTCGAAAATACTAGCAATATCGATCGTTTTTGCGAAACAGAATCTAAACAAATCGCATAGACGGTATGAGATACAGTTGCTTTCTTCGTTATCGGCGCTAGTGAGCACCAAAAGCCCCAATATTTGGAAGGATTCTTAGTCATGATGAGAATGGAAATAGAAAATGTTTTTTTTATTGGTATGATGACTTCAATTCAGGAAGTCCACAAAAGCACCTTGGTATCGTAACTAATTAGTACAAGCGCACTAGCAGTAGACACTATTAATTAGAGCTTTCCGTGATTCTAGAGGATATAAGTCCATTACATCCGAATACATTGATGAAGAGTGCCGTTTAACAAAGGCGTTGCTAAAGATGCACATGAACCGTTACGTAAGTTCATCTCGTGTTCAATGTGCGCGATACATTTGGAATTTTGCCCAACGCACTATTTAAAGGCAAGATTTTTATCCTTGAAGGAACAGATCTGCTGCGGTACTGACCTGTTATCCCTTAATTCGTTGATGTCCGACACTGATGGCCACCAATAGTAACACCTTTTTTAAGGTGTCACTTTCTTGGTGAATTGTCACAATAAGCTTTCTTTAGTTAATAATCGTCTGGCCGTTTTCAACTTACACAGTCATGATCGTTTTCTAGTTTTGGATGGTATTTGCTATTTGAGTGGAGAAATTCTTTCCAGATGATGTGTTCTATCGCCAAAGAAAGTATTGATGCTGTATCACATTTGGCCAAATTTTCTGCGATCCCGGCATGTTTTGGTGGTCTACAAATGAATGTAATACTCTCCTCTTCTGTAACCACGTTGAGAAAGATTTGATATCTTCAAGAAACATTCCTAAGATCCATCTCATCTTTAAGTTTCTGGGTAGGAAGCACCGCGATTGCTTTATTCTCATCGCGGAAGATCCAGTGAGATACTCAGCTATTCGGGCCAGTATTTTATAAGACCCAGAACATTTATAAGGAGTTTTGTACGCATATGCGCGTCCAAAAATCAATTGTATATGGTTCAAGCATTGCATTTAGTTGATAGTCGTGTACGACTCTTCTTGTAGTAATGTGTTGCGTAAATGAAAGTAGGTGGGGTTGCTGCCTCAAGATTATTGATGTATGCGTTATTGTAGAACATACATTTGATTGTTCGTTTCTATAATTTCATATATTTGGCGTTCTGGATGCATACGTATGAAGACATCGTGGAGATTCACCGAACAGGCATAGGGACGGATTCTACCTAGTTATCTAGGGAACGGAGCCGAAAGTAATGTTTTGCATGCATGTTTGATACATTCGGGCAATGCGATTTTGAAAAATGCCGTACAGTAAAGATGACAAAGAAAGAAATGTTTTCAGCCTCAATAACCCTGATAATAATTATCTAATCAAATTCGACCATTTTATATGGCTACAATGACTTGTAAAACTTGCTTCTCTGAGATTAAACTTGTCGAACTACATCACTTTACATCCAAGTGCGCATTCTGTGAAAACTGACATTATTTTGTGTGCTGAAAAAAATCGGTGGAGAAAGACTATTGGATTAGTAAATATCTTATGGCGGAACGCACGTTTGCAAATAATTGAGATCCTATACTTAGCATATTTGAGTATCAGGACCATTCATCATATAAATTATTCTCAATGAGCAAGTGGGTTGACAAAGTCTAAATAACTTTCGCATCATTCAACAAATCAGGCAAATACTATTCGTACTGATTCTAAAGAAGCTCTTCCTCCGCTCTTATACTTCTACAAATGCCAGGACTCCGGATGGTGGTCCATAAATCCATAAGAGATATAAATATGTCCCGTTTGGTGGAATCATCATCGATCGCAGAACAAACATTCCGTGTAAACATCAAGAAAACTTATCACGCTATTATAGATGAAGATTAGACGAAAACGATACTACAACTATATTCATGTCTTCAAGATTCCTAGTAACTGTGTTCAAATATAAAGACACTTCGTTTTGTTTTGGTGATCTCTATATGTAGTACACGAAGGATTCCCGGACAATAGACGCTTACATTGATACCAAATCTTAATGGTTTTGCGTTATCATATATCAATGTATGGGGTCCACGATGAGGGTAAGGATTCCGTAGCTCTGTACAATTCCTCGTCAAAAACAAACATATATTAGGAAATACAGCGATTCGTAAAGAATCAATAGGCATGCCATATGCATGATCCGAAGATTCAATAGGTTGGTATCCTATCATAAAATATAATTCGAAGATGCTCGAGGCATTGGCATGAGGGCGCACAATTTATATAAAAGAGAATTGGATAAGAAACATCGTATCTGCAATCCTCATTTTGTTGCAACAATTTAGACAGCTCACTCTCACTTTTAACCTTGGAACAAGCAATGTAGATGTTCCTCTAGACTTTCACTACCAAGATATCACCTGCCTAGAGCGCGAAGTTGTCTTTTGCACCCAATGAATCGCAGCGTAACTGAAAGTATAATTTTCGTATCTGACAGCTCTATGTGATTCTGCTCCGAAAGAGAACCTTCAACACTACCGAAGATACAAATAAAATGTTTTTATTATTCTGGATGTAAAGAATATTGATCAATTTTTCTTTTCTTAGTAATGCTGTCAGCAGATGATACATTTTTAGAATGCTCAGCCACATCAGGACAATCATGGTGTTTGACTTCACCCAAACTCTCTTCCAGCTGTTGGACACGTTGCTCCAGTATCGCAATTTTACTTGAATTTTTCTCAACAGCCTGTGAGAGTTGTTTTACCGAACTTTCAAAGCATTGAGTTCGGACTTGATCCTCCTCGAGGACGATTAAATCATTTCGTGTACCCCTCCCTGCATTCGCATGTTGCCTCAACTCAGTCAAGCCTGCAAAAAAACATTCCAAAACTTTTCAATCCACTAGCATATCTTTGCCACTTTCCTGCTCTTCCAGTGGAGGATTAGAACTCATGTTTCTGAACAGAGTAAAATTGAAAAGTGATCTCATTGTGTTGTTGAAAGCGACAGCAAGTACTCAGAAAGCTGAATCATGAAAAAAAGGCACATTCTATTCCAACCACGGCTAAAAAACAGCTCTTGTTGTTTTCTGCAGAATGTAAACCGAATCGGATTCCATTCTATAGAAGTAATGGATTGCAACACTTTTTGTTCCGAAACCTTAAATTCATTTGTTCAATTTCGGCGAAATATAGGAAAACGCCTTTCTATCCAGAAATGTTGGACAGTGTTTTTGTCTTTTATATAGTGTGGAAAGTACGGCTTTTAGGGTTTAGGGTTTAGGGTTTAGGGTTTAGGGTTTAGGGTTTAGGGTTTAGGGTTTAGGGTTTAGGGTTTAGGGTTTAGGGTTTAGGGTTTAGGGTTTAGGGTTTAGGGTTTAGGGTTTAGGGTTTAGGGTTTAGGGTTTAGGGTTTAGGGTTTAGGGTTTAGGGTTTAGGGTTTAGGGTTTAGGGTTTTAGGGTTTAGGGTTTAGGGTTTAGGGTTTAGGGTTTAGGGTTTAGGGTTTAGGGTTTTAGGGTTTTAGGGTTTAGGGTTTAGGGTTTAGGGTTTAGGGTTTAGGGTTTAGGGTTTAGGGTTTAGGGTTTAGGGTTTAGGGTTTAGGGTTTAGGGTTTAGGGTTTAGGGTTTAGGGT